>JARHVA010003244.1:1422500-1540000 GCA_037957365.1 Torreya grandis
AGTTATCTCTAGGATTCAATGACACTATCAAACATCAAAGTTCATTAAAATAAATTAAAAACATAATGATAACGAGGATATTCCATTAGATAACACTTTTTCTATTGATCTTCACAAATATTTACAATATGATCCACTGTCATATCCTTTTCCTCTTGAACAACATAGTTTTCCATATTCTTACTCCATCTATCCTCTTTCCTAATCCTCCTACCTAATATATTGACTCATACTATTCCCACATACTCTCCTAAGCTACACACCCCCATTCAACACACACACTCTCTCTCTCCCTTTTCTCACCAACTTTTTTATGCAAGTTTATTTGGAGGCTAGAATAGGTTTGTGATAGAAGACATTATCAAAGACTAGTTGTAGGAGGCCTAACACCCTTAAGGGATAGGCCTAGAAATAAATTTCTATATTAATGGGTGTTTATTTGTGTCTAAAGACCTCAATGGGGAGTAGAAGTACATCATGATTGAGGTGCTGAAGTTACTGAATTAGTGAAGTGTTGAAGGGTTAGAAACTAGTCTCAATAATGTGCATTAGGCCTATTAGGCCAAATAACCCTTGAAGGGAAAAAGTGAAATAAAGTGTAAAGGAGTGTGGAGAAATTTAAAATTACATTTTTTGGGTTGAATTAAGGTTGGATAAGTGGATATAAAATCTAGAGGAAGTGTTCTTGAAATTATTAAATAAGAGGAAGGCATCTAGGCAAATCAAGCCTAGGGAATCTATAGTGAGAGAGTATGAAGAGTAAATGACAAAAGGGTTATATTAGAGGTTAGTAATGTATTTGAGTGAATAATAGGTATTTATAGAGATTAATTTAAAGGTGAGGTAAAATATAAAGGAATAAAAATGATAGAGGCCATACAAGTAGTAGGCCTAGTTTCAACAAAATCTAGCCAAACAGGTATTAGAGTCAGGTGAAGGTGAAAGATCAAGTTTGCAGGTATAGGTATCCGAGTGATAAATTTATAATGATTTATGAATGATTTTATGTCTCTATATTATACAATTATGAAAATTATTGGGTATGGGCCTTAAGTAAAATCAAATTCTGTTAATGATCAATTGAAAAGTTGTAAAAGGGTGATGACAAATGCAAAATAGATAAGAGTGTCATGAATTATTTCCACTACAAAAAATAAAATAAAAAATTTATTCTAAAAAAATATGGGAGATTAGATATTAATAATGTTAAAATAACAATTTATAATCCACATTTGTGTATAATATTAAATACAGGATCCGACAAATAATAGTTTAGAAGATCGTAACAACACTATACAATGAAATTTTTAAATTGAAACTAAATATAAATTAGATAGATTAGCATAATTAAGTTGAAAACTCAAAATAAGTAATATAGGCACATTTAAAATTTCAATAATTGATATATTTCCATGGTTTTCATACAAAATATTACATCATCTACCAACACAATATCTAATGTTAGGTGAATATCATATACACATATATAATGCCAAAAATGTATACATTTCTATATATGCATAAATAAAATAACATCTCATGTAAGACATCTTAATCATCAAATATTCTCCCTCTCTTTGCCTTCTTTGAAGAATATTCTTCCTAAGATGCCCTACTAGTAGATGGAGATCCCTTGAATGCCTTGGATTCTCCAAGATCTGACTACATGTCCTATGGTCATAGCTTGCTTGCAGCTAAACTTGTTCAAATATAAGTAATATTACAAAATTAAAATAAAAATCATTCAACCACTTTTTAATAAATTAATTTTAAACTATAATAAAAAAAACTTAAACCTACATTTACTACAAGATCACCATTTTGATCAATCTCCTTTTGGTGCTCAAATGTGTCAGTGACAGGTCAATTATACGAATAGTTATCTAAAATAGGGAAGAAACACGAGAAGTTGACATACTAATCATTTGATTGGGACTATTAGATGTCATGGGACAACCCTGCATACAAAATACATTCACATAAGTTATATTTACTCCAAGTATGTAGTAAAATTATTAAAACAAAACTATTTTTACAATTCAAAATTAAAAGTTAATAAATACCTCTATCAATCCCAATGTGGATCAAATTGTAGCAATAATGCCTATCTCTATCTCAACTCGCAATGATGGAGGAATGTCTACTTGAGCCATAAACTACATGCAAACAAGGTCTCACTTACTTTTCTATAAAGTATCAAAGATATATATATGGCAAGTTTTTCTCCTTTATTAAACTAAGAGTATATTTAATAACACTATACTTGAATTTTGAGATCCTTAATAGATAAATTTAACTTAAATACAAGGACAATATACATAGACTAAATGTACATAGAGCACAATATTAATTCAAAATTTTACCCCTATATAAGTAAAAGGTGTCATGATAATAGAGACAAATGCAGTAGTGGATGGGTCAACAGTTGGATTCATATATTTAAGAAACGGCTATGTAAAATCAAATCTTAAAAATTTCGACCATGATGATGAAGGAATTGTCTCCTCCTCGAACATAAAAAATTAAATATATATTATTCAATTTATATATAAATTAATTGTTAGCTAAATTAAGTTTGTAAATTTAGATTAAATTTAACATGACATTTATATAAAATATACTTGCATCTATGTAGTGGATGAAATATGCATGACAAAAACTCATCAATCATAATTATATCATCCAATATATTTGATCCGCTAGTGCCATCATCATCATAAGGTTGAGTTCATATATTTCTACAATATCTACAAAGGTGGGGTTGGGTATACACAATAGGTTGTGTATCTTTAGCATTTGTATTTGAGAGCCTACTTGTATGTTGAATTACTATATTAGTGAGCTCACTAAGTGCATAGAGAGTGTGAATCTCTATGACCTCGTGAACTATAAAAGAGATCTCAATTTAAATTGGCTTTTAGATACAGATCCTTGTAGGCTAATTAGGTGCACAATGTGCACGTGGTCGATCTTATGTAGAGCCTTTCCCTCAGCCATGAAACTCACTATAATCAAAATAGTTCATAATATCATTGAGGAAAAAATCACATTAGAGTTTTCTTAAAAAATACAATAAGATGTCATGGTTATTTCATGGTGGATTATCAAATGCCATCCACCATTAGTCCCATAAATTGGTTGTGATTATATTGTGTTGCCAACAATGGATTGGGAAATGTTTAATAGTTACTAAAAATGGTGCATTGGTGAATAGGCTAATGAATAAGGCACAAATGGAATATTTTGATATGTGTTTATTCCTGACGTCATGTCCTAATATTTTTTCAACTTAATAAGCACTACAACTAGCATCATATGAAGTCGTTCTATAAATTTGACTCATTATAGAGTCAATTTGACCTAATAATGACTCTAATGAATTGTATAGATATGTGTAATGGGTGTTGGTGGAAGTGGGATCCCTCATTATCCTAATTTATTCTTCAATTTCAATTTTATTTTTGACAATGTGATTAACTAGACTCTTACAACTGCTTGGGGGATTTTTTAGAATTATATGAGGGTTAGGTGGAGGGTTAGGCTAAGGAACAAAAGGGTTAAATGGAGGGTTAGGAGGAGGTCTAGTTTTATGAACATGAGTGTTATTAGGATGGGCTATTCAAAACAAATAAATTACCAATTAAATAATGAAAATAATAAAAAAATTATTAAAATTTAGGGTTAACAAGTGTAGATTTTAGAACTTAGCTCTTCTACAAGGTGGCATCATCAATGAGTTGATGTGTCAAGCTTCTTGGGATGAATTTTGGAAAGGTTTTTCCTTAGTAAGGTAAAACACGATTTTGTGGAAAAGAGTGAGGAAAATGAATGAACTCAAACAGAAAATGTGCAAATTTTGCTTTTGGGTTCAATTTTTATTTTTTATAAATGACATAGGAAATGAAATAATGATATTAATGTCATCATGTTATTTATTTTATAATAACACGATCAAATTATTAATGTTATCACACTATTACTTTTACAATAACATGTTCACATTATGTGTTAATGCAGTCATGTTATCATTCAATAATTATCGATCCATAATTTAAATAACATGATCACGTAATTTTAATAATGTGATCATGTTATTAACATTTAATTTTCACATTGTGGGAAATTTACATAGATTTATCCCCCAACTCCGTGCACATACCCATGAATCCATCTCTAGGTAGACTAGGCATGAGCGCAAAACCAAAAGAGAGGCTTAATGAATTTTGGGTGGGGACAGGCTAGGAAAGTGAGATTCAAAACCACCATTTATTTTATTTGTTCCTCCATAGGTATACATTAGTAAATAATACACCAAAGGAAATGGAAATTTTAAGGCTCAATACAAGTTTCCCAAATATTATCAAACCTTCGAGCCCAAACATTATGGAGAGATTTAAGAGACCATAAATGATTAATGGCTTTAGTATCAATATGTTGAGGGGTGAAAATATTATAACCTATCTTAGGGTAATATTGAAATAACAATTTATATATTGGCTAATACCATTCCTTCCACCATGGCTTAAGAGAGGAAAATCCAATTTTGTGTATGTACCCTTCAAGTATAAAACTTTAGAATTCTAAAATGGATTCTACATATTCCTTATTTAGATTTAACTTAGACTTAACCATATTCTAAGGAAAATAATCCTCAGTGACCTTACAAAAGAGTTATCCAATAATGAAAATACCTTATTAAAATAAACTTGAGATTTTGACCCAAGGGACCATGGAAAAAGGGATATTATGGAAATTCAATGTGGGAGACCACCATGGGGATTGATAATTAAGAGAAATACCATTTACAAACCCTTCCCCTACTCAAATGAGATGAGGTTTGAGTTTTTCCCAAGATTTATATATGTTTTCCATGAAAAAAGTGCCCCTATCTTAAGTGACATTAGAGTGATGGGAACACTGTGCAAATTAATCCCTTACTAGGCCTTCTTGCCAAGCTAGAAATCTTAAGTGATGTAGTGCCTCAATAATATCTTCCAAGACTCATCCCATTCCAATATTTTGATGATACATTTAACACCAAGACCATTCCCTTAAAGCTTAATATCAATGAGGCAAATCTGACCATCTTTTTTATGGTGACAACAAATAACCCAAGAGACTTGGTGAAAACTATGGTACCCTTCAAAATTGGCTCATAAAAAGTCTCTTAAGATATTTTATGTCTTTGAATTAGAGGTGATTAAAGGATCCCATCAAGATAATTAATAATCATGAGTAATATTAATCACCTTTAAAAATATCTAGAACTTCCCAACCAGGGTTAATGGTTTGGTGATCTAGAAAATATTTTTTTCTCTACCCTTAAAACCACCTAGGACCAAAACTCTATAGGTGAGGATTTAAAATAAAATGAAATTATTAAGAATTTAAACTAAACTCCAATAATTTTCCATTATCACTTATATCCCTCTAACCAATGAGGTTTGGGTGAAAAGTACTAGTGATAGCTTTATGTTTTCTATAATTAAATGGATGACCTAGAGGTAATGTAGAAAATGTCAAGACACTCAACAACATACTTAAGAAAGTCATCATCCTATTGAAGAATAAGGAATGATTCATAAACAAAGTTCCCATTATTTAATTTTTAGTCTATTTTATGGAGATAAATACCCTTCACCAAACATATAGAAGGATGGCTTTCCAAAAGATAATTGAAGCCCTTAGAAACTAGAACATAAAGGAAAGGATTAAGGGGGAACCCATGTATAATAGATATGTGAAGCTTAAGGTGTTGGTATTGATAGCCATAAATAGTAATATAATCTCTCATATACTGAAACAACATACTAATAGTGTGAACAAACTTGGGACCAAACCTAAGAACCTAAAGCATAACTATAATAATATGCCATTCAATCTGATTATAAGCTTTGTCAAAATCAGTCTTGATGAATAATGCCTTTTAGTTTGATATCTTGGCCCATTTCATACCTCCCCAAAAAATAATAAAATTATCCAATATGTATCTATGTTGAATAAGCCCTTTTTGTTCACTTCTCCTAATTAAGGGGAGCAAATGCTTGATTTTGAGGGTTAAAGATTTAGCTATGTTTTTGTAAGAAACATTAATCAAGATGATGGGCCTCTAGTTGTTAATAACCTTAATGTCATTGGACTTAGGAATGAACTTGATTTTAACTTGATTAATGAGATGCCCAAAATAGTTGGACAAAATAGTTTCAGAGTAGACTTTATGAAGATCATGTCCAACCATATCCTAGAGAGTTTGATAGAATTCATAAGGGAACCCATCAACTCCTAGGATCTTCTCAGAGGCCATATTCATGATGGATTCCTTAAGATCATTGAGGTTGAGGATCATATCATATGCAATTCTTTGAGATTCTAAGATATTTCATGCAACCACTTCAAGGCATTGAGAAAGAGAAACTTCATGAGCAGAAGAGGAGGACTACAAAACAAACACTCCATTATAGAAATGAAAAAAAACTTGTAATATGTTAGGTAACTTGGTAAATCTATCTGAAGTGTATTTAACAGCTTTAATTTTATCTACAACTTGTTTTTAAATGAGAAGAGAGAACAATTCTTTGGTCACTTTATCTCTAAATTTCAACTATTGCATTTGTGATCTAAGATGTGCTCCTATGGCCTTGTAGTCCTTAACTGACTACTGACTATGTCTCCACATAGTAGCTAAGTCTAAAAATGAGGGATTAAATGCATGATTTCCAATACATGAAA
Source organism: Torreya grandis (assembly GCA_037957365.1). Lineage (NCBI taxonomy): Eukaryota > Viridiplantae > Streptophyta > Pinopsida > Cupressales > Taxaceae > Torreya > Torreya grandis. Next base: position 1,429,230 of record JARHVA010003244.1, read on the forward strand.
AACCCTAGGATATTAATAATTTTTAGAATTATGAATATGCTTCCTAAAGAGAGTGACTTGTTTTCCATTAATCCATAGAAAAGAGGTGGTGAGGGATATTACATCAATCCACCACTTAATCCATCTAGTGTCCCATGTAGGTTTGGGATCCAAGTTTGAAATTCTACTGATATTCCCCATAGTCCACTCATTTTTGAGATGGCTAGTATTGAGGTAGAACTGAGAATTATGGGATTTAACTTGTGGGATAGTCCTCTCAATGCATAATCAAATTGGATGATGGTAAGAAATGAAAGTGTCTAGGATCATAGAAATAGGTTGATGATGGACATGAGTGAAGAATTAAATGTTTTATCTGATAGCAAGGCTTGATCAATATAATTAATAACTTTATCCTATCCTTGATGGAAATTATAACACGTGAACCAAGGATATTTTGATTATTTCCTCTTTTGATGGTTGGGATGAAAAACCCAAGTTTATTTTACATGTAAAACCATGCCTCCCATTCTATTACACACCATCTCATGGGGAGATGACCTTCTCTATTTGTATCATACTCAATCATGTTAAAGTCACCATAAATAATCCAATGCGCATCTATACGAGAGTCTGCCAACCATATCCAAAGCAATGTGAATTCCACAACATTGTTAAAGGAATATAAGTTGACTAGGCTATTGATGTGATTACCAAAGTCAAAAAGAATCTAGACCACCTAATGGGTGGGGTTAAGACCCTGAGAAATAATATTTTAAGATAGCTCAAGGGCTAAAAGTGTGACCATCATCCCCCATGGATAGGATTGTGATATGTGGCCTAAAAAATAGACCCAGGCTAAATAGTGTGAGTAGTAGAATAAAGTAGAAAATCCTTTTTTTTGACTTCTTGCATGCATAAAATTTTAATTTTGTAAAAATGATGATAATTATTTATGATTGTATACTTATCTATCAAATCATTAAGCCCTCTAACATTAAATGAATAAAATACCATTGGGAATCATCAATATTATTATAATTTCCATTTATAGGACATGAGATGGCTAAACATTAATTGAAAGCTGAGCTAGGAATGGCATAGTTTCCAAGTAGGAAAGATTTCCTTTTTTGGCACATAATCATCATATGTGGAGGGTGAGGGACTACATGAGTACCAAGGAATATCCATATAAGTGGGATATTGGCAAGAAACAAAATGGGTGATGTCTTAAGGATAATGGGAAATATGAGGGTAATGTTTAACTTGTATGAGCATATAAACTTTACTAGTAGATACTAAGGAACTTAGTCCCCCATGGGTCAATACACATCTAGTTTGGGTTTGGCATTTTCATGAACTAAATTATTATTCCCACTAGATATTGTTGTCCACCCATCATAATTTTATGGTTTTGAATCATACCTAGTTTTGTCTTGAGGAACATTAGGAATGGGGAACATTAAATGGAATTCTCTAATCATATGGTTTGAAGCCTGACACTGAAAACAAGAGTTCAAGAGGTTGATATAAATTACATGCTATGTGAACCAACTACTATGTATTTTAATCTCAATGGAATATTTGAGGTCTTTGGAAAGACATATTTCCACACAGACCCTTATTTAGGGACATGGTGTATATAACTTCTATTGTTCATGATAGATAAAGTGACCCAAATTCATGACAAGCTAGTCAACAAAATTTCACAGAGGAAGAGGTAAGCCTAGAAATTCTACCCACACTAAGATTTTAAGAATAGTTTATTTTGAGACTTGAAAGTATTAGGTGTTGGAATAATGCATATTTAAGCTTACCTAGGGTTAATAGGGTAAGTTATTTATTACCGAGGGTAAAATTTATTTACCTCGGTTAATTTATTTTATTGTTGAGAATTTCTCAACAATATATTTGTTCGTAGTATGAGAAAACAAATAGTTTGTTTTCTCTATTTTGTAATCATTACAAATAGTTTGTTAACATGAAACAAACTATTTGTATTATAAATACTTTGCATTATATGAGAAATTAAAGAGAGATTATTGAGAATATATAGAGAAATTTGTGGATTATCACCTATTTTTTAGGTGTGACAAATTTATTTATTCTCTGAAAATATTTGCAGGTTATTTGTTGTGGGTTCTCTCTCCTGGATTGATCCTGTGGATCCTGTGTATCTCTTGCTCATTCCTTCATGGTATCAGAGCTTGGAGTTCCAGTTGAAGATACTCTTACCTAAAATTTTTCATCTTTTAACACATTAAAAAATATTATTTTATTGATGTTTTATAGATATTTTTAATTCTCTCAAATTCTGGTTCTTATTTACTAGTTTTTCTTGAAAACTTCTGTACTTTATGATCATTAAATGACCGTAAAGATTTCCAAAATCAGATTTTTTTTCATGGAGGCGTATGAAATTAAGTCAGAAATCCATTTCAATTTGAATTTTCGCATTTGGATCAGGACATACAACTTTTTCATTCAAAAACTTGCAGACTGGTCCCTGTTGGCAGACTGCAGTACCTGTCCGTTTTTCTGATGTGGCAGATCGTACGGTTGAATTTTTTCAAATATGAGACCTGTTATTGAAATATTACTCTTATATATTTCTATCCATATAAATTTTGATGAATTTGGATCAGGCCGTACAACGTTTTGGAAGCCAACAACAGGAAATAAAAAACTATTTTTTTGCCTGCTGTATAGCCGTACGGATTTCTCATTTTTGAATGCCTTATTCTATATAAAATCAAAATATGAGAATTTCATGTAATATCAGACTTCAAAATATTTCATTTAATTCTAAGAAGGATGGATTTGGAGCAGGCCGTACAGTCTTTTTTGGCAGATCCAGTGGAGCCATTCTGCATTGCTGAAAGGTGTTTTTTCCTTGGCTATTTTTCTCAAATATTTCCCTGACCACCATGCCTTGCTGGAAAAATAGTTTATTTTTGATAAAGCCAAAGATTATTCAGCTGATATATCACATGTGTGAGTAATTTTTGGCCTTTTTTTAATTAATTATTTTAATTTTTAGTGGTTTAAATGCAAGTCTCTAGCTTTGAAAGTTCAAATTTGACTTTGCTAAAGTGGCTAGAGATATTTTGTTAAAATTTGTAGGGAGGAGGTCTTGGAGTCAAATCCCCCTACATTTTTTTTGCATAAAATCCATTTTTTAATTTTGTATAAGCCAAGGCTAAATTTTTTTTATTTCGTCGGGAGACGTTAAATTGTAACGGGAGGGGTGTTTTTTTTTGAGGAAAAACAAATGTCTAGATTGTTCTTGTCAACTTCATCATCTTCCTCGGGAATGGAATATCGATTGTTTGAACCTCTAAATTCTAAAAATTACCATGTTTGGAAGCCGAAAATGCAACAACTCCTTCAATCAAATGGCTTATGGAGAATTTTTTCTGAAACGACACCTGCAACATTCACCACTGAAAAAGACAAATATGCATATGGTTGTAAGCAGGATGAGGCTCTTGGATTGATCTGCCTCAATGTCTTAGATAATCTTCAATTTCACATTGCAGATGCTACTATGCCAAAAGAGGTATGGGAGAAATTTAAAAACCTATTTGGCAAAGTTAATGAGTTTAAAATTTTGTAATTAGATGCAGAATTGAGTACTCTCTCTCCATCAGATTTCCCTTCAATAGATGAATTCTTGGCAAAATTCAAATTTATAAGGTCACAGTTGAAAGCTGATGACAAGGATAAAAGTGATCAGGAGTGCATTTTCATGATTTTTTCAAAGTTGAAACGACCATATAGTGTTTTTTCCTCTGTTTTTTTATACTATGATGGATACATTAGGTGATGAATTCAAATGGCCTTCCTTTGAAGTTTTTTGTGAAAGATTGACTAGGGAGCAAACAAAATTAATGGCCTTAGATGCTCTACCTGGTCCTAGTCATGCTCTAGTTGCTAATTCTTCTAAAGGAAAACCTTCACCTAAGTCTAAAAAGCAAGCACCTTCAAATAACCCTCCAGAGTCCACCACCCAATCACCTCATCATTCTAAATCTACTAAGACCAAAAAGTCCTTTAAGCAAAAGAAGAAAACATTTGGTCCATGTAATTTTTGTGGTGGTCCTAATCATGATGAAATTAGATGTTTTAAGAAGATGGAAGCATTAGAGGCAGCGGTCAGACAACACAAAATTTCTATTCTGTCTCCATCTCCTTCTACTTCTATAGGAAAAGGGAAAGCACTTTCAGCTAGGGCTATATCTTCATGTCAAGATCAGTGGATTTTTGACTCAGGTGCTTCTCACCATCTCACACATTCTAAGGATCTATTGTCTTCCCTTACAGATTGTAGTACATCACATATTGGTATGGGTAACTCCTCACAGATTGAAGTCTTGGGATCAGGTACTGTTGATAAACAAGATGGATGTTTTAACAATGTATTGATTATACCTCAAATCTCTTCTAATCTTCTCTTTGTATATCAAATATGTAATTCTGGTACTGGTAAAATTATGGAGTTTACTTCACATAATGTTGTAATAAGAGAATGTAATGATCCTAGTGAGATAGTTGCTATATGTACAACAGACCATACTGCAAGACTCTATACTTTTGATAAGTTTGAGTCTTTTGTGTCTTCTGGTTCTTCACTTATAGCACATGGTAATAATCTCAGCAAATTGTGGCATGAGAGATTGGTACATTTGAGTTATGGATATATGCAACAAATGAGTACAAAACATCTTGTAAAAGGCCTTCCTAAGGTCTCATGTATTGATGGGGTATGTCCTGGTTGTCTAGTTGGTAAACAACACCAGGATCCATTTCCAGTTGGTAAGGCCACACGTGCAAATGCACCCTTAGGGTTGGTTCATAGTGATTTGATGAATTTTCCAACTCTTTCTTTTTCAGGGGCTAAATATGCACTCACATTCATTGATGATTTCACTCATAAAACTTGGGTATATTTTGTCAAGTTGAAAAGTGAAGTTTTTGAAACTTTTAAGGCTTTCAAAGCCTTTGTTGAAAAATAATCATCTCTTCCTCTTAAGAAGATACGCACTGACAATGGGGGGGAATATGATAGTAATGCTTTCTATGATTTTTGTATTGAGCATGGGATACAACATCAGTTCACTGTACCACACACTCCTTAACAAAATGGTGTAGCAGAGAGGAAGAATCGAACATTGAAAGAGATGGCTAATTGTATGATTCACTCCAAAAATTTGGGTCCACAATATTGGGATGAAGCTGTAAATTGTGCAAACTACATTCAAAACCATATGCCTCATAAAGTTGTGCAAAATATGACACTAGAAGAAGCTTGGTCTGGGATCAAGCCTGATATTTCAGATTTTCGCATCTTTGGGAGTCAAGCATGGGCATTCATTCCTGATGACAAACGTAAAGCATTGGAGAAGAAAAGCCAACCACTCATTTTTGTTGGTTATTATGAAGATGTAAAAGCCTACCGTCTTTTTGATCCTGTCACACATGATGTGTTTTTTTGACGAGATGTTCAGGTTGATGTGTTACCCACTCCACAGGAGTGTACATCTAGTTCTTCTTCTCCCCCTCCTTCTTCTACTGAGGATAGTGAGGATTTGCTTTCTATTGTTGATGATGATGATGTTGCACTTATTCAGCCACCATAGCCATCTTCTTCACCACCTTTGCCTAAATGGGCAAAGAGCACTCTACATGCAGCTGGTTCTTTTGTTGGTGATCCATCTGATTCTCGTCGCACTCGCTCACAAACATCTAGTGTTGCTCTTTTGGGACAAGCTTGTACAGATGATCCAGTGTTGTTTTCTGAGGCTATTGGTATACCCGAGTGGGATGTTGCTATGTATGATGAGTATTCTTCATTAATGAAGAATGATACTTGGGATCTTGTCCCTCTTCCTAAGGGAAGAAAAATTATAAAATGTAAATGGGTCTATAGGACCAAATATGCTACAGATGGATCAGTAGATAAGTACAAAGCTAGATTAGTAGCTAAGGGTTTTTCACAGGTAGAAGGGGTTGATTACTCTGAGACCTTTGCCCCTGTAGCTAAGATGGATTCTATTCGGCTTGTACTCTCTCTTGCTGCTTCACATTCTTGGTCTGTTTTTCAGATGGATGTGAAGAGTGCTTTCTTACATGGTGATCTCCATGAGGAGATCTATATGGAGCAACCTCTAGGATTTTTGCAGGACTCATCCTTGGTTTGTAGACTTCGTCGTTCTCTTTATGGCCTCAAACAAGCTCCTAGATCTTGGTATGAGAAGATGGATAGTTTTCTTTTGAGTTTTGGTTTTATTCGTTGTGAGTCAGATCACAATGTATACATCCTGAAGCAAGGTGAGGAGCTTGTCATTTTGGTTTTGTATGTTGATGATCTCATCCTCACTAGCAGTTCAGATTCCTTGATCCATGACATCAAGGACAAGTTGGCAGATAGGTTTGATATGATAGATCTGGGACTTCTACATTATTTTCTTGGTCTTCAAGTTTTTCAGTCTTTTGAGGGCATTTCTATTAGACATCAGAAGTATGCGACAGATCTTCTTCATCGATTTGTCATGGTTGATTGTAAGCCTGCACCCACTCCATATCAGTCAGGTATTGTGTTGTCTGCCACTTGTATGACTCCTCTTGTTGATTCCAATTTGTATCGGCAAATTGTAGGTAGTCTTTTATACCTGACTCATACCCGTCCCGACATCACATTTGTTGTGAACCTTGTCTCTTAGTTCTCACATGAGCCTCATGAGAGTCATTGGCAAGCAACCAAGCATATTTTGTGCTACATTCGGGGCACCACTCACTTTGGTATACATTACACACCACAGAGTTCTACACAGCTTGTTGGATACACTGACTCTGATTGGGCTGGTGATGTTGACACTCGCAAGTCCATTTGTGGATTTGCTTTCACACTTGGTTTAGGTCCAATTGCTTGGGCATGCAAAAAGAAGACTGTTATTGCATTGTCCTCTACTGAGGCTGAGTATCGAGGTGCTGTCAAAGCTAGTCAGGAGATACTTTGGCTTCGACAGTTGCTTGGAGAGTTTGGCTTCACACATCAGGGTCCTACTACTCTTTGGTGTGATAACCAAAGTGCGATTGTTATTTCACGCAATCCTATTGAGCATCAGTGGACAAAACACATTGAGATTCACATGCACTTCATTCGACATCTTATTCAGGATGGAGTTCTTTCTTTGGAGTTTGTGCCTACAGCTGAGCAGATTGCAGACATCTTCACTAAACCTTTGGCTTCTCCTCGTTATCTTCAGTTGCGAGTGATGCTTGGGGTGAAGGAAGTTGTCTTTGGGGGGGATTTCCCATGAAGTCCTTCCTTCCTTTATTTTTCATATATTTTTGATTGGTTTGTACATGGGTACCTTATCAGGCCTAGTAGCCGGGACCCATCCTTGTTTGTCATTCTCCCTATGTTTCGCTTAAGGGAGGGTGTTGGAATAATGCATATTTAAGCTTACCTAGGGTTAATAGGGTAAGTTATTTATTACTGAGGGTAAAATTTATTTACCTCAGTTAATTTATTTTATTATTGAGAATTTCTCAACAATATATTTGTTCGTAGTATGAGAAAACAAATAGTTTGTTTTCTCTATTTTGTAATCATTACAAATAGTTTGTTAACATGAAACAAACTATTTGTATTATAAATACTTTGAATTATATGAGAAATTAACGAGAGATTATTGAGAATATACAGAGAAATTTGTGGATTATCACCTATTTTTTAGGTGTGACAAATTTATTTATTCTCTGGAAATATTTGCAGGTTATTTGTTGTGGGTTCTCTCTCCTAGATTGATCCTGTGGATCCTGTGTATCTCCTACTCATTCCTTCATTAGGTACAATAGGATAAAAATGCTAAAGTGTTAGCTATAAAATAGGGTCCGTGATTAACAATAGCTTTGTAATGTTCAAGGTTTTTAAAATGAAATAGGAAGAAACCCTTAGTGAGGTTTTAGACTCCTAGTTTCACCCCATGGCCTTGGAAATGGTTATGGACATGCTACTTTAGAAGGATCTCTAGAGGCAATCAATCAAAAAAAAAAGAAACCAAGGTAAAAGTTTCAAAATAATTTACATTTTCACTTAAGCAATACAAATCAAACAATAAAACAACATTTATTAAAACAAACAATCATGTGATAACATTGTAGTTTTTTTTTATAAGTTTGAGTTTCCAAAAGGAATAAATTGGGAAAGGTAAAGAAAAAGAATCATAGTCATGGGTCACACAAATTATAATATTTTACCTTTATTACATGCCCTCATAATATAAATACAGTTTACTTGTGTCATATTGTTTCTTTTTTAGTTTGATTTTTTAAAAAGGGGAATAGAGTTTGAAAATTCATAGAGTAGTGTTAATATTGTTTTGATTTTCATGGGTACCATGAATAAGATTTGTGTTACAATATAAGTAACACTGAACTATAGTTCACAAACTCTATATTGACTCCTTGGGCTAACACCCTCACTAAAGGCCATTCCTCATCAACATTTAATGACCCATTTTGTCAAGGAGTGAAAATCATTATCAATAGGGTATCACTATAAATGATAAGAAGTAGATTGTCTAACATTTAAATAACTTGTATATTAATATCAAAATTAGTGATAAAATTGTATTAGACCTTGCATTTAATATGTGATGGTGGAGTGATGCGAAGACCAAACTTTTAAAGGCCATAAATTTTGATCCATAACTTTTTTTAAGATCTCATTTATGCCAAAATGATGATATCAAAGAGGAGAATGTGTATTATAGATTTTGATATATTTTCATGGTTTTAAATGATCATATAAGGGTATAATATTACATTTCAATATTTTTTCTATAATTTTAAAATCTTAGAAATTAGATATCTTTGCAACCATACATGAACTTGAATTAAAATTCATCCATTAGTGTATATTTAGTATGTAGAGGATATGTGTAGATTGTTAGGGCTATCTAATCTTACATAAAAAACATACTAAAAATAGTGGTTGAAAAACTTTCTAAAAGATAAAAGTTAGTAAATATATAAACTGCTAAAAATAACATGAGTCAGTTAGCTTTGGGTAGCTTTTGATTTTTTTTTATTTTTTTATTATATATGTGAACTCTAATTTTAAGTTGAGATTTATTTAAGGATTATTATGTAATTATCAATTTATTCAATGATAATAAACATAGAATATTATTTTCATCATCACGTCAATGGATTTATTTTCCCATGGAAGTCTTTGACGGGGTCACAAATGTTTCATATGGTGATTACACTTCAAATTGTGGTTGCATTGGTTATGACTATTCAGTGCCAGGAGGCCTAGCTAGTTATATAATCCATGAATTTATGTCACAATACTTTAGCCTACACATCCATATAGTGATGAAAAAAGGAAATGAAGTGTTTATTTCCTTGGGAAACTCATGAAATATGATCTAAATGCCATCATGAAAATTTTTAATTGCTAAATGTTACCTAAGATATTGTAAGATGCCTTTGGGAATATGAAGGTGGAAAATGATGAGGTCTTGGGAATTTAACCAACTCAAATATGCATAAACTAACCTATCTTAGTACAGGGAACATTGGTTATAGTGGGTTTAGGCTACTAATTGGTATCATGTGTGATAACACCATGAGGAGAATTTCACTATGTAAAATAGAGGAGTAATACAAAGAAATAGTATTTGAACACATGTGACATGTCACTAATGACCTTATAAATGTTTGTAGTAAGTTCAAAGACTAAAAAATCTATCCATATTCAAGTTATCATTCATATCTATCATTCAACATGAAATATTGATGACCCCTTTGGTATCTTGCCTCACACTTTTGGTGGTCTACCAAAACCACTTTTTGATGCATTTAGAGAGAATGTGCATTAAAAAAAACCTTTATAGATTCGATAGGGATCCACATGGATCACATAATGTATTTATCTATAGTATATGAGTGAATGGGAGGAGCCTTGGTTTTGTATTGTAAGAGAGATTTGCCTCAGCCTGAAAGTACTTTTGCTTGTGCATGGTCATTTGACTAATGAATACCATGATATCCTTGGAGAGATGGATCATAACTTCATTTTAGTGATTGATAAGTGTTATCATCACTTTATATAATTGACCAATGATAGGTATTTTGATGAATCAATCTACATCAGATCATCACAGGGGGTTTTTGAGAGCTAGGGTTCTTGTTTATTTTATTGTGGCATGGTCTATGATAAACATATTATCTTTAAACATATTGATAAAATTAAATATATCTATATCATGCTACCACGTTTGCCTTGGTTCAAGGCAAATTCTCATTTTTCCTTTTTATGTATATGATAATAGAATCAAGAGTTGTGATCAATCTATGGGTGTTATTTATTAGATGGATGTAATTTAGAATTGTTTTATTTAAAATTATGTGCTCATGTGAATGAATTAGACTCAAGTTGCATAAATATTTTATTCAAAAGGGTTTGTAATGCTGGTTTGGTCTATATATCCTTGATTATATATATTTCCTTCATTCCATCCATATTAAACTTCACATCATTATGCTGTTAATTTGAATGACATAAGTTTCTACAATGTGATGTTGGCATTATGATAGGTAGATTCAATGTTGTAGCTCTTGACATTCCTTGATGTGATGCATCATCATTTATTCTCCAATGAATTTCCTTTATTGTAGATTAGCTGGGTTTGACAGACTAATCGGATTTGGGAAAGTTTCAATATTTGGAGTATTGTGCCATTAACCAAATTTTTAGTGACTGTTTATTACCTATCCTTCCTACCCTAACTATCAATTCCACCTTCCTAGAATTAATTGATTGACCTTGTGTTAACCCGATGATGAATTTTCTATACATTGTTTGTTCTTGGCTTTGGCATTTTGCTTTGATATTAGACAATGTTGATTGTTCAAACTATGTTTTGATGTCCTATGATATAGATATTTCACTATATAGCTACACTACAAACCTAAATAATAATAATAATAATAATAATAATAATAATAATAATAATAATAATAATAATAATAATAATAATAATAATAATAATAATAATAATAATAAATGAAAATAATAAGTGACATAGTGCTAATTATCACCCTCTGTGATTTTTCTATGAGATCTAATAGATATTACTGATTTTAAGGCTTAATCCCACAACTATTTACACGTCCTAGGAGAATGTCTCACTAAATGTCATTTAAAACAATTTTTCCTTAGTTCGATACATCATGAATGATGTAAGGTGATTTCCATAAAATGCACATCATTCCTATAAATTCCTATAATTTTCTATCATATAGAAATTTAACTTGTTCTAAAAAACATTCTTTACATTGTAGATTGTGATCATGCTATGATTTTTTACTTTTCTTGTTGACTTCCTATGTCCATTGTGATTTTTTTCCATTTTATTGCATCCTAGTTAAATCCATCAATCATTCCTAAAGATAATCCTAATATCAGAGTTACATGAGCATTATAATTCACATATTAGGGACTATGTATTCCATTGGCATACTTGTTTTTAATTCATAAACTAGATGAAATAGAGTGAAACCCATCACACACTTTTAGTTTGTCATATATGCCCATAGGATCATAGGAATTCAATCCTTCCAATCATATCCTTGCACATTACATATTTTTGTGATGATCTTACCAATGATTTTTTTTATTTCCCCTACCTATCCATTGGCTTAAATATATGATATGTTTTGATTTTATGATGCGATATTATAAACTCCTTTGTCAGAGTCTTGATGGTAATATTGAGGCAATGCATTCCTCTGTCACTAACCAACTTATTAGGACATCAAATTTTGGTTATAATACTCTCATACATTATCTATATATGTCCTTAATGCTTCAACTTAGTGTCACAATAGCTTCTACCCATTTAGTGAAGTAATTCATCATAATAATTATGTACCTTGCATGAATATGTTTACTAGATAAATTGATTGGTTCTTTAAAATAAAATCCCTACTATTTAAATGTCTACTCAGATAATAAAGTGTTTAAATAATTTAATCTCTATCATTAGATCTTCCCATCCTTTGACATATGTTGTAGTTTTTTTCAACCTAGTGCACATCCTTAAATAGAGTAGGCCATCATAGGAAACTTTGACAAATCTTCCTTATAATGGATTCTCTTGTGAAATGTCCACCTATGATTCCCTTGTGTGAATCTTGAAGAAGTTGTGGTCATTCATTCCCCAAATATACTTTGTGTAGTACATCATCTTTGACACTTTTGTATAGAAAGCCATTAATGAATCTGAATAGAATGGATGTTGTGATTAAATGTTTTATATCGCTTTCCACATAGTTTGTAGGAAAAAAATCTTATTCCTAGAAATTTGTTATGTATTACATGTTTTATAAAATCATAGAGACTCAAAATAAATGGGCATTCAGTGATTCATCCTGGATTTATTTAGGTTCCTATCCATAGTGTATTTGACTCAAATGGTCTAGTCCAAAATTTTATTTCCTAGGTTTCACATTGATTATGATCTAAGATTATTGAAACATCATCAACCACCTAGACATCATTCCTAATGAGTTGGGATTATTTACCAGATATCATAGAACCTAAATTCTAAACAATGTTTCTATAAAGCAGTGTCTTAAATTTTAGAGTATAAATGCCATTGCCATAAATTCTCATTATATAGTTGTGTAATTTTTATTTGTAACTAAGATTTTTTGGCTTGTGAAATGAATGGGATGTTCCAACCCTCTATATCTTAGTTGTTCTAGAATAACTACTACTACACTTCCTGAGGTGTATACCTAAACATGAAATGTTTTACTATCATTGGGAACAAATTAAAATAAGATTTTTTATGACACTCTGCTTTAGATCCACAAACATTATTTTGAATTCATTAGACCATTGAAAATTGGTGTCTTTGCATAGTAAAATTTCCATGGATGTAGATATATTTTTTGTATCTTTTTATGAATTTAATATAGTATCATATATGACCAATAAAGATCTCACCTCTGTAGAGTTTTTAGGGGGTGGCATATTCAGAATAATTACAATTTTATCTTAGTCAGCCAAAATCTTATTATTGCATATTATAAAACCTAGAAGAACACCAAAATGTGTAAATAAAAAGCACTTATTTAGGTTCAATGTAATACATAGATATCAAAATCATCCCAACATAGATGGGTGATCCTTGAATAAATAAAAAACAACCCAATCATCTAGATAGACTTATAAAAAATCATTGATGTATTTATTAAATGTAGTGACCACAACCCTAGAGAAGATAGTAGCAGTATTTTTCAAGGCAAAATAAATTACCTTGTAAGTAAAATATGCCATTTCCATTGAAAATTTGGTTTTATCTTGATCTTCTATTGTGATTGGTATTTGATGGTATCCACCGAACCTATTAGTGTAGGATTTTTCCTAGTTTTGGTTTTACCTACATGATTGTTAGTCAGCTTGCTTAGGGTTGTTAAGGTCATTTGGGGAAATACACTCAATTTATTTTATAAGTGTGAGTTTAGTTGTTACATTTTTTATGACATAATATATAAGTATATAATGTACCTCCTTTTCATTTTTTGGCTAATTAGTTAATGAAGATTTTGATGCAAATTTTGTTGTGGTGATTTCGCTCTCACCCACTCCTTTTTTCGTGCAAACCCAGAATTTTAGATATATTGGAGTCATATAACATGGTATCATAACTCTGATTTAATGTCTAATTTTACATTAAATCCTTAGTGAGATCTTTCTTGCATGTACTCTTGTTGGCTTTCTTGATTTTTGGCATTTTCAAAGGTTTTGTGGGATTTCATGAAATTCCATGCAAACTATTTAGTTGGATTCTCAAATATCAAAAAAAATATTTCCATTAGATTAATAAGGTGTCAAAACCCTAATATTAACTATAAACATGACCTAGTTTTGTGACAGTCAATTTCAGCCATTTTGGAGGGTTTGTAGGCTTTTTTGGTGATTTCACATAAATATGTACAGTTATGTTCTCTAATAAAAAGTATTTTTATAGATTTTTTTGGGTTTTTAGAGATACATAGTGGTTATAGGGTGTTTTTTACATAAGTATTTTATATATGGAGCTATTAAACATCGAATAATTTCACACTTGCATGCACAAATTAAACTTTCAGGCCTTGCACTTATAGGAAGTTTGGGGTACTCGCATAGTCCATAACTATGCCAATGTAATGGGTGAATATAGGTGCTACTAAAAAACCTATTGTTAAATGTTTTGACTATTGGTTATTTTCACAACCCTAATATCATAACTTATTACTATTGGCACATCCCAAAACCTTGACATAGAACTTCTAATTATTGGTGTAACCCAAACCCAAGACATCAAAATTTAGACTATCAACATAATGCTCAACCCATACATTATAAATTATATCTACCAATGTAGTATGAAACCCCAATGAATATATCCCAAATAAATAAAATATGCTCTCAAAAATCTTAGCATCATTGATAATTTCAAGTGATCATTGCAACTCTGATGCATAAATTAGAGGATTATTTCAAACCCAATGTATACTCTGATGGCTACAATGCAAGTCTAAAACTTTGATGATGGACTAAATGACATAAAATTTAACACCATATATTTTGACACTATTCTTTTGGAAAATAAATGATTGTTTTGGATGATGTCACTCCCACATCAATCACATCAATCAATGTGAGAGGGGAAGCTCTTACCAATTGTCTTAGCCCTTGGTCATATGTGTGTTCACATCAAGGGGGATTAAATCTTGATTCAAACTATTGGGGGATTAAATATAACATCCAAAAAATCTCTCATCAACCCAAAAAATTTCAAATTCATGTTGGGTGGAGATTTTTTTATGTGATCTCAAAATTTCAAATGCATATAACTTTTGCTCGGTAACTCAATTTTTAGTGTCATTTTATTTAAAAGTGCTTATTTTTTCATGATATATACATTTATGTTCATCTTGGAATCACTATATATCCCTTCAAATAAAATATTATACACTCTTAGATGTATTATCAGATGAGTCTAATGTCCATGCAATTCCTTCATACTTATGCACAAATTGATCAAGATGCATTCTCGAGTGTGTCTAATGTCTATAAAATAGTTATTATATATGTAAATTTAGGGGGATAAATATGATATTTATATTGGGGTAATATGAAGTGTTGTGAATTTATTTATCTATATTTCGTCATTGTTTTTTGTAACAACTTTTCCTTCTATGCCATCGATTCAATTCCAATAAGGGTAAGTGCACCAACTTGGGGGACAAAAAAGGGCCTACCCATGGACATGATTTTTTTGAAATTTCATAAATATGAACTTAAATATATAATTAGAGATAACTACACTCAAAATTAGAAGATGGCATAAAAACATGAATTGTAGCATTTTGAGTCTAGTTTCCAAAAAACTATTTTTTTGAAAAATAATTAAGTATACATAGGAAAAACATCTAAAAGTTAAAGATAACATCTTGTTTTTTAAATAAAATTTAAATTTTACCATTTTGTGTGACCCACCATTTTTTGACCATTATTTAATATTGTTAGAAACCCTTTGGTAAATATTTAGGTTAGATCTTCTAATGTGTTATAGACATTTTTTTATATTTTTTTGATGAATATCTATTTTATTAATTTTTTAATTATGTCCTATAAATTGACAAAAAATGGATAGCCATCCATGGAAGCCACCCTAACTACCTCAAAAAACCAAAAATTGATTTTTTTAATGTGTGTAGAATAAGGCCTAGTTTGTTACCATATAACTTTTTTTAAATTTAGATCAATGAAAAATAAATTAAATAAACATGAACAGGCATGTATTTGTGAGTCATGTAGTGGCCTAAAAAAGGTGTTTTTATAGGTTTAACCCTTAAAATAGCCCAAAAATTATAAGAATCATACATTGAGAAAGAGGACAATGTGCTCGTCATAATGGTAATAATTTTTATAATTTTGATGTTGAATTCCATAGCATATTTGGTGATTGAAGTTGAAATTTATTATTTTTTCCTAAAACTCTTGGTCTTAGCTATATATGCATTGTCCCAAGCCTTTAGATTTAAAAAAATCCATTTCAAAGCCTAAAGGCTTAGTTTTTAATTCAAATTCAAATAACGCTTATGTGTTATTATAAATTCAAATAACGTATACGCATTATATAGTGTATTATATAATGTGTATGTGTTTTGTAACACTTACATGCTATATAAAATGTACACATTGCTTTGTTATAAGTTCAAAACCAACTCCATGAGCATTTATGAGTTACACGTGAATCCAACTTTGTCCATAGGCTTATATTTACTACTCTAATTGTTACATTTAATTTATTATACTTAAAATTTATTTTAGTAAATATAATAAATTAGGGTCATTCAACATCTGATAGAGTTGGTCTCATAGTTTCATGCCTTATGATGTGGAAAATAAGTTTTCAAAATCTAATCAGGTCAGTACTTTGGCATGTTTAGGGTCTAAGTATTAAACCTTAGGATTTCAGGGCATAAATTTTGCAATTGATATCCATTTTTGATAAATAAATAATCATTTTTTAGGTTTTTATGCCTTCTATATTGATTCTTGGAATTTATAGGAATCTTAGGTTTGTCAAAATTGAATTTTTCAAACCACTCACTTTGAAATTGATGTAAAGTGGTATTATTTGGGTAGTGTAGGTCACATTGATGACCTACACATATCAAATAATCAATTTTTGTTAATTTCACTTATTAATTATCCTTCCCTCATCCTTGATTACTTCCTACTCAAGCCTCATGACCCCTAATCACTCTCTCATTATTCTTCATTATCCCTAATCACTTTCTCATTGACTAGGTCACTATCCCTATTCATCTCTAATCACTCCCTTATCATCCATAATCACTCCTCCATTGACCCTCACTATCCCTCATCATCCCTAATTAATCACTCCCCATCCTTCATCATCCCTAATCACTCTTTCGTCATCCCTCATCATACCTAATCACTTACGCATCCCTATTCACTCCCCCCTTATCCCTCCTCATCCCTAATCACTCCTTCATTGACCTTAGTTGTCTCTCATCATCTCTAATCACTCGAGATTATCATCCTTAATTAATCCATAATTTATTATCACCATCCTTCATCATCCCTAGTCACTCCCTTCTCATCCCTCATAATACTTGATCAATCCACATCCCTCATCATCACTAATCACTCCCTCATTGACCTTCACCATCATTCATCACTCGATCATTGACCCTTAACATCCCTAATTGATCCTTCATCACCTTATATAAGTATTTAATCTAAATATATCTTTGATTATAATAATATTTTGTTTAATATATTATAATATAAATTAACTCTTTTTTAGGACTTGTGTTGTCAATACCCATTTGTGATAGTCAATTTTATTACTAAATGAATTGGATGATCTTATAAATTTATAATCAAGTAACATAAGTATTAACACAAAATAGATTCTAGATTTTAGTTCATCAAATTATCTTTGTTGTGTAACTAGCTAAATAAAACTTTATTTGGTTCCACCTTTGGTAGTTTGGTTCAAAAGATAAAAATTAAACACAAATATCTTGTATAATTTTCTAATTATGAGAAGATTTGAATTGAATACAAAGTTATTTTATGTTTCCCATTCCTGTATAAATTGAATATTGGTGAGGTTCACACATGCACTCCTTGTGTGTGTAATGTGTCCCAAATATTTTATCTCTTACATGGAAATGAACATTCAATCATGTTATCACAAAAATATGTTTTTACAAAATGTGAAACACTAGTTCAACATGGTGTAGATTTTCATCCCATGTTTTCTAAATATTAAAATGTCATCAAGGTAGATTAAAAAATGGCATAGGTAAAGGGATTAAGGATGTCATTCAACATCTTGAAATGAATGAATTCATTATATGAGTTAACCTAAAAGGAATAATCAACTAGTCAATCAATCCTTCCTTTGTTTTTATTACTATATTCCAAATGTTTAAAGGCTTAACATGAATATGATGATATGATAGGTACCAAACTCACTTTACAAACAAAGATTCGTTGAGGCATTCGTCTATACAAAGTAATCAAATGTCTTGAATGAGATAATACATGTTTATACCCCTTTTACTCTTCAAGGAAGTGTTACATTGTATCTTAAGCCTGTATTTAGTCTTTGATAATCCATCCATGAAATATTATACTCTTTCTATCTCTGAAACAAAATCTTCTTTCTTGATCTTCCTTATGATGCTTGAAAACCCTTACTAGCTTCTGAAGCCTTAATGGAGCTTTAGGTATTCAATCTATAGTATGCATCTATCTGAAGCTTAAAAAATATTTAAACACATTTGATTCAATTTATCTAACATGTTTCAATCCTCATATAATATATAAGACTCTAAGATATTGAATTTTGTCTCTAACCTCCTTACCTTGTTCAAAAGCTTGTAGGTCTTATTAGGCCTAATTGTGCCGCCAATAGGTCAAAATCATTATTATCCCCTTCTTAAATCTGAAAAAAACTTTATTGAGGTATTTCAAACATAATAAATATTATCCAAGCCTTATACCAAGTTATAGCACTCAAAAGTAAGGAAAACTCAACTTTGACTTTTTGACAATTTTCGAAAAATGAGCACCTACAGGTAGATAAAAACACAGTAATATATATCTGAAAATATATAGATAATTTTTACTTGAAAACACTTTTATTACATCAAAAATAATTTTATATAACTTTTCCAAAAATAATCAAGTCATTTGGATTAGTATTTTAGGAGTTATGGCCTTTTTAGTGACCAAAATCTGTGTTTTGGTATACACAGAAAATAGGGAGGCCGAGAGCTTTTAATTGATTTTTCATAGAGCTCGTTGATTTTTTTTTTTATTATACCAAATGGAATAGGAGATAAAATCACTCCTATAACATATACAATATCTAATTTTATTCCATACAATGTTTTACATGTGCAAAAACACCAATGTATATGACTGTACATACAAAAATCAGAAATTTCAAGGGTTTCAAGAACTCAGTCTATGTCTTAAGCTTGAAATAAATTAAAGAAAACTTGGATAAAGTCTAAGAAGATGAAATGAATTTAAATACAAAAAAATTTAACACAAAACCCCTTTATTCACAATAAAAAAATTCTAAAAACATTCACAGACTTCTACCAAAGTGTTGGCAGACTGGAGATTTTTTTTTACAATGGAAAAATGTTGCCTTTTAGGCTTGTGGATGGTCTTGTACGCATCCATCTTGCTAGGATAGATTAAAATAAAGTTTTTGAAATCTTATCCAAGTTTATAATGCTCCAATTTTTCTCAAGATTCTCTCCAACCACTTAGACACAAGACAACAAATTTTGACCCTATTCTCATGGACTACATGTTACATTTACTCTTTCTAGATTTCAAGATGACCATGACCTCCAATAAGTTCTATAAGACCATTTGATACATTTAACACTCCTATGGACCTATCAAAACTCATATAACTTTCAAACCATTACCATTTTTTTAATGTAATTACATAAGGAACATTTGAAAATTCAAATCTAGTTTTGGAGGGAAACTCTCCAAAGGCCTTGAATGATTTAAAACAAACTTATAATTCCTCAAGAATGGATTATTATGAATTAATATACCTCATATTCTCTTGAAAACATAAATTTTACATGCATATGGTGATGCTCCTGCATCATACTTCCAAGGGTGGAAGATTTCCATAAACTCCTATTTATGAGCCCTTATTTTTCAGACTTACAAGTGAGTTTTCCTTGTCTCTTCTTCTTCAACTAGTCTCTCAT
This sequence comes from Torreya grandis, assembly GCA_037957365.1. Lineage (NCBI taxonomy): Eukaryota > Viridiplantae > Streptophyta > Pinopsida > Cupressales > Taxaceae > Torreya > Torreya grandis. Next base: position 1,449,069 of record JARHVA010003244.1, read on the forward strand.
ATAGATGTACATGTTCAAGAGCACCACATTTTGTTCTTTTCTTGTACTTCTTATTCATTCTTGCACATGATGCAATGTCATTTTCAAAATCATTGGTTTTCTCAAACCAATCTTTCTTCTTTCTTTTGTTTCTCTTTTTATTCTTGTATTTCCTTCTTCTCATCTCTTTCTCAGCTAAAATCTTCCATGTCCATGTTTCATCTTCATATGTGTCTCCAAAGTTTTCTTTGCCTTCTTAGTTCATCAGTGCATCCATTGAGTTATGGTTATCATTTACTTCAATAACTTCCATACCTGCATTCAAAACATCAAAAGCAACCTTAGTAGAAAAAACTTGAGGCCATGAGGCCCCTTTATTGTCTTCATGATGTTCTTCTTTGTCCAAATCTTCCCTCACCATCTTTATTTGTTCTTGTATCAATTCATTTTCCATCTGATGAATGGTGCCACCATGTTTATATGTGCCTTTACACAACTCTTTGGAGGATTCAACAACTCTTCTATCCTCTTCAACTCTTCACTCAACACAAGCTCATCCAAATCTTCATGTGCTATATCAAACTTAGGACCAAATTGTCTTTCATATTCTATAAATACATTCATCCACTCTATGGTTTCTTCATACAAGTCAACTTCTTCATCAACATCAATATACTTATCAAAAATTATAGGAACACTATTACCTTGTCTCTCCTTGTTCTTTTCAAACATGTGAACTAATTTCACATCTCCACTTTCATCATCCATCCTCTTGAAACTATCTCCTTGCTGCACATTAGTTTTAATATACATTTTCCATTCCTCATTTTCCATAAAAATATCATTAAATGATTCAAAAAAATCATTATTCCATTCATTGCAAGCAATTGACTTACCTTTCATCTTTGTATCCTCATGATCTACCTCATTATTATTTGAGAAGTTTTCTTTCTCACCTTTAGCCATCCATATCTTCTTCATAGCTTTAGGATGACACTTGTTCAATTTACCAACCAATTTCTGCTCTTTGACATCTTCATGTTGTCTTATTTGATATCTGGCCTTGCTCACTTTGCATTCTACCTCTTCCTTCATGCTTTGTATTTGCTTCTTGCTTGAGTCATCATCTTGAGTGAGCTTTGTGTCTTTCGTTACATTTGCTGATCCCTTGATCCATTTTGGTACCACATAGCCATGGTCTATTGCTGGATTTGAAGGCTTTTTATTGATCTTCTTCATCTCCATCTGTACATCAATAGTCTTAATCTTATATGCATGTGCAAAATCAGAATTTAAACTTATTTTTACCTTTTCAATGGCTTGATGTTTAGTCATACTTTTCTTCATAGTTTCCTTGCTTGCATTCACTTTCTTTAGGTGTGTTTCCTCCCTTTGTTCTATTGGAATGTTTTTCAAGTCATCATAGTATTCTATACCCTCTTCTTCATTGGCATGATGAAGGACTTCCACTACTTCCTTATGGAATTTTACAGCATGTTCAATAGTTGTTCCATAATTAAGTGGATGAGAAAAATCAATACTATAATTCACCTTTACCTCCTTGATGGGCTGCTTCATGGTTTTCTTCATTTGCATCGCTTCTTTGATTGCACTATCCTCTTTTGTGCATAGTTTTTCACTTGCTTCTTCAAGGTAATCCATGGCATCATGGAATGCAATTTCCTCCTCCATCTCAACATTTTATTTCACAAGGTCTCCAACATCTTTCTCATGCATTTGACAATTCATTCCTTCTTCTTGGTATATAACAACAATCTCCTCTCTCATTTTTTCACATTCTTTTATGTGCTTGGTTGCTTTTATTGCACCAATCTCTTCACTTTTCGAGGCCTTTCTCTTGACCTTCTTCACAAGGCTACTCATACCTACATTTACCCACTCAAAGACAATATTATAAATAAAAACAAGAGACCATAATGTCTCCATGAGTGTCCTCTTAATGGACATTCTCATCTTTCCAAGTGATCTTCTTGGGATTTCACTTTCTCTTTGTTCTTTTTCCTTGTTCTCCACAATGAGAACCCTCTTCACAACTTCTTTCTCATCTTGTTGCTCACTTGGCAACCTGCTTACATTTTTGCTTCTGTGGGCTTCAATCCTTATGGAAATCTTCTTTTGCCCTCTTCTCCTATTCACTAGGAGATCAATTGGCCATTTCAACCTTTTCTTTGTTGGCCATACCCACACTTTCTCATTTGATTACATCCCAGACTCAAACATGTTTTTAATCTTAGCTAAATCTTTCCACAAACTAGCAATATTTTTATCAAAGTTAACATTAGTCATACCTTTCTACTTTGGGGTGCTTGTTTTCTCCTTGGTACTCTCATGTAACTTGCTGCTCTGCTCTTTTCTTATCAATATTTCCATTTATGAGATCTTCACCCAAGTCTTTTCCACCTTGGTCTCTTGATCCCTTTAGGTCCTCACCTAGGTCTTCTGCACCCTAGTCTTTTGGTCCACTTGTCTCACCCAAGCCTTTCTCCTTGACTGGTCTTTTGACAATCTCCTTGATCTCACCTAGGCCTTTTGCATCCTAGTATTTTGATCCCCTTTAATGGCTTTATTGAGCTTCACACTAAGTCAATGGTCTGCAATATGACACTACTTTCACCAAATATCAATAATTTCTCAAATCCAAGCTTACCTTGCTTTGGATCTTCCTCTTGAGCATTCACTTGCTCCCTTAATTTTGAGATTTTCCAAGCTTCTCTTCTCTCTTTTAAAGCCTAAATGGCTTTAATACTTCCTTTTCACTTGTTTGCTTCTCAAACAAAATAAACTCAAATCACATATCAAAGGTTACTCATACCTTTCCTCAACAGGGTCTTCTGGTGCTTTGTCCTGTTGATCCTTTTTCCAAATCCTATAAAAACTCTTTATTGATGAAACATAATTAAAAAATAACCATCCCAGAGATCAACCTTGCTCTGATACCAAAATTATTGGTACCAAACTCACTTTACAAACAAATATTCATTGCGGCATTCATCTATACAAAGTAATCAAATGTCTTGAACGAGATAATACATGTTTATACCCCTTTTACTCTTCAAAGAAGTGTTACACTATATCTTAAGCCTGTATTTAGTCTTTGATAATCCATCCATGCAATATTATACTCTTTCTAGCTCTGCAACCAAATCTTCTTTCCTGATCTTCCTTATGATGCTTGAAAACCCTTACTAGCTTCTCAAGCCTTAATGGAGCTTTAGGTATTCAATCTATAGTATGCATCTATCTGAAGCTTAAAATAAGTTTAAAAACATGTGATTCAATGTATATAACATGTTTCAATCCTCATATAATATATAAAACTCTAAGATATTGAATTTTGTCTCTAAACTCCTTACCTTGTTCAAAAGCTTGTAGGTCTTATTAGGCCTAATTGTGCCTCCAATAGGTCAAAATAATTATTATACCCTTCTTCAATCTGAAACCAAATTTATTAAGGTATTTCAAAAATAATAAATATGATCCAAGCCTTATACTAAGTTATAGCACTCAAAAGTAAGGAAAACTCAACTTTGACTTTCTGACAATTTTCAAAAAATGAGCACCTACAGGCAGATAAAAACATAGTCATCTATATCTGAAAATATATAGCTCATTTTGGAATGAAAAAAATCAGATTAAATAAAAAATTCTTTTATATAAATTTTACAAAAATAATCAAGTTATTTGGATTATTATTTTAGGAGTTATGGCCTTTTTAGTGACCAAAATCTGCGTTTTGGTTTACACAAAAAATAGGGAGGCCGAGAGCTTTTAATTGATTTTTCATAGAGCTCGTTGAATTTTTTTTATAGTATAACACCTGGAATAGGATCTCAACTCACTCCTATAACAACTCCAATAGCTAATTTTCTGCCATACAAAGTTTTACATGTGCAAAAACACCACTGTATATGACTGTACATACAAAAATCAGAAACTTCAAGGGTTTCAAGAACTCAGTCTATGTATTAAGATTGAAATCAATTAAATAAAACTTGGATCACGTCTAATAAGATTAAATTAATTTAAATACAAACAATTTGAACACAAAACCCCTTTATTCACAATAAATAAATTCTAAAAACATGCATAGACTTCTGCCAAAGTGTTGGCAGACTGGAGATTTTTTTTTACAATGGAAAAATGTTGCCTTTTAGGCTTGTGGATGGTCTTGTACACCTCCATATTTCTAGGATAGATTAAAATCAAGTTTTTGAAGTCTTATACAAGTTTATAATGCTCCAATTTTTCTCAAGATTCTCTCCAACCACTTAGACACAAGATAGCAAATTTTGACCCTATTCTCATGGACTACTTGTTACATTTACTCTTTCTAGATTTCAATAAGACCATGACCTCCAATAATTTATATAAGACCATATTATACATTTCACACTCCTATGGACCTATCAAAACTCATATAACTCTCAAACCATTACAATTTTTTAATGTAATTACATAAGGAACATTTGAAAATTCAAATCTAGTTTTGGATGGAAACTCTCCAAAGGCCTTGAATGACTTAAAACAAACTTATAATGCCTCAAGAATGGCTTATTATGAATTAATATACCTCCTATTCTCTTTAAAACATAAATTTTAAATGCATATGGTGATGCTCCTGCATCATGATACCCAAACTTAAGATAAATTTTGGAAAATACTTCTACACCATCGATATGGCAAAAAAATTACTTAATATTTAAATGAGGATAATATTTATTAATGTTAATATTGTTAATATTTTTTTAATTGATTCATAGATTTGGCACAAACATAATTAGGTTTCTACAAGGCAATGGTTTTGGCATGATGTGTCCATTATTTATGATTTCATGGGTCTACAACTTGATTTATTCATTCTCTAGAAATTATATGTTTTATAAAGAGTTTTGAGGTAGAGGTAGTTAAGGGATCAAATAAATAGTATTGTTTAATGTATAGTATGTAAGAACTTATTTAATTGATTGAAAGATATCTTTGTATTCATCTAGTTTATGGTTCAATTATTTTGTCTTTGTTATTTTTGGATAAACCACACTATGATATGGTGGCATAAGGATGCCATTAAAAATTTACTTCTTACCATTAAGAGTATACTTCTTACTAAAATTGACAACATTCTTTCAATTCCTTGCACAAATGACTAAAAGCTTATGAACTAACTACAATATGTGGTATTTCAAATCCAGACAATCTATCACAAAATTTCAAGGATTTACTTCATAGACTACATGTCAATGGTAAATACATGGTTGAACACATGTAAAAAACCACACACCTATCATGGTGAGATATCACAAAGGATTATATCTTTAAAAAGTTTGATTTTGTACACCAAGTGACACTACTAGGTGATCTATTTCTCAAGGCCTACACTAGACCATACAGTAGTGTATGGTTATGGATGATGTATAAATTTCAAGTTAAGTTTTTTAAAATATGATTTAGGAGAAATTAAATTATTCTAACTTCCATTAGAAATGATGAAGTGTATTATCTCACCATTGATCTACATTTGTTAATGAAATACTATTTTTAATTCATATAATTTATAATTGTGGGAAGTAGAGATGTTTTTAGTACCGACCATATCATTGGGTTTATAATTTATTAGCTACGTAAATTTTTATAGTGATAGATAAATTGTACCCACTTCTTGAGATGTGCAAGTAGAGAGATCACAGTATGACACTCTTCACTAGATTGAATATTGAAGTTATGAATTAAGCATCACTTTCCAATCTTGGACTACTTATTCTAATCATTTGAAAATTATTTTCCACTCTCTTGTATGATGATTCAATCAATATACATATAAATATAAGGCCTTAAATATAATCATTCGGATCATAAAATGTACTCATATAAAAATCAATTGATTGGTTTCAGGAAATCACATAGCTTGGTGATCCTCATGTATTTACTACCCATTTTTGGTGCTATGGTGGTTTTACTTGCTACTTTTTTTGGTATATTTTCAATTGTGAATTACATCATTTCTATTAGGCCCATAGTTTTTCATAGGTGTTAAATATTTGTGTTTTAAATTTTCCTCCACATCAATTTGGTGACTATGTCTTATATTTTATGCTAGCACTCAACTATCCATTTAAACTCCAAAAAAATACCACCATCAAAGTATTGGATGGATTGATTAAGGATGAGGAGGGATGAGGATTAATTGAGTAGAGATGATGAGGGAGTTAATAGGGATGATGAGGGATGGTGAGGGTTAATGAGGGAGTGATCAAGGATAATGAGTATCAATGAGGGAATGATTAGGGGAGATGAGGGATGAGGAATGAGTGATTAGAGATGATGAGGTATGATGAAATAATGATTAGGGATGATGAGGTGATGTGGGAGAAACAATAACAAATATAAATAGTTATATAGTTTATTAGAGTCTTTATAAGGTGGTTGAGGTCATAAGAAGTCTGAAGGGGTCTTTCTATGTTTTCAATTTTATGTCAATTTTGAATTAGAGTTGTATTGGGATTTTCTGCCAAATATTTCATTTGAATTTTTGAACTTTAATAGATAATTAAATCTTGTTTCAAGAATTCCAATGTTGAATTTGGTGTGGTTAGATGTTAGACTTTGGTGTGGACACTCTCAACATACAAAAAAAGTTAGAATTTAGTTGATGGCTATTTTGTAAGAAGAGTCTTGTCCATTTCTTATTTTGTATTTAGATTCAGATTAAAGAGACTTGGAGGGAGTAGCATTAGAAATGATTAATTTAAGGAACTCCAAACAAGTGAATAAATACAAGTTTTGATTATTTGCAAATAAGAAGCCAAACAAACCTTGTATCTTCTTGAATATGTGTAAAGATAGTTGACATGGTGCATGATCATGAAACATGATTAATAACAAGTTATTTGTGATATTTGTGTGAGTGGGAAGTTTAAAACACCTTTTCTATGGTGATTATATCATTTATCATCTAAGTTTAAAATCTTTTTAATGCTCAAATTACAAATTATATACCCTGTGCTTTTACAAACTATGCCTTAAAATCTGAGTGAAGGTCAAAGTCTTGTGGAAGAGGGCATTATATTTGGTAGGATTTTAGAATTCTTAGTAACTTTACATAAATATTAATTAATTATATTTAAACATTTTATGTTTTTATTCTACTAACGTAAACTATGTTAAACAACACAACCCTGTCTTCTATGAGCAAAAGTTCGAGTATACATCTATATGAGAAGGTATATCCATGTATTGGAGTGAACATTCAAATGTATATGGTGGTGATTTTATTCTCATATGATCATGAAGTTTTATATTATTCCAAGTAGCTTTCATATATTTGGATGAGAAAAAATAAAACTAACACAGTCATGTTATCATCAAGAAACTTAACACAATCAAAGTGGTATCTCATGGAAATTGGAAAATTGAGTACTATAGATAGAAGGAATTAATGTTATAAAGTGTATAAACATTTTGTACATTATTTTAAACCTTAATGTTTATTTAAAACCCTTTTTATAATTAATTAGAATAAATAACCTCTTCTCAAATTACTACAGATCTATGATTGAGTACATAGTCTATTCAAATTTGGCTAAGCATATCTATTAGAGATTAAAAAGGGAAATATAACACTTGGAAATTGTGAATATGGTAAAATAAGACCTAATAAAATATTAAAATTCATTAGAAATGCCTTTGGAAGATTGAAATCTCATTTTGACCCTTCTCAGGTCTATGAAACCAATCCAAACCCTTTGTAAGGGTTTTTACTTTCAAAGTGAGTTTTTAGGAGTTGTAACTATCAATAATTCATGAAATTTGTTGAAAAGTTTGAGTTCAAAATTAACAAAGTTAATATATTTTTATTAAGTTGTATAAGTATGGATGGGGAGGACTGTGTGGTAGATATGTTAGAAGGAAACCTAAAGACCTAATCTGAGAGTAGAAAGAGCCAAAATAAGTTATCCAATTATTGAACAAAAGCATAGAAATTTATGAATAAATGGGATATATTATAGGTTCTCCATAAATGAGGTTGATTTGATGATTTGAGTCCATACAAGAAGATTTTATGACAGAGTAAGAGGTAGTGTATGATATGAGGATTGTGTTGAAAAGTTAAGTAGGGTTGAGAAGAAGTTAGAGATAACTCAAAGGAGTGGAAGGAAGTTTTTCAAATCCCTATTAAAGCCTAAGGAACCAAAGACAAGATTTGATCCAAGTTTTTATAAAGTGAAAGACTAGTAAGTGTGATAGTCTCAAATTGAGAGAGATCGATTGCATTGAGTAAGGATAATAGAAGGAAAAGTTTATTGAGACCATACAAAGAATGGTGGAGAATAAATGAATTGAATATAATGTAGATGTAAATTTTAAATGTGTGAAGGATCCAAATATAGAGACCAAGAAAGAAAAGACAAAGTGAAAGCTACGTGGATATTGGTAAAGAGCTTAGACAAGCAGATTATGAAATAGGGCTCTGCATCATGAAGGATGGTGAGGGGAAATGACGGAGTGATTATAAATGATGAGGAATGGTGAGGGTTATTAATGGGGTGATTAGAGATGATGAGGGATGGGGAGAGATTGATTAGGAATGATGAATTGGTGATTATTGATGGTAAAGGGCAAGGAGGGAGTTATTAGAGATGATGAGGGAGTGATTAAATATGATGAAGGATGGTGAGGGTCAATGAGGGAGTGATGAGGGATGAGGATGGAAACGGAATGAGTTATTAGGGATGGTGAGTCATAGTGAGGGTCAATGAGGAAGTAACTATGGATCATGAGGGAGTGATTAGAGATGAATAGGGAAAGTGAAGGTCAATGAGGGAGTGATTAGGGGTGATGAGACATGAGTAAGAAGTGATCAAGGATGAGAGAAGGATGATGAATAAATGAAATTAACAAAAAGTGGTTGTTTGATGTGTGTAGGTCATCAATGTGACCTACACTACCCCAATATCACCACTTTGCATCAATGTGACCTAAATGAGTCATATTATCCCACATGTTTGAGGTATAAGATGTAAAAATTTGTGTAGGTCATCAATGTGACCTACGCTACCCCAATAACACCACTTTACATCAATGTGACCTAATGAGCCATGTTATCCCATATGTTTGAGGTATAATATGTATGGATTTGGTCATGAGAGGACTACTACAGGCCTAACAAGGTAGTTTTAAAAGGTTTCCCTTGAAATTGGATGGTTAAGGCCTAATAAAGTCTCATGGAGTCATCAATGGATTGAAGGATGGAATTTAGGTGAAAAATGACCATGTAAAAGGGCCTAAACATGTAACTACCTTCCCAAAATAGGTGTATGATGTGTGTAGGTCTCAATGTGGTTGTTTGATGTGTGTAGGCATGAGTATGAAATGATCAAGGATGAGGTAAGGATGATGAATAAGTGAAACTAACACAAAGTGGTTGTTTGATGTGTGTAGGTCATTAATGTGAGTTGTGATATCACAATAACACCACTTTACACCAATTTTAAAGTGAGTGGTTTGAAAACATCAATTTTGACAAACCTAAGATTCATAAAAATGCCAAGAATAAATTTGAAAGGCATAAAAACCTAAAAAAATGATTATGTGTTTACAAAAAATAGATGTCAATTGCAAAAATTATGTCCTAAAATCCCTAAGTTTAATACTTAGACCTTGAAAAAGCCTAAGTACTGACCTGATTGGATTTTGAAAAACTATTTTCCACATCATAAGGCATGAAACTATGATATCAACTCTATCAAATGTTGAGTGACCCTAATTTCTTATATTTGCTAAGATAAATTTAAAGTAAAAGTTTACATTTATATTGTTACTACTATAATTTGTTATACTTAGAATTTAGAGTAGTAAATATAAATCTATGGACAAAGATGGATTCACGTGCAACTCCCAAATGCTCATGGAGTTGGTTTTCAACTTATAACAAAGCAACATGTATGTGTTGTATAATATGCTATATAATGCATGCATGTTATATAATGCATACACGTTATTTGGATTTATAATAATGCATACATGTTATGTTTTGTAATTACTAGGCCATAATTTCAATAACATGATTACATTATTTAAATAATGTGATCACATTGATTAAATAACATGATCATGTTATTTAGTAATGTGATCATGTTACCTAAAATGTCCATAGAATTGTCCCCTAATGTCGTGCACATACCCATAAGTTTTCTCACACCTTTTAATTATCAAAAATGGAAATACATAATGGAAATAATTTTACAATCTAAAGTTTACCATAAAATTATAATGGGAACTTAGACTAAACATGTAATAGTATATGTGAAAATCAAGTATTTAAACTATTGTGATAAAGTTTATGGAATGATGTGTCTTTCCATCTCTCCTAATCTACTATTTCACATATAATATACCAAAACATATGATCAAGGGTGGACCACTCTAGGAATGATCTTTGGGAAGCTGGATGTGATGAGAGGCCATGAGTTGGAGAAGAGCTCATCAATTTGAGTCAAAATGACTATAACACCCTATATAACTTCTTCACCAAGTTTAGACTTTTGAGGCTGTAGTTGAAATAATGTGGAATTCTTAGCATAGATAAAAAAACTTGATTTGTCAATGCTCTCCAAAATGGGTAAATATTATTCTATATTTGTGTCACCTTTCCTTCCTACAAAAAGGTGATATAAGAGCCACATGGAAGATTCCTTCTTTAGATACCTTTATTTCTAACTTGATATAGATGGGCAGAGTGAAGTCCTCAAAATATAAAACACTTTTTTCTAATAAAGAGAAGGATTCAAATAATAGAGAGAAGAAACAAAAAAAGGATCATGAGAAGAATGTAAATACTAACACCTACAAATCAAACCATGAGACCTCTTCTTATTTTTTTAATCCTAAGAAACATATGATAAACTATGGGTTTTACTCAAGAAATCATGAAAAAAACAAATTTTTAAAGAAGCATATTGACAAATTGAATAAAATAATTGAGGAACACAATATGAGTGTCCCTAATTTTACCAATATAAGTTTATCAACCCATGAATTATCTAAGGCAAATGACCATGGTAAATTAAAAGAAAATGGTAAAATAAAATCAAAGGGCAAGGCCCTAATTAGAATTTTAACTCTAACTCCCACATGAGTCATTGACTTTGGTGCTTCACATCACATGGCCTCTTCAAAGATAGAGTTTAGTTCCTTGTAACCATGTGACATGTCTTTCATAAAAATGGGTGATGACACTTCAAAAAAGGTTCTCAAGAGAGGATATATTTAAGTGAGTGGTGGAACATTAATTAATTTTCTAAGTATTCCCTCAATTTCAACTAATCTCATGTTAGTTTACCAGATCACTCACCTTGGTCTAGGCATGTGAATTGAGTTCACTCCAAATTCAATATATGTTAAATAAATGCATACTAATATTATATTAGTAGTGGAAATTATTGATCATTAGACTCAACTGTATAAATTATCACACTTTTCTTTTGAATCTCCTTTAGATTCTTCTTATTTAAACTCACCTGAATTTGATGACATTTATGAGCATGAGCACATATTTGATATTGATGAATTTTATTCTAACATAAATGAATATAGTAGTGATGGGGACACACCTCCACCATATATTTGTCACCTTCAAGATATTGAGGATTTTTTCCCTGATCAAACTACCTCTGGTCCACTTTAGAGATTACAAGGAACAAGTATATTAATCTAGGACACATCAAACATTGGACAATCTGTTACATAGTTTTATTCAATTTTAGACTCCTTATTGGCCTCTGATCCCATTTCACCATCATCACATAGATCAGTTGGACCTCTTACCTTACACGAGGAGAATAATTCGTTATGTAAGAATCACATGTTGGTTGAAGATCCATCAGGGACATAGAAGAAACATTTATTATTCCAAGGTGATCCACTCTTCACTTCATCTACTTCTGATCTACATTCATTCTTGATAACTCTGTTACAGGATACATGATGGCTATAGGTAGTTGTATACACTAGTGGGGATTTTTAGCCCTCTTATCATCTTTGATATCTTTTGTGGAGGAGTTTTATCCGATAAATTTTCTCTTTTTCTCTACTTTATGTGAGTTGCATTGTGTCTGGGTACCTCATTAGGACTCATTGTCAGGACCTAAATATTCTTACCTACCTAACCTACACTTTAGGAGGTGTTAATGTAAGATTTTTATAGATATTTTTTTTACCTAAATGATCTTTATTTATCTTGATTATGGTTGTTAAGGTCATTAGGGTAAAATACACTTATTGTATTTTCTAATAGTGAGTTGATTTTTTACCTTTTTTGTGACCTAATATCTCACTATATAATGTACCTCCTTTTTTATTTTTTAGATAATTAGTTAATGAAACTTTTGATGCATTTGATGAAGATTTTGTTGTGGAAATTTTTCTCTCACCCACTCCTAATTTTTCATGCAATCCTAAAATTTCAGAGATCTTGGAGTGATTTGACAAAACCCATTTGTAAAAGATTGCATTTGATGTCCTATGACTAACTCAAGGACTTCATTTATGAAAAAATTGGGAATGGATAATTAATACAATCATTATTTATTTCATGATAGACCCACATACTTTTATTTCTCCGCAAATTTTTAGGTTACCCCACCATTGGGCTAACCCTATCTTCTTTTTTCACTAGATAGATAATCCATGCTTCTTGCATCTGATCTAGTTTAGCCTTTACATTCAATTTTATGGTTGGGTTTAGCTTGTATGGATGATTTTTCATATTCCACGTGTACTTATTTATATTTATTCATATCTACCATAATGAAGGCTCTACACATTCTGCTTATGAAAACTTTTTTGGAAATATATCCCAATATTCTCGCAGTAGTTGTATCCCTTCTAAAATCTCATTCTACATCCAATAGTCACCTAAAGTCACAAGTTTTGGAGAAAAATTTGTGCCAATATTCCATACATATTTATTTAATGGTTTTTTGTATATTTTTTATAATCACTTGGAATTGTTTCTTTTAATGTTATTTGTCCTTCTTGTCCATGAATATTAATATTTCATAGTGATTTATCTTTGGTTTGGTATAAGATTTAGGATGTAGGATCCTCCACTTTTCACTTTGCTAAAAAAAATACCTTAAAATACAAGTATTCATCATTGTCATTGAACTCAACCTATTCTCTTTATTGATTATCTTATTGCAAGATTTCATCAAAAAATGTTCTTTATGTTTACTCTCCTTATAGTTGTTGAGAGTTTCTTTCAATTACTTAGTCACTTCCTCCTATGAAGTGAAATATTGTATACTACTAATATATTTCAATCATACATGGTATAAGAATATCTTCAGATAAAGCCAATTATTAGTCTCATGCACTCTTGATGCATGTACCATGCCATTTGAATTGTTTCCAATGTATACATGACTATGTGTACCTAATATTTTGTTACTATGCCCTCTGTAGACCATATATCTACACACTTATGAATATGCATTTCTAGGCACTACCATTCCTATAAAAATTTCCTTCCCTAATGGTAATGGTAATTAAAATTAAACTCACAATAATCTTCATGCCTCATCCCATTGTAATTTATTTATCATGTGAACTACCCACTAGGTCACAATAATTCCCTTTATTACATAGTTTCATGCACTCACCCTTTAGTTTATATTAGGCACATATTTTTATATTGTGAATAGGATTTGATCTAAGTTGTCAATTGTAAAATACATAAGTAGTTTTAATTTTATGGAAAAAACATTCCATGTCAGACATACCTCATGATCTCCTCTTACCCAATTGAACATATGGGTATCTAAATCACCATTTATTGAAGATATACTATCCCAAGGTAAAATAATTTTTTTGGCTCAATATAGTCCATCTATATTACACCAAATTATAACAATAAATCTTCTTTGGACCTTATTGGTGATTTCATACACAATAACTTACATTTTCCTATGTGGAACTATGGAGCTTGTGCCTTTTGTTATTGTAGGTCTGGGAGAGCATTGTTTATTTTTCTATAGCTATTGTTGAGGTTCTATTTATGAATGGAAAAAATTATACTGTGCAAATATTAATGCATTATACCTAGATTATCTGACCACCTCGAACTAGTTATTATATCCATAGGTAAAGGGTGAATCCATATATTTGGGTATGATGTATGACTAGATCTTAGTTTTTTTAGGAGTATAATGATAATTTTATATCCTTTATTCACCTCTAACTAATTGTGTGCTATATTAATAGTCATTTGACCATCATCATTCCACTTATTACCAATTGACACAGGGTACTATGTTTCATTAGTCTTTACATCAATTACTTTTAAATATCCTCTCAGTCATAGGTTAACCACTTTTATTTCCACATCCTCTAGTCAAAAAATAGGTTATACCCTCCTATAGTTTATGATAATTAGCATTATTGGACTATAAATGAGAGAGTTGGTCATCTAATAGCTTCCGATGTGGACTAAGGAATCATATTGACTATGCTTCTAATATAAAATATGTCATTTAATAATTCATATCCTACTAATTCAATATCCATGTGGGATTCAACATCCAAAGGCTTCATAGTCTTGTCATACCATACTACCTTATCAATGTGTTGCTAACCTCTCGATGCATTCTCCAATGAATTATTCATAAAATTTGTAATATTATGTGATATGTATTCATCTCTTGGAGTGATTATAAGTTTTATAAGACTGGTCAGGGAATTAACTAATCCCTCTTATCTCAAGATGCAAATAATTTTCCCATACACCTATGCATCAATGGTTGTAGCATTACCATCTGACATAATTTGGTGATGTATGTTTTGAAGATCTTGAGATAATTGATACATCAAACACTTTTCAATTGTAGGGTTAGGATATTTATATTTATATAACTTTATGATTATATGATTTCTTAACATTTCTAAGGGAGGAAATCCATGCTATGTATGTTGATGTTGAGTAATTGCTTATACAAACACAAAAATATTTAGGTGTAAATTTAGCATGTTTAATTTTTTCACATCCTTTTTTTTCTAATGTTGGATAATATTAAGTGTGTTGTTGTCTTGAAACTATGTAATGGATATGGTACATATTCCTTTAATAATTAGTTTGATAATTACATGTAAAGTGATTATATTATCCACACAAGTAGTGTAAAATTAGTTAATGCCCCTATCATTCATATTGTCTATGATACCTCATTTCTTAAATCTTGGTAGCCTCCTTTATATCCTCTTATCTTTTTAAAAAACCCAACTTGGATACTCCTGACCCTCATATCCTCCTTGTTGATGAGTGGAACCCTACCCCTGATGTTGTTAAATATCACATCCCTTGTACATTCATATGTGAGAACATGGATCTCATACTGAATATTATTATTGGGGTGAAAAAATAGTCCATGGATGTTGATACTAAGGATATGGGGAATTCCATCTTGCATAGTACTAGGGAGACTATAGTGTCTAACATGATAGATCTTGGGGTTTATATTAAGGTGAGGTTGGCACCCATCTATAAATAGAAGAAGTTACAATTGTCATATATAATTTTGGGCTTAGAATCCCTAGATTTATAGAGGGAATATATTGTGCTTCTATTATAAATACATGCTTGGTGATGTCTTCTTTAAATTCTTGGAGTACTCAATAACTTTTGTCATCATGATTGTGTAACTTGTAGAAGATATAGTATAGTGTCTGAGGTTATTGAGTGTATTATTGTAATAGATGGCATTTCATAGTCACATGTCATACAATATGATATATCTCAAAATTCTCTTTTAATTTTTTGTCAATAATTCTTTTGGTGCCCCTATTTTACACACTCCATATAAAAAAGGCCCAACCTAGGCTTTTTACTATCATGAAACTCCTCCATCTTAAGTAAAACAACATCTATATTTGCATAAATTTTCAAGTAGGATGTGTGTTATCCAAATAATAATCTATCTTCTCCATATGGAGCACAACTACATGAGAATCTACTTTATTAGTGAACTAGGTTTAAAAAATGGTAAAACTAAATTGAGGTCATAGGCCTTATAAAATTAATGTAGCCTTATATGTATCCTAAAATAAAAAGTCTAATTTATTCCTTACATTATAAAATATGCAATCATAATCCCATACTAACTTGAATTTTTTTTTATCAAATCTTTTTTAGGTCTTGAGTTGTATGACTCACACAATTCTTGATTTTGAATTATCCTATCAGTTGATATTTGACATCTTAAAATTGTAGTTTGGTAGCATCCCTTTTGGAGATGAACTCTAGAGCTCTTTTTGTTAATGTTCCTATGAGCTCACACTTTTTTTTCATCATTTGTATTTACATTTTTAATCTTCCATTCCATTTCATAGGTTAACATATACTACTCAAGGTTAGTAGACTCATCATAGAGTGATGAAGTGAAAAAATCTCCTACATTGAAAGGCATGTTTCCTCTATTCACAATTCAAACCAGTGGTGGTTGTGTACTAGACTCTGATAATGTCTTAATATTTTATTCAACCTAAATTCAAACCTTAATTATTTTATTCCTATCTAACACTTTCTTAGTGTCTTCGCTATATTTCTAAAATCTATCTTTAAAAGAGTCAAAACACATACTATATTTAATAGTTTCTATAATTTTTCTTCTTTCTATTGATAAATTAGGCAAATGGGATGTTTATACTTGAAATGAATGATCCATGTTTGTGATGTATAATTAATTTGAAATTGAACCTTCTTTAATCCTATGACATAACTTAATTTATTGAAAATACTATTCCTTCTCTTCTCTAAAAAATATCCTCCCTTGTAATTATAATCCAAACCTACCTTATAAAAATATACTCATTCCTATTCTATCCTTCCAATTTTTTACATCTCTTCATCATTCCTTTCCCAATCTTTGTCTATATTTGCACTTTCATTTATGCCTTCTATTCTTTCAAGCCCTATCATTTTCTCATACTCATCCTCTCTAAATTCTTTGGCTCTCCCTTAAGCTCTCATTCATTATTTATCATCTAAAATTTGTACTCTACTCCTACCCACAATACATTAGGATTATTTTGTTTATTCTATATTCTTTATTGTCTCAATTCTCACTCTAGTCCTAAAATTCAATTTTTGTTTTGATTCTCTGTGTCCTCCATCTTACAGGTTCAGGTTAAACTTCCCATTCTTATTTATTCATTATTTTACACTTCCCCATACTACCTAAAATGACCACTCCATGTTGGTAGGAGTAAGCACCATGGATTTTTATAGAACCAAAATTTTAATGAGAATTGGTAGTTATTATATAAACTTTACTCTAATGCCAATAAAAATATATCATGTGCAACCATGACTGAAATATATCTCCATAAAATATATTTAGTGATGTATCCCTCAATGGTAGTGTATATTTGATGATCTATTACATAATTCCAATCAGTATCTAACATTCATAGGTTTCCTAGTCTCTCTTTTTTCCAATCTAAGGATTATTTTCCTCTCGGTTGAAAACATTAGTATTCAAGACTTGATAACCACATAGTTAGTAGTCTGAGAAACTCACATAAAAATATTTCATATATTTCACCATATATGTGTTCATTATTTTTTTTCATAGAGCTTCTTATCTTCTTTACCTCTTCTTTTGTAAAAGTGTGAAATCTTTCATTCAACCATTATTCTACATCTCTCTATCTAGGTAACTATCTCAACATGTTTTAAAGTTTCATGCTCACCACACATTATTACCAAAGGTTCCTAGAAAACCCCATTAAAACATGATAATATGTGTTTATGTGAAAAATAGGATATAAGATCATAAAAAATATAGTTGGAGATTTAGTTGAATAATTATTTGGTTCAAAATTATGTATTTATCTAGATAAACCAAAATTAAATTATACATAACTTCATTATTATTAAATTAATAAATTATTAAATATATTTTAACAAAATAGAGCATAAGCTATGTAAAGAAAAAGTCAAAAAATATGTTTGGTAAATCCTCTTTATATTAATCTCTATTTTTTAGAATTCATTTGGATTACAACTGATCACTATTTATATAACATTACAATGCATTGCTTCTTCGCATTCCATCCTTTTAGCTCAAGTTCAAATGAGTATTGTCACATTCCTCATAATTTTGGAATACATAAATATGGTGAATACATACAAAATTAAATATATTATATATACTAATATCCAATGTAAACTTGTCATGCATCTACACTCTAGGATTTTGTACATTTATTCTACTACCAACAATTTTATAGGTTGAAGGTGTTTATTACCATAAATCCTTTGTTCCAATAGCTAAGATGAATTATAATAAGCTCATACTATCCTTTACTACAACATGTTAGTGTGAACATGGTTACTTTCTTATCTATTTCCATTGTTAGGGGTGAACAGGGTTGTTTCCCTCACCAGTTTCACTATTTGATTCTATTCACACTCTATCTAGTTAAATTTACTTAGGATTTTTTAATAGTTTTTAACCTCATATGATCATGACACTTTTAAAAATACTATGAATGTTAGGTTAGTGTCATTTTCTATAAATACCTCATTTATAAGTTCCTTTTGGTAATCAAATTA
Source organism: Torreya grandis (assembly GCA_037957365.1). Taxonomy (NCBI): domain Eukaryota; kingdom Viridiplantae; phylum Streptophyta; class Pinopsida; order Cupressales; family Taxaceae; genus Torreya; species Torreya grandis. The sequence goes on from JARHVA010003244.1 coordinate 1,467,673, forward strand.
ATACATTTGCACTTATTTCACATGAATTCTACATCCTTGATAAGAATATAATTTATTCTTATCAAATTTTATCTTGAGAAATAATACTTCCATTAGGCCTTATATTAATGTTAGGATATATTAGCCAAATATCATAGGGTATTGGAGTAGGTTGAGTGTCATTGGGTAGCTTCTTAGGAAGTCAATATTTGATATTATATTGAAATACTGAGTATGTTCTTCTCTTACAAACTTTTGAGGGTGATCTTGAGAATGAAAAGATACAAAAAAAATATCATAGATATTTTTTGAAAAATTTCATCATTTCTATGAGAGAAAATTTATGATGTGCACTTGTGAATTGACATTTTTACTATGCAAGCTCTCGTCATCGCTTTGTACTGCATCATTTTTTCTTGTTTAGTAATAGGAATTTATGTGATCCACTGTAAGAGAACCCGTCAGTATCAAGGTCAATATATATATTTTTTAAATTATAAATTCGTGTTCTTATAAAAAAATATTTAATATAAATTCTCTCTTTCCATTCAACCTACAACAATATATGGTTGTTTTCTAAAGAAATAGTTTTTTTTAATGATCATCAGATCTCCATTTTGATTCTATGTTTGTATAAGTTCAAAAATATCTAATTTTCATACTAATATTATTTTAATTTATTTTTAACAAAAAAAACCCTACTATATTGTTTAGCAAAATAAAAAAAATAAAAGAAAATCCATTGTAAAATAAATAAAAAGAAAAAAATATTTCCGTTTTATGTAAGGTTAATAAAACTATAAAAACATTTCCAAACAATAAAAATAAAAAAATAAAAATGATCTAGAAATATGAGAAGGAGCCACATAGAACCTAGAAAAGTTTTACATTTATGTTTGGAATTGAGACATCACTAGTGCATAAAAAACGAGGGATGAGAAAGATATTTAGAAAATTGTTTGTGAGTTAGATGGTTTGAAATGATCTTCATCCTTATAAAACTTTTATTAACTCCATATTGAGTCTTTCTATTGAATCTTAAATTATCTCCTTCAAATCCATTCAACATTGAATCCATTCATTTTGTTCATTTTTTGTATGATTTTTTTTTCATATTTAACAATAAAAAACATTGAAATATATGATCACCACATTTTGGTCATAGTAAATGTGAAGTATTATCATTTACATTAGGTAGTTTACTTTGGTAATTAGTAGTTATATTATTACCTAAGCTAGAATATATTGTTTTGTATGTTATTCTTGTGAATAACAATAATAATATACATATAGATATTATAGATAATTGGGAGGTTGTTTGTTGAGTGATTATAGGGATTGGAGTATCCCCAATTACAGGAAATATATTTCCTTTATATTTGTATTGAGTTTGATTAATAAATTATGTTGATTGACTGACTAAAATTTTATGTGTTATGCACATTATTAAGCCTTTGAATCTACCAAATAATTGGTTAAACTTATTATCTAATATCAAAATGGGTTCCATGAACCTCTCTATAATTTAGGGCTTGTTATTCACAAGGGCTTTGGAGTGAATACCATGCCTATTATTTTTACCATTAGAAATACCTTCTTTCTTTGTGGTAGTGGTAATGTAGTGTAGATCACTCCAGGTTCTATTGGTAATCTAAAATATTTACACACACACACACACACACACACACACACACACACACACACACACACACACACACACACACACACACACACACACACACACACACACACACACACACACACACACACACACACACACACACACACACACACACACACACACACACACACACACACACACACACACACACACAAATATATAATGTTTTATGGTTTCTAACCATACAATGAATATTTGCATATGAGGGTTTGATATCTACTTTGAATTGCATCCAAAATTGGCTTTGATCTTCTATGGTTTGATAAAAAATATATTTGGATTATATTTTACCTTCCTAATTTTGTGATTTTAGATATACATTGCATGAGGGTTTATTTAGTATCTTCACTTGTAGACCATACAATATCATATCTCCTTAGTGCATTTATCTTCCCTCTATCCACCATCTTAGCTTCAAATAAAGGGCATATTGACTCAATCATTCTGCCTTGGATCTGGCTCCCCTATGATCTATTGTGTTTATCCAATTTTATAGGTAACATGGCTCGACCCTATGGTTAAACCTTGTTAGGTGACTTTCAGTGGCATTAGATCTAGATGTAGACATTGCATTATGTAGCCTAAATTGTAGATTCACCTTATATTACTATTTTTATAAATAAATACCTAAAATCTAAACAAAAATAAAAAGGAGGGGACAAAAGAGATAATCAAATAGCTAGGAATATTCTCACCATAATTTTACCTCTTTATAGCTCCTCTTCAAGATTACCAAATTGATGGATGTTGGATTACTTGTTGATTCTTGATGATGGCTTCTAATGTACATTTTAAATTGATAGTGGATTTTGACAAGGGTTGTATGGATTCAAGGGAGATGGTTATGGATGCAAGATATCAAGTAGGCTTCAAGATTTCATGTTCCCAATTTTCAAGTTCCAAGTTAAGTTTCCTTGAAGGTAGGTAGATTAGTTATATAGGGAGTGGAGGGAAGAATCAATGGCTCAAATTTTATTTTGAGACATTGAGATGAATGGCTAGGATATTTTCAAGGAATTTTAAATTCCTTGGAAATATCTAGAATGCAAATTCTATAGGAAGAGGAGCTAAAATAGAGGAGATTTCTAGAATTATCCAATTCTGGAAATCTCTACTAAGGTTTAGGGGTTTAGGAATAACGAGAAATAGGGTGGTAGATGGGTAGGTAGAATAAAATTTATTATTATATTGGAAAGTGGCTTAAGGTGTAGGTTAGTAGGTAAATGGGTTTTGTTAGTGAATTAATGAAGGGGATTAATTGGCTATGGGATGGAATAAGTTTTATAAAATGTAAGAATAAGAAATGGGATATTAGTCAATTAGTCACAAAAATATAATTATAGGTTAAATTAGCAAAATTAGTGTAATTATTAGGGTAAGCATATCTTAGTGCATACATTTTAACCCTCTTTGAAAGGGCATTGCGAGTGGAGTCAAGTGGAAGGTAGTAATGGTCTTTCATATAAGAATCATAATCATGTGGAAGCAATGTTAGATGGTGTGATTTCCCCTTAAAGGGGCATGCGGGGAGACCCGATCCAAGTGGTCATTTGAATACAAGTCCAACAAGTGGTTTGAGACTCATAAGAAAATGGAGTTGGGATGCCCTAAGTAATGACTTAGATATGATTGAGATACATAAAGTTTCAAGGGGATAAAGTGGCTCAGTTGTGATGGGTTTTAGACAAATGACCAATGTCTAGAAATGAATTTGATTGATAAGACTAATTTTCCCAAGACAAAGACATTATGCAGGAATTAAAAGAGATGATATGGATAAAATACTATGATATAAGTCCCATAGCAAGGAAACATTCTAGCGAGGGATTAACATTCGATAAAAAATGTTGATGGATAATAAACAGCCACTTTACATAAGATATGTAGCTTAAAAAGATGCATGGTTGTCAAATGAATAATCTGATATAGGATGGGGATGAATCATGGTTGAACTACACCTAGGAACAAAATTTGGATCATGTGCTACCTACATAGTCTTAGGAGACCTTAGGCTGATGTAGTTATGATTCAAGATCAGGTTCAACAATGGGGAAATGAAAAAATCATGCCTTAAATGAATTTAGGTATGATAGTGAATGATTTATTGAGGTATTGGAATAATTTGATAGGGTTGGATGGGAGTTAGAGGTGGTAGGGTCATTAGCAAAGGGTGTCTAGGCATGAAGGGAGGTCAAATAGGTCAAACTAGTAAAAAGAGAGTTGTTTGAAATTTTCACTTTGGTTAAAAGTGACTCTGGGTGAAAGACATGGATCAACTTCCCTAAGCTTCCCATCATGGTGAGAGAGTTTGAGAGTTATATAGAGATGTAGAGGCTAGACCACAAGTGTGTATTGAACCTTAATCTATGTTTTAATAAATTTTTCATTGATTTTTTTGGATTTTTAGCATGAAGTTACACTATCAGTGCCATAGGTGTAATGCCACAACTGAGGGAAGTTACCTCAATTGTGATATTACAATCACAAATTGCAAATTGGCATAAGAAATGATGATCTTTAAATACCACAAGACCAGAGCTGTGATTTTGCAATACCATAATACTAGTATTGAGATGTTGAAAAATTATGAATCACGGAATCATAGTTTTGCATAACCGTGTGGTTATGCAAAACTATGGATTATGAGTAGTGGTTTCATCAAAGTTATAGGTTAGGGAAAAACCATAAGTTTTAGTTTTGTCATAGGTATAAAAAATAGCTAAGGGATGAGGGGACGGTTAAGGATTTAGGTGGGTTTGAGAAAGAGTTAGGTTGATAGATGTAGTTAGATATGATTAATGTGATTAGGGGGAAGGCTAGTGATGGAGTTAGTTGACATGGATAGTTAGTGAGTGAGGTAAGTGAAGATGGGTTAGGGTGGGAGTTTATAGTGAGATTAGGATAGATGTGGTTTTAAAAGGATGAGGATAATTTAGGTGATACCCGAGGGTAAGAGATAGGATATATTGAAGAAGATTATTTTAGGTTTATGAGTATGGATAGGGGAGTTGATTTGTTTGATGTTAGGATAGGTAAAGGGTTAGGAGAGGAACTTGGGTTGTAGATCAAGGAGAAAAGATCCTAAGGCCATCATTTTTATTATAGATATAGAGATGGGATTACATTATGATCCAATGACTTTTGGGTACCTTAGCAAAGAGGGAGCCTCACCAGCCCATGGTATTCAGATGGTATATCTTATTGGGAGTGTAGAGGGGCCATGCTGGGGAGATACAGTTCTACTAGTAGGCATTTGATAGCTTAGATATAGATCACATCACATGGATGCCTTATAGGGGATTAATTTTTGGTTGGGATGATGAGGTAGTGGTGGCTCATTACATTCTTATTGAGTGTTATTTGATATGCCACAAGATTTTGTCATATAACTATATAGACATGATCATCTATAGAGGGAATTTGGATTTATATAGGATGTACCAAGGGAAGATCTCCTATTTAGGAGGAGTAAAAGGGAGAGGGACCAATGGGTATGCTCATGATATCCTATATCCCCTCAACATGAAATATTTATTATCCGCAGTGAGTCTTTTTTAATTTGGAGTTAATCTTTCCACCAAGTGTTATTCTCCTTCAATTGATGGTACACTTTATAGGTAATTGGTTGGAATCCTTATCTACTTGACTCATATATGTATTTTACTCTCTTTTATTATGAATCTTGTATCACGCTTCTATCAGGATCCCCATGATAGCCCTTTATAGGTATCTAAGTACATTATATGGTATATTCATGATAATACTAATTATGTGATTAAGTATAAGTTAGGAGGAAATACCTCCATTATTGGTCACACTTATGGTATAAAAATAGCAAAGAGTCTTACTCCTTCTAATGGTTCCACCTCTAGTGGGAAAAAAATAATTATAGAATTCAAAGATAGTGACATGAAAGGATATCCATATGATTACAAGTCAACCATAGGTTACATATATAATTATGGAGAAAGTATTATGACTTTGTGTTCTAAAAAATATATTATTATTACTTTGCCTAATATGAAAGCTAAGTATAGTGGAGTCATCATTTTTGACCTTAGTCTATGTGGGTTCATTACATAATTTTTTATTTTTGAACCCAACCTGTAACTCTTTGATGTGATAAAAAAAAAATTATTCACATCTCATCCACTCTAATGGATAAAAAACCCAAAAAATCAAATTAATATTCAAATGCATTATATTCCAAAATTGATACAAAAATAGATCCTTGAACTTAGGTTTTATTAAATAGATGATCAAGTTTTAGACATATTTACAAATCCCTTAGATAAAGCTCAATTTTTTTTGTCTCATAAAACTTTTGGGAGTGAAGGAAAATGTCTCTAAGGGAGGATATTTTAGTTATTATTCTATTCTTTCCTTCATTGAAATACATCCTAAAGGAGAAAGTTAGTATATCTAACTATTTATACACTATTTTATAAGTTTAATATGCACTTATAATATTCATTGCAATATAATTATTGGATAATCACTAATTAGTGAAAACTTATCTACAAAATATTATTAGAAAATAGAATCAATCGGATCATTGACTTGATTTACTTCTATTATTAATAATAAATTTTTATCTCTAATAAGTATCATTTTACAAGTTTGCATGAAAGTAGACTTATTCCTTATATTAACCCTACCCCTAGCATCTTTATATATATTAAGAGCATAAAATATAATGATTGAGACAATCATTTTGGAAGAGAGTTATTGTTATACCAGTGAATTTAGGCTAAAGATTTTTAATCTAAAGAGGTAATCATGCTATATGTAGTAAATTTGTGTATTATTTGTATTTAACTATTTCATTGATTTCTAGTATCACATGTATTGTGAATGTATATCTTATGGTAGCTATAACAATTATAGATTATATTCAGTCTCTTTAATAATAAAGTTGGAAGTAATTAAAAATACATAAATAAATAAATGTAAAAAAATATCTTGTTACCGACAATTTTTAGTAATAACATATTCCATGGACACTTTAATTTTTTTGAATATGATCCCAGTCTATGTAGCCATGAACAAAATTACTTATAAATTTCAAATTCTTTCAAAAATTCTAATTTCTAACATAATAGTTTTTTTGGAAGCTTAACAATATCTTGTAAACATTAAAATTAATACTTAAGAACACTTGGAAGTTGTATTTGTAAGAAAATTAAAGAAGAATAAATTTAAATAAAAATTAAATTAATATAAAATTATAGTTTGTTTAATTTAAATATATTTCTATCTCATTAATAAAAAGAATTTTCTATTTTATTAATAATAAAAATATTTTCATTTCATTGATTCTGTGAATCCCTAAAGACCTTTTTGTAGTATGAGGCCCAAAAATACTTCAAATTCATCTTAAAATAACCTTCACATATAAATAACTATAAAAAAAATCAATTCTCACTTCCAAAAAACATGAAGTACAACAAGAAAAAATGTGATCTAAATGTATAAGATAATATGCATTTATTTGTTTCAAGTTTTATTACTTTTAAATATTAGAATAATTATTTTCCAATAAATATATAATTTTTCTTTGTTTTTATATTTTATTAAAATACATTTAGATTTTCTCTTCATATACAAAAATCATGTAATATCTTCTTTAATTCCATTGACCATTATTGCATTCTAATAAATATTAATATCTAAATTAAATTAAATTGATATATAAAATTATATATAATTATTAAAATTTAAACATACAAATTATTTTAATCTTTTAATTTATATCTTCACATGTCTAACTATAACACTCATATTTTGAGTAGTGAAAAATGACTATAAACATCCAAACATCTTACAAATTCTTGCATTTTCCTTTACAACTACAAAGAAAAGTGGACCCCCTAAAAAATCAGAATAACATTATAACTAATTACACTTACCTTGGTAAAGACATCAGTAAATCAAAGTGATGATTCTCCTATTCGTACACAATCCTCAACTAGAGGAAGTGGACCAGTAGTTGGGACCCCTAACTTTGGGGTCTCACATATTCTATATTATAGTTTCTCGTGATCTAAAATTTTGGATGTAGATAGTTTAACATTTTTTAGTTTGAAAAAGGTGGTTTGGGAGAAAAAATACATTTAGGGAAGGTGCACGATGAATTTTTTGTAAATATGTCATTTTTCCATATTATATAAGTTTGACCAATAGTTGGGACCTTAAGGATCAATAGTTGGGATAAAAATTGCAAAAAAATAATATCAAATGATCCCATTATTTTATTGTTGGCTTATAATGTTGATAGTAAGCCACAAATCAAAATATTTATAGGTCATTAACATGAAATGATGTGTCATGTTGTAAGATGTGGGGCTCATTACTATGACATGATGTGCCATGTTATAAGATGAGTAGCTCATTAATGTTGAAGCCAACATCTTTTTCTTGATGGATTGGTGGGATATTCGCCATTAATTTAGTAAGTTAATACCCCTTGAATGCCATTAATCAAATTCTCATCCTTCCTTTTTGTGTGCTTCTCCCCCAAAATAAATAGAACCTGATCAAAAGTTCAATACCATGCTATGATATGCATAGGAATTTTAGTCGGTAGAATGCAAGTATGAAATCATTCATCTAAGTGTGTTACCTATAACTAAACACACAAAAATGTTTTTCTTGTTTTCTCTTCATTGTTATTGTTATTGTTAGTATGCCTTTTCTCTTCATGTTTTTTACTACATGCCTTTTATGTTCATGTTTTTTACTACATGCCTTTTATGTTCATATTTTTTGCTACATGCCTTCTATGTTCATGTCTTCTGCTACATGCCTTCTACATTCCTAAGTTTTATGGGTTTAAATAACTTGATGGTTTTTTTCATGCTTCCATATCTGAGTAAACATTTAATGGTATGTTAATGAGCTAACATAGTTTTTGTTTTCATGTTTTATATTATTTATGTAACCCATATCTGTTGGGTTGAGTTTAGAATGGAAGACATATGGGTCATTATTGTGTAAATGACCACCATTTTCCACATGGATTGGTGATATTTTATCTATCTATTATTATGACAAGTTAACTCCACCCTCCATGCCATGAAAAAATGTTTCTTGGTCTGTTTTCTTTGTTCATGCTTTTTTCCATGCCTTTAAATCTGATTAGACTTTTACTAGTATGTTAATGGAGCAATGAAATGTTACACCAAAAAACATCTTTCCCTACCTTTTTTGTGTATATCCATCCCAAAAATAGTGATGGAACCTACCATGCAACATTTTTAAGATAAATTTTAGTTGATAAAATGGAAGGATGAAAACTATTGTTATTATGCCTTCTATGTTCATTATTTATTTAGGATACCTGCATATCTGAGTAGATATTTATTGTTATGTTAATGAAGTGATGAAACTTTACATAGAGGTGTGTTTCTTGTTAATGAACCCACAATTGTATTAATTTTATTTTCACATTCTTGTTATTATTATTGTGCCTTCATTGCCTTTGTTGGGAGATGCTTGTTGGAGGGGTAAAATGTTACCCAATTTTGAACCCACATCATTTTCATGTTTTCATTCATATATTTCTCCAATTTTATTGGTATTTTAATGGAAGCCTTAGATGTTTTCTGAATCCATGTTGTTGTGTGCTTAATTTTTTGTATCATGTTTCTATTTCACTAAATTACATGGTTTGAAGACACACCATTCATTAATCTGTGGATGTAATCCCCAAAGGTTTCTATACACATACCATAAACTCTTATTGTCATATATACTTATCATATTTTATTTTTTTGTGTTTTCATACCCAATTATGAACCCACATTGTCTGCATGTTTTCATTCACATCTTATACCAAATTTGATGGTTTTCATTCATATGTTCATGTCAGTTAATATTGTTATGTTTATTCATTCACACTTTATAATTTGTTGTTGATAAAATCACTCAACATTTTCTACTATGTAAATGGAAAGCTTGGAATTTGTTGATACATTATTTTGAATTAATATGGATCATTCATATAAAATAATGTGCCATGCTGAAAGACAAGTGTGTATGCAAGACTTAACACTTACTAGTATATGGATGGAATCCATTATGGTTTTCATTCACATACCAGTAATTTTTTGTGAAATTACATATAAAATAATAACTTAATTAACATACTAGTAACTGTATATGTCTATTCATATTTAATATGAATTTAATTAACATACTAGTAAATGTTTATGTGTTTTGATGTTAAATAAGAATTTAATTAATGTATTTGTAAATGTTATTATGTTATTTCTATGTTTATTTTGCATGTTTTTCATATGTTTTCCATTGCATTAAAAATGTTGTTGAATAGGTTTGCCATTGAATTGTCACAAACAATATCCATGCATTTTTGTTTTGGATGAATGTTGAATTGTTGTGAAGGGTGAATGTTTGTTGGGATGCTCAATTTGCAAAAAAATTATGAACATTATGTTTCTTTACACATGTTATGATTACAAAGATTGTTCTATATTTATTTTTTTACATTGTGTTTCTTAACACAATATATGTTTCTAAAGTTTATAAAGCTCAAATAGTTGTTATTTTTCAAAGTTTGTGAAGCTCAATTTTTATTACTTCTATTATTTACATGTGTTGTTCATGTATGTTATTTATGGGTAATGATGATAAATTTAAATTTTGCAGTTGATAATGGATAAGAACAATGGCTAACTCACTTTCAAGTGAAATTATTTAAACTTTAATTAAGCTTATGATACATTTTTAGACTTAATGGTAGATAATAAGTAAAATTAATTACATAGATAATAAATAAAATTAATTGCAATACATAAACAAAATTATTATATCTACTATAATTAAATTTATTAATACCATTATTTACATTATAAAATAATTAAAATAAAATTTATTTCATTATATTATGTTGAGACAAAAAATAAACCATTCATGGTGGAAAACTTGAGTTGTGCCCTTCATTCCATGTATCCAGAGATAGGGGAGTTATTGTTGGTCCTTCAATGGTTGTGTCCTTATTGGGATTTGATATGATGTTAATGGAAACATTAGTGTTACCACATGAACTAATTGGGAATAGAATATTTATCATGTCATTCAATAATTGATGTCATTTAGGTAGAAGGTGGAAGCTAGTGCCATAATGCCTTCGCCTCTCTAATTCTTTTATGGCCTTCTCAAATTCCTTGTCACTTTTCTCTTGCTCTCTTTTTTTATCCTTTTATTGAATTTGTTGTCTATACATCGAATTCCTAACACCATTTGTGTTGAAATTATCAATTTTACTTGAATTGTACTCAAATGCACATTTTAGGTAAAAATCCATAAAACGCGCTAAATGGTTCAAAATTTTCATTTACAAGTGCCAATTTAGGTCAAAGTATCCCTAAATGGGGTAATGTAATTTATGGTTTAGCTAACTTTTATCAGTTCATTTTGAGTCAAAATCACGATTTCACCTTTTGTGTTCTAGATCACTCATTTCTCCTAATTCATTGGTACACACCACGTACCTTTGTTATTTTATGTTAGAAACATCATAAATGGAAACACAATTTTGATGCATATAATGTCACTTCATAATTCTTCATAATTCTAATTATAACTCAGTAATACAACTTTCTGACCATTTTTATTATTTGAGGGCCAATTTCCAAATAATTGCATAAATGTTGATTAACCTTGTTTAAGTCTAATTAATCTAAATCAAGAGCTTAAGTGGATTTTCCATGAGAGTCATTGAATATTTATTTCTAAATATTGATTCTTATTATCTACATCATCAAGTGACATTATTTCTTGGGAAGACATCCTTAGGCCATAAATACCACAAATATCAAGATTATGGGTCACCCATGCCTAGTTAATGCCTCCCATGCCACTTCAATGCCCCTTCTTCTAAGGTCATGATGAATATAATTATGGATTTAGTTATAAATATTAGGATTATCATGTCCACACATCTCAATCTTAAGATGGATGGTCATGGTTGATCCTGACCAATCTAAAAAATCTATAAATAGAGAGGTCATGAACATCATTTCTAAGATATTTTGGTGTAAGGTTATTATGCTCAAATATCTTCAAATCTTGAAATATTGAAAATTTATAATGCTAGATTATTTCCATAAATCTTTGCATTTGATCATAGATTTTGTTTGCAAGCTTCATTGATAGGCTAGTTTAGTCATTTGGGATCAAGAGCCTAGGTTTTATGGAGTGTTTTTGAGGCATTGGAGGAGCTCACCACCATTGTTGACAAAGACAAGGATGCTTGATCAAGTGAGAACATGATTTTGAGCCACATGGGTATGGTGAATTGATTTGAGAAGGTGATATGATGTTTTCTTTCATTTGTTTCTTGCTATCCTTTGTAATTCCCATAGGAATTGAGAGGCTTGGTTAGTTAGTTTTTTATGCATGTTTCATTGTTTATGGACTAATACTTGACTAAATTGATTTTTAATCCTCTCTACATCTTGGCATGCTCAATGGGACTAGATGCATTTCACACCTAAATAAGATCCCTTTGCAACTCTAAAATATCTATTTGGACCTTTAAAATTCTTGAAAATTGATTTTCTAACTTTATTTTGCCATTTTTTGTTGTCACAGTTTTACATAGTAACTGATGTCGATAGGAAATACCACCATTAGTTACATGGCTCAACCAATGTTAGTTAGTAAAACCAACATCGGTTAGATCTCAGTTAGCTATAACTGATGTTGATGGTATTAACCAATGTTGGTCACTGTATTTTTTCCAAAAACACAGACCCGAGAGCTACTTTTCCAAAGTTTGTTGCTTCAATATCATAAGAGATTCAAACGTAAGAGACAAGCTAACATTTTTGCTGTGGGACCAAACTTTTTTATTTGATAAAAACAAGTTTAAATCACCTCTTGCATGCTTAAAAATCAATTAGGAACTTTTATTTGGTGTTTAATAAAAGAATTTAGATATTTTGGTGAATGTTTTCAAAGTTTGGAACTAAGACCAAGGTGTCAAATGAACACCACAAAACATTTCATTTGGGTTTAAAAATTAAACACATTTATAAATTTTTGTTTACAATAGTTGTTTACTTAGAATTTTTTTGGAAAAAAGAGGAATGTTGTGTGTATGTTCTTCTATTTGGCCCCTTTAGGGAACCCTTAGAATCAAAAGTGCCATTCCTATTGAAAATAGTCTAGTCTAAGGCTTAGAAAGAATGTTGTCTAAAACACTCCCCAAAAACTCACCAAAGTTTGGGTGATCTTGAAAATGACCCTAAAGTCTTTATATTTTGTGCTTTCTTTATTTTTATGCAAACTTCACTTGCGAAGGGGATGTCATTACCTCCTATAAGTTCTTTAGGGAATCTTTGACCTGGGGTTTCACCTCTCAGCATTGACTTCATTTGACTCCTTTGGAGTTGAACATGGGACATATCTGCATTTGGACATTGCACTACACCAAGTGAACAACAAGATGTAGTGGTTGTAAAAAGGACTAGACCTTTTTACATTTGGCCAATGCCGTGATCACAGAATTTTTGTGCTTGTCTTTTTCATCATTTGACATGAAAGTCAATGTGTAATTGATTCCCCTATAATGATCAAAATCTTGCTAGTTTAGTCAACCCCATTTTTCCATACCCTTGTTAAGATTTGGATGATTATACTTAGTACATTATGGTCATTATTTGTTTGGTATGCTTTGAGGTTAAAACTTGTTTGTTTTTTCATAAGCCATGTCAAAATTATGTATTTGAGTTAATAAGGGTAGTGTTATGCTGCCCAAATCATGTCAAATATTTTTTGCCTTTGAGTTTTTGAAACATAACCATTGACCAGATTATTTGAATATGCTAACACCATTAGGCTACTGAATTTGTTTCAAGACTTGTTTACCATTGTATCAAAACCATTTGTTTCAAACCATTTTATGTATACCATTTGAACCTTTATCTTGTGCCATCATGTTCTCTGATCTTGTCTAGCTTGTTTGGTCCAATCCTAGTCTTCAACATTGTATTTTCAATTAACTTTGTCAAGTTTGGATCCAAACATTGATTGATTTCTATTTAGGCCTCAATTCATGGGGTTGGTACACATATCATTTTCTTTTGGATTGCATAGCTTCGGTCGAATGATTACCCAATTTTGAAAATTATTGATTGGTTGTTTGTTCAAGTGCCTATACTCATCATCTTTTATGACTTTATTTGGGAAAATTCAATATTTATTCAAAAACCCTTGATGTTAGGCATTTGACGTTAGGTTATTTTATGCCAAATCTTGGCACAAACTACTTTTGAGATGCAGCTCCACCCCTTCAACCATGTTTAAACCATTTATCCTTTAGATCATTTTTTTAGGGTTTGCATAACTTTAAGTATTTTTATTTTTGGAGGTTTCTGCATTAAATATAGATATATCTAGATACACTTATGGTGCAGTCATGAATAACCCAACTTATGATAGAATGGCTTCACAAAATGACTTTTATGACTTTATTCAAGACCCCTATGGTGATAATATGGTTTATGAGATAGATTTCTATCCACCTCACAAAAATCAATCATGGGAACATAGTCAAGATCCAACTTATGATCCAACTCATGATCAAAATGATTGGGTTTATCAAGAAGACTTGGATGCTTTGGCTTGTGTAAGTAATCAAACTCCATAACATACCAAGATCACCATTTTAGGACCTCCTCCTTTGGTTTGCATGAGCAACCAAACTAAGAAGTGTCTTGTTATAACCATTTAAGGACTTCTTCCTTTGGTTCATATGAGTAACCAAACTAAGAAGCATTCGATTGTTACCATTTTAGGGCCCCCCCCTCCTTTGGTTTGCATGAGCAACCAAACTAAGAAGTGTCTAGTTGTTACCATTGGCCCATCACTAACTTTTTATGAACCTAATGTTGAAGAACCTCCATTTGATGAATCAATTATTTTTTATCCCTTCTTCAATAGCCTAATCTTTGGAGAGTCCCTTATTGAACCACAAACCATTATTCCTACTAAACCAAATGTTCCCCACTTTAGAAATTCTATGCCGATCTTTAAGCCTAAACAAGAACCATTACCTCTTTAAAATCCATCTTATGAGGATTAAAATGTGTTCAAATTTAATATTTTACAGCTAATTATGAACCAAAACCAGAATTTTATTTTTGAAACACCCATTTTTGACAAGATAAATTGTGATAAGTTACCTATTTTTAAAGAGCCTCATCTCCTTAAAAAACTAGACTTGATAGAGTTGTATCTTGATATTTTACCACTTGCTGAGGAGTCTTACTTTGAAAGACATGATTTTGTCAAGACATCCCTTGAGTGGTTTCCTCTTTTTGAAGGGATTCACTTAGATGAGCCAGTCTATGTTGAAACATTTCAAGATGAATTAGTTTTTATTGAGCCCATTATGCCATCATAGGCCATTACTTGTCAAAAAGTTAGACTTCAACAGAACATTATCAAAACAACCATATCAGATAAAAAATAAATTTTAGAGTCAGGTTCCATTTTTGAATCGACATTGGATGTAGCATTAGAAATATACTCAACATAAGTTATGACATTGGATTTAGAGTTCATTACTTCAGAATCAGAGTCAAAAATAGATTATCATATTGGTTGTTATAACATTGGTTACAATTGCCTTGTAGATCAATTTGAATATATTTATGATTCTTCTATAGTTTTTGAGGATGATTACTTCAGAATCGACACTATTTCTCATAGTATATTCTATGAGGATTATTATACCTTTTACCATCCCATTATTACCACCCAACATAGCCACATTATTGACATTTAACCTCCCATAAGTGTCGATCGAGACCGAAATAATCACACTTTGTTGAACTGCATCCATGGAAACATAGCAGTTAAAAAAGAGCAAGGAGGCCAAGACTACATTCATTTAGAGGAAGAACCATCTCCTAGTGATACCTTTTCAGAGGCACTAGGGGATAAGTAAAGATTAAACTCAGCATATTTTAATGATAGTTTTTCAAAGGCACTAAAATACAATCAAAGTCAAATGTTAACATCTCTTTGTGAAACCTTATTGAAGGTGTTATGGGATGATTAAAACAAATTCATTGGTGAAAACATAAATGAGGTGCCAATAGCTGAGCACAAAAGTTTTTCATTATTTATTGAAGATAATGCTAAAGATCAAATTAAAGTAGCATCTAATCTACATCATAATCAGATAGTAGCTACTCTCAAGATCAAGCAACAAAACAATTTGATGGTCCTATCAAGAGCACCTTCATAGGTCTTCGGCCCCACCACAACCATAATTATGTTGAATCCAACATTAATAGCATTACGTGTGATTAAAAGTCCCAATCTCTCTTTGTTTCCCCCCATTATACATTCCATTATCACCCACCTATTCTTTACCCACTTATCTCATTTATCCTACCATTAGATACCATCCCTAGCAACACTTTCTTTTATTGAGGTTATAAGGATATCTAGTCTCGATGTTTGAAGGAAGTAGAATTAATGCTCTATGAAGATCACAAACACATTATTGAGATCTAGATCAATAATAAATTATTAATAGAGTAGTTGTTTCAAAAGGGTGTTGGATAGAAAATTATATAGCTAATCATTTTTATTTTCTCACATATTGACTAGGACGTGCATCTCCTTGTCAACAAGAGCAAAAAACCATTTTTCATCTACCATTCACCCATTTGCCATTACCATGCCTTGTCTCTTGGGGACAACCCTATAGAACATTTTTAGGAATTATTAGACCATCGAGATCCATTAACCATGCCATTTAAACTACATTAAATTGAGGTCCTTCAAGACTATGTAGGTTGTGCTCAATTTTTACTGAGGTCAGCTCGATCACCCCTTTCCCATGATTTCACTATTTTATGAACAATCTGATCTAGTCATTATTTATGTGAAACTTTGTCACCACTATATCCAATTTTATACTGATCATTTTATTATACCATTTCCATTCCTATCTAGACCAAACCCTATTTTTAGTCATCCTACCCAATCATGTTTTTATCTTGGTTCATTTGGTTCTTATTCCACCTTTTTGTGGGGGGATTCTGATCAAGTTTCAATGATCAATTGAATATGTGTTTACAATGACAATATATGAAAGTACTATGATAGTTGATCTAGCAAGATATCTTTAATCCTATATCCATGTTAGTTTATGTGAGCTTGATTATAACTGCTTATGGGCAAATTAGTATCATTGACCGATGTTATTGTCTCTTAGTTATAACCACCTATGGGAAAACTAGGGGAAACACTTGTTTATCATGCATTATCACATCACCTTGCCATTACTATTTTCATTTAAATGGCCATTTTTTAAATTTGAGAACATGGTGGGACCTAGGTGGTTTTTCCCTACCTTTTATGTGGATGGAATTAATATGACTTGAGGTCATTTTAGGACTATGTGGGCCATGCTCAATTCATGTTGAGGTCACCTCAATCCCCCTTTCCTCACTCTTACCTATTTTTGAGCATGGGTAATTACAACTGACCTAGCTATCTTATTGAAACATCTACTCTTAGGACGTGTATCTCCTCAACTAGGTGGCCCCACCTTCTACACATTTTATCCCAAAAATACAAAAAACATTAGAAATACATTGAAAATACCAAAAACATCAGAACATAATCCACAAAAGAACAAAAACATTGTCTCACACTTTTATACATTTATACATTCTCATTCCACCATGTTACGCTCTTGCCATTTTGTAAGCATGAAAAAACCAATTCATTTCATCTTGTCCCATGCACTTGCCATTTCATAAGATCATCCTTTCTCATCTCATCAAAATCCATTTTACTAGACCATTCTCATTTATTTGTCATATATTTTCTTTTCTAAATCATGCTAGTCTGATCACCATTTTTCTTCTATCCCATTTCTTGGGAGAACTACATTTGGTCTGAAGTTCATGTTGGAACATGCATCCATGAAACTATGTAGGCAATGACCACTTGTCTTATACATATGGAGTCAACTTGGCCAACCCCTTCCCTTTCTTCTCTTCCCCCATTTCTTTTATCATTGTTCCTCTTTAATTAGGGAGCAATGTCATTAATCTTTTTTATATGGTGGTGGAAAGTAACGCCTCTATCGCACATACATGAACATTTGTCTTTAAACTACACTAATTTAGTTTTTTCTTTATGTGTGTTTAGTTCTATTTTTTGGGTGTTTTTTGTAATTTCACACCTCTCCTTTTATTTATTCTCTTTTTCTCTTTTTTTTAAGTCTTGTGTTTCCTTGATTATTTTTTTGATTGATTTTACTTTTCTATTTTGTGTTCAAGAATACCTTGATGATCCACATGGATCTTGATTATTCATATCTTGGTCTCATGTCATTAAGATTTTATTGCCTTTTATTTTTAAACATTTTTTGTTCCTACTTAAGTCTTGATAGATCATATCTTGATTTCAAGTTAGGTTCAGTTATGTTTATCTTTTTCTTTATTTTTGCTTATTTTTTTAAATGTAAATCACTTTAACTCTAGTTTTGGTCATTATTTTACCCTTATCCTTAGTTACAGGTATTCACATTTGAAGTAGCTCAACACAATTGGAATCTTATGAATTCTAAGTTACTCATACTTATGATGCCTAATTTCTTTTGCTATAGCAAGCACATTGTGTTCAGGTCTTAACGTCTTAACGTCAACATTAGCTCCGATGAATGATTCTCAAGAACACTTTGCAAAACCTATATTCATGATATGGAATTAGGCTTCTAGGTACTATGCATTTTAGCACTCAAGTCTATGCTTAGATGTGCATCTCTTTAAATACATTCTGATTCTAATCAATTCTTGGTCATTTTTCATTATTCCTTATTCCTTTCTCTCCCAAACTTGGGTGAACTACATTGGCCTAAAGTTCATGTTAGAACATGAGCCCATGGAACTATGTAAGTAATTATTAATTTATATTGAGGTCAACTTGGCTATCTCCATTCTTATTTTCATCTCTCTCATCACTTTGTGCATTTCCATATGCTTGGTTTTATATGGATTTCTAAGCCATTACACCATTGCATGTACGTTTTCACCCGCTCTCTTTAACATATATTTTTGGTTATATCTTTGACCTATTTTTCTTTCCAATTTCCCATGCTGGGGCACAACATTTAAACCACATCTGAATCAAATCAGCTCTACAAGGGTAAAATCATTATTTATTCTTTATCAATGATCAAGATTCACCCTACTGGGGCAAAATTATTCTATCATGATCAAATCTACTCTACTGGAGTACTTCTTATTATATTCTATTTAGATACCCCATTTTAGTGGTGCTTCCCTTCCTGAAATAAAAATTTCTCCCTTTTCCTCTAATTCCTAGCTCTCTACATTAAAGCCCATGATGGTAATATTTTAGTGTGTAACTTATTTCAAGATTGATCAATGCCATAAGCATGCAATTTGTACTCTCAAATTGGGTACATTTATAGTGTGTCCCTTACATTTATAGATTGTATATTTCTCATTCCCCTCATCTCTGGGGCGTATTATACCTCTCATTATATTTTGATCATTGATGGTAATCATGTGTGCAAGAATTAGCTCTTCTAGATGTGATCTATTCCATGGGTTAATCTCTCACATTCTCTCTCTTTTTGAGAGTCCATCCTTCTCTTTCATCCTAATATGTCCTCTCAAGGGGGCATCATGGGCTTGTTCCAATTTCTTCCAGAAAAATATTTTCTTTGAAAATATGTTGCTTTACCTAAATGTCTCACTACGCCTTCTCAAATAGGGGCAAAATGTAGACATCCAATTCCTAACACCATTTGTGTTGAAATTGTCAATCTTACTTGAATTGCACTCAAATGTACATTCCAGGTCAAAATCTATAAAATGTGCTAAATGGATTGAACTTATCATTTACAAGTGCCAATATAGGTGAAAGTATCCCTAAATATGGCAATGCCATTTATGGGTCAGCTAACTTTGATAAATTCATTTCGAGTCAAAATGATGATTTTGCCTTTGTGCTCTAGATCACTCTTTTCTCTTAATTTATTGGTACATGCCATGCACCTTTGTTATTTTGTGTTGGAAACATCCTAAATGGAAATATGGTTCTAGCATATCTAACTTCACTTTATAATTCTTCTCGAGTCAAATTACAACTCAATAATATGACTTTCTGACCATTTTGATTAATTGAGGGTCAATTTTCAAATAATTGCACAAATGTTGATTAACCTTATTTAAGGATAATTAATCTAATTCAAGAGCTTAAGTCAATTTTACATGAGAGTTGTTGAATATTTATTTTTTTAAATGTATTCTTATTATCTGCATCATCAAGTGACATCATTTCATGGGAAGACATCCCTAGGCAATAAATGCCACAAATATCAGGATTATTGGTTACCCATGCATAGTTAATGCCTCCCATGCCTCTTCAATACCCCTTCTTCCAAGGTCATGATGAAGATAATTATGTATTTAATTCCAAATATTAGGATTATCCATGGCTACATATCTCAATCTTAAGATGGATGGTCATGGTTAATACTTACCAATCTCAAAAATCTATAAATAGAGAGGTTATGAACATCATTTCTAAGATATTTTGGTGTAAGGTTATTATGCTCAAATATATTCAAAGCTTGAATATTTCAAAGTTATAATTATTGATTGTTTCCACAAGACTTTGAATTTTGATCATAGATTTTGTTTTCAAGCTTCATTAATAGGTTAGTTTAGTTATTTTTAATCAAGAGCCTTCATTTTATGGAGTGTTCCTGAGTCATTGGATGAGCTCACCACCATTATTGAAAAAGATAAGGATGCGTGATCAAGGGAGAACATGATTTTGAGCCACATGGATATTGTGAATCCATTTGGGAAGGTAATATGATGTTGCTTTCTTTCATTTATTTCTTGTTATCCTTTGTAATTTCCATAGGAATAGATAGGCTTGGTTAGTTAGTTCTTTATGCATGTTTCATTATTTATGGACTAATGCTTGAAAAACTTGATTTGTAATCCTCTCTACATGTTGCATCTTATCTTGATCCTTTATATGCCTTTGTATTGTGTTTTAAATTTTTAAATTTTCCCTTATTTCCCTCTCGACCTGCTTTCAGGGTTTATTGTCATGAGCTTCTTATGTTTTCCTTGTCTTCAATTCTTCATTTTCCTTCTTGTAGGACTCCTATTGTATAAAAATTTGGTAATAGTCATATGATGTTACAATTTGTGATTTCTGGCTCAGCATGAGTGAAATGTTCCCTAATTTATTTGTAATCCTTTCCACTAGCAATTTTAGAATTGTTGAAATTGGGTTTTGATACCCATTACTATATGCTTGTTAGCATTTATTGATTTATACAATTTATTATGCAATCAAATATTTCATCATTTACACTCCATTATACATTTGTTTCATAGTAATGAACTATTTTTGGTGGAATATGAGGTGGTGGTGATAGCATTGGCATGGACACACTAGCTTTAATAAATTCATAATTTGGGGTTTTATTTACTACTCCTTCCCTTAGCTAATATAGTGGGATTACTTTCATAGGTATACTTAAACTATCTTGGTTAAAATTTAATGATGCATTCATTTTATTACAATGGACATTCAAATCCTCTTCATTGTCAATATCTATAACATTTTGATGAGATGTTTCATGTTCAACACTTTCTTCATTGGCACCATTTCCCACATTTGTTGTTCACCTTCTTCACTATGGACAATAATAAATTCTTTCATTTGATCCATATTTTCCATTATAGCTTCAATGTCTTCCTCAATCAATATTTCCAACCTCATTATATTTTTTTAAACACTTACTGCATCCTCCTCGACATGGGGCACTGCACTTAGATTCATATTATTAACTAGCACCTCAGAGTTAAGGGCCATATCCCTATCTGTCAAAATCTATATTTGATATTTTTTAGAGTTAGTCCCATCCTCATAATTAAGCTACCTAAATTGGTAAAATCTTATCTCATTATCTCGTAACCATGATGCATATTCATCCATGCCATTCTCTCATTCCTAAAGTAGGCCTTCAATGGACCAAAGACACTTACATCAAGTGGATAGAATTTATACCTGATATCTATGGGAAATTTAAGGAGATATATCCCCAAAGATCTAACCTAGATTTCAATTGTTGAAATCATGATATAGCTATCATGCCCATCAACAATGAGATGTCTATTACTAGGTGAAACTAATCATGGTATAGTTCTAGTAAAATTATTCAACTAGTTCTTGGGTAGTTTTTCATCATCCAAACATGGGCTTGGAAATCTGTGAATGCATCTATTTCACATCCAATAATATAATTTTGTAATTTCCTATTTGCTTTAAAGAGGTAGAACCCCAAGCTGATCCACCTAGTTGTATTCACATATTTTGAAATAATTATCCATTCTTTGGTATTTTTTATATTTATAGCACACTCCTTTCCTCTTTCTTTGTGATGACTTGCATACCGTAATTCCTTCCAGCTTGTATCCCTATCTCATTTTAACTCTAGACTTTATGTGGTGCATAAGTAATTTTAGTGTATAATGTTTTCAAGTTCTCATATAAATTTAACACAATGGGAGACCTTATAATGATAAACCTATCTCTATCTAGTCTTTCTATTATTCTCATAGACAAATTAGGATGCCTACTTTTGAATAAATTCCACCATGACTTGATGAGGATACCATCAGCAAAAGGGTTGGGCTTAATTTCACCTATATGGGCAACATGTGCCTTCAAATGTGATATGTCCAACCTGTGTCCCATGTCAGCGAAGTCTTTGCACCACTACACTATATCACTTTCTTTTGCTATTGATAGAATAGTGGGTGGGACCTTCTTGTTGGTAGATGTGATTCCTTTCAACCAGTTTGATAAATAACTTATTTTTTTCCCCAGTTAATTTCTATAGCATTTATGGAGTAACTATTATGGTCTACATATCTTATTACAAATTCCATATCTTCCATTGTCCACTATAATTGTAATGACACATGTGCATTGGTGGTAACATCTACGTTGGATTCCTTCTATATGTGGTTGGATGGGGGTATATAGTTTGCTTCGAAGTGGGTTGCATAACTTGTTAACATATTCATCAACATATTTTGACTTCTTTTTTATTCATAGTTACACATGGTCATTTTTTGACAAATTGTGTCCTCTTCTTATCATTCCTCATGCTGAACAACAATAGTCAAGAAATTATATAAGTAATTGATAATATAATGCAAAACATAAGAACAACATCTATGGTAAAGAATTTTTTCATAATTTAAAGTGTGAATGGATAAAAAAACTAGAATAAATCACAGGAACATATAACAAGTATAGTAATATAAGTTGAGAAAAGGATTTTATTTGATACATCTGACTAAGCATTTACTAGTATGTTAATGACATTCTTAATTTCGATATAAAGATAAACATTTCCTGGTATGTAAATGGAAACCTGTATGGCTTCTATGCAAATACCAGTAAATGTTAATTATTTTAGATATTATAAAAATTTTAGATAAATATAAACATTTACTAGTATGCAAATGGAAACTTTCATGGCTTTCATGCACATACCAATAAATGTTAATTGTTGAGGACACACACATCCTCCAACATGGCACATTAATTCATATTAATGACCCATAGTAATTAAAGTCACAATTAAAATAATGGGTTCATTTCAAAATTATTAGTGTTCACATTTTAAACCCAATGTTTTAAGTCTACCTCCTTAGGTGAACCAATTAGATGGGCTAAGAAGGGTAACAATGAAAAAAAACAACATTAATTGACATGAACATATGAAAAACGCAACACAATATGCTTGTTCACTAATAGGATCACTAAAATTAACCCCAAAAATAAGGAGTCTTTAATGATATCCACTATCATGGTATAACTTTCAACGCTTCATGTAGTGAAGCATCTTCAAGGATTCCATCGATAATAAAATATTAACAACTTATAAAATTTGAATGAATTGCATAAAAAAATTAATCTATAATTACATATGAGAGTAACATATTATGATATGTGCATGGAAAATTATAGGGATTACATCCACACATTAGTGAATGTTGCATCTTCCAACCCATGTCATGTAGGGAAATAGAAATAAGACATAAAAATGAAGCACATAGTGAGATGAATTTAGAAAACATCTAGAACTTCTATTAAAATACAAAAAAAAATTGGGTAGGATGTGAATGAAAACATGTAGATGTTGTGGGTTCAGAATTGGTTAACATTTCATCTGTCCAAAAAGTGTCTTCCAATAAGGGCATTGAAGGCACACTAATAAAAACAGGCTCATGAAAATAAAAAAGAACATAATTTTGGGTTTATTAATAGGAAACACACCTCTATGTAATGTCTCACTCCATTAACATACAAGTAAACATTTAGTTAGATATGAATGAATTTTAAAAATAATGAACATAGAGGGGACACTAATAATAGTTTTCATCCCTCCATTCTACCTATTGAAATTTGTTTACAAAACAATACATTGTAGGTTTCATGGGTGTTTGTGGGGAGGATGTCCATGAAAATGGTAGGGAGAGATGTTTATTGGTGTAATTTTCCATCTCTTTGTTAACATGCAAACACAAATTTACTTAGATGTGAAGGAATATAAAAAAAAATGAACAAAAAAAACATTCTAAGAAAACCCATGAACGTAAAAGGCACACAACAAAAAACATGAACATATAAGGCACAATAACCATAACAACCATGAGAAAATATAAATAACATGGAACATTTGGTTGTGGTGAGTAGGGAGGCATTAAATTTTCATAGTAATGGAGAAAATCCTACCAAGCCATGTGGAAAATGGTGATGGCTTCCATAATAATTACCCACGTGTCTTCCATCTCAAGCTCAATCCAAGATAAATGTGTTGCTTATATAAATAACAGAGTAGAGTGAATGAAAAACACATGAACAATTAAATATTTATAATTATAAATTAATAACATGTGAACTTGAATGAAGAAAAAATTTTAGTTTGATAGAAAATAAATTAAAATATTACAAGTGTGTCAGTCTACAAATTGTAGACTTCTACCCTGCAATATGACCCTCTAAATATGTTGGTGCTTTAATGTTAAAGTGTGATTGAAATTTGATTCAATTCTAACACTGTCTATGAAAAAACTCTCTTTTCAATTCAATCTATCCCTTAAAAAAAAATTGGCATTTCTATAATTTTGTTTGATTTATAGAAGATAATTTGAATTTTAAATTTTGAAATTTGAATTATCTATGAATGGTGAGGCTTAAATGTGTATTTACAGTCAATTTTTTAGGTGATGCCAATAAATTAAGGTTGGTGGAGTCATTTATTGAATCTAAATGTTTGAATTTTGCATTTTATAGGATATAATTAAAATTAAGTGGACTAGATGTTGTGAATTTTCTCTCATTTTCTTTATAGGCAGAGGTACAAAAGTGCAATTGAGGGGCTCAATAAATTTATCAGGGTTGATTTTTTTTCAAATGTTTACAACTTTAAAATATATGTAAAAGATGATTTTTTTTGAAGTTTTATTTTAGTTTGGAATTGATATTTATATTTTTGAATATAATATTTGTATTGTTAAAAATGATATTTTTATTATTGAATATGATATTTGTATTAATGAATATGACATTCATTTTATTGAATATGATATTTAATTTTTTTGAATATGATGTATATTTTATTTTTTATTTTAGTACGCATATATTTTGAAAGGGGACTAGTAATTGTATACAAAAGTTCCTATTCTTAATATTAATTATTAAAAAAATTAATGGTCCAACATTAAAATGTTTAAGTGACTTTTACAACAACTAAACAACCCATGACACATAATCAACTATATCTTAGTATCTCATGACCAAAAAAAAGGGTCACAATTATAATCATAACCATTGGACCCCCCTCAATTACTAGTCCCCTTCTCTTGCTTAACTTGAAAAGACATCCATCTATACAACTTTCATCTTACCTTTAGTTTCATATATCACACTATCCATTCCCATACATCTTTCATACTTAAATTTAAAATAAAATAATTTATTATTATTTTATCATTATTTTATGATTATTTTATAATACTTATATACCAAGATAATAAGAAAATAGCCTTAAATTAATTGTCTCAAACATATCTTTTAATATTTATTTTATATCAATGATGAAGATGACGTAATTATGTCATGCACATAGAGAAACACAAGTACTTGACTTATTCAGTATAAAACTTTAATCATGTATCCATTTTTTTTGACTAAATCAAAATGCTTTTAAGTCAATATGAAAATTATTCTACTTATAAAACTATAATAAAGACATTGTCATTTATAAAACTTAGAAAATTTGCAGGACTTTGATAAAATACACATCCTCATTTTTTAATATATTTTTTTAGTGAATGTTTGAATCTATTACATGAAATTATTAAATTATATAGAATATGGACATATTTGTTTATATTTTAAAAATAAACATATAATATATTTATAATTTTGAGTAAGTATATATCTAAATTAGTAAATTATTTTGGCTAATAGTAATAAGTAAAGGATATCGACATTGTCAAAATAATTTAAGACCTGAATATGATCTTAACTGCTCAAATTTGTATATGAAATATATAGAAAAATTTGTACCTTCATGAATAGATATAAACAATCATCATCCTCACCAATTAAACTACAACCCTTTAAATACTTCTCAATATTCAACTCTGATGCATTTAAAAAAACCACCATACACCTCAATATCTAAATCTATGTTTCATTTTTAGTCACTATACGAGGATTTTTAATGCATATCATAATGATCTAAGTGATAAGATTTAGTTCATATTGTATGAAGCCCATGCGATAAATATTCGTGAGTGGCCTTCATTCATGGGAATTGACAAAATCGTAAGGCTTATTAAATATATTTTTTAAAAATGTTGGTTAGCCTCTAACATATTTAATTTTAAATAAAATTGTACATGTACAATATTTATGCCAAGAGGTATTATAAAATGGGGGAGGGGGAAGAAGGGAGCTTGATGTCATGCCCGTGTAAGGAAAAAGCACTGTTATTTAAATTAAATATCAATGATATTAAAAAGAAAATTAATAATATCAAATACAAACAATTGACACAATATTTAAATAAATAGACATAACCCTCGAAATATTATAAATACAATTTCAAATCAATTGCAAAAATAACAAATTAAAAATTGTAGATATAGTGATAAGAAAAACACAAAGAAATAAATAAAAAGGTAAAATTTTCCCCCATATTTTCCCCCATAAAGGGAGGTATGTTATTTTATATTCCATCATGTAATAAAATAAATTATGGAGTGAATTTTGAATTTTATTTTAGGAGTGATTTTTCTTTCACTACATTGCTTAAAAAATTCACATTCATTAGGTCTTTATGAGTTAAATTTCAATGCTTGAGGGTTGTCATATGGGTACACAACCCATGTCACTCATATTTTATTTATATTATTAAACTTAATAACATATATTTTATTTATATTTTTAAACTACCTCTTTTACTGTGATAAAAGGAGGTATGTTATTATATATTCCATCATCTAATAAAATAAATTAAGTAGTGAATTTCAAATTTTATTTTATGAGTGATTTTTCTTTCACTACATTGCTTAAAAAATTCACATTTATTAGGATCTTTATGACTTAAATTTTAATGCTGGAGGGTTGTCATGTGGGTGCACAACCCATGTCACTCATATTTTATTTATATTATTAAACTTAAAAAGTTTCAAAATTAAAACCATGTTACATATATTTTATTTATATTTTCAAGCTACCTCTTCTATGGTAGACGTATGTTATTTTATATTCCATCATTTAAGGAGTTAATTGTGAATTTTATTTTAGGAGTGATTTTTCTTTCACTACATTGCTTAAAAAATTCACATTCATTAGGGTCCTTATGAGTTAAATTTCAATGTTGGAGGGTTTTCATGTGGGTGTTAATGATTTATTATTATTAAATTTTATCACATTACAAGAGGTAGTTTAAAAATATAAATAGAATATATGTAACATGATTGTAATTTTGATATTTTGTAAGTTATATATATATAACTTACAAAATATCAAAATTACAATCATGTTACATATATTCTATTTATATTTTTAAACTACCTCTTCTAATGTGATAAAATTTAATAATAATAAATCATTAACTACCTATGATTAAACTTATTAACTAATAATTAGTAGATCTTATGCAAAATATGTTAACTAGTATACTTGTCCTAGATAAATCTATATAAAAAACGTCGAGAGATATCATTCTCAAGGTGCCTATCTTATATTGGATTTATGACATAAGTGGAATAGGCATTTCGAGAATGATATTTTCGGCATCTTTTACGTAGATTTATCTAGGATAGGTATGCTAGTAGTATTTATAATTGTATTAAAAAATAATATTTGCAGTGATTAAAACATATTGTGTATGTAATGTTCATAAAATTATATTTTGGATTATTTTTCCATAATTTATATTGAAAATATTTAATATGTAATTGTTGGGAAATTTCATAACATATTTAATTTTATAAAAAAATTCAATATATATATATATTTTTTGATAGTATTATTTTTAATATACTAGAACATGTCATTTGTGTTTGATATTCATAAAAAATATTTACCATTTATTTGTAGTGTACTAAAATGTTTCATATATAAAATATTTATAATACCAAAGTTTTTATAACTATTAGTATGTAACTATATATATATATATATATATATATATATATATATATATATATATATATATATATATATATATATATATATATATATATATATATATATAGTGTAATCTTTAAAAAAAAAAATTAGAAGATGATAAGTATTGATTAGACCTCCACAATACCACATTCCAATCAAATTGCATTTATTATGTTATGCATATGCTATGCATGAGTGAAAACTTTTTCACCACTTGAGGTTGGTTCTCATTTCTGTAGTTGATGCATGTTTGATTTATAAATGGAGGATAGCATGGTTGTGACTCCTTTTGCCTTCTATATTTGCACTTAAGTTTTATTTATAGTGCTAAAATGATGAAGACAACCAAGACTGAGAAGGCCTCATCCTCCAAACCCACTCTAGGAAAGGAAAGAAGAAGGTAGAGCAACAAACGAGTGAGTTTGTGATAGAAATATTCACATATTAAATTGATAAAGAGATAGAAATTCTATTTATGTGGATATAGTTGAGGAGATAATGGGAAGCAACTAGAAAATTTGATGAAGTAAAAGGTAAAGTTGTTGCTAAGTTTATGAAACTTTTGATGCTAGACCCAAACTGATCTATTGGTTACAATAATATTTTTGAGGTTGTTTATTCCTTGAGCTATGTGAATATACTCTTGAACACAATGAGCACCTATGCCATGCATGAAAAGCACAGGGATTTGGAGATGTTTCATTCATTTAGTTTGGAGGCTAAATATCACTAGAATTTAATTGTGGGTGGCTTGAAGAAGATTAACAAGGTCAATTATTTTTGACTAAGAGTTTAGGAACAAATCTATCATAGGAATGTGTCTTTTAACTTCCTTGATGATACTCATATGATGAGGACATTGAGCTTCATGGTGATTAGAAGGAAGCAAAAAATGGAAATATGGTTAAAATGGTTGGTGAAGAAGTGCATCAAGAGAATATAATAGTATTAGATTTGAGTTCCAATAAATATATTTTTTTTAATATATATGTAATATAATTTTTTGGTTTTTGATTTTTGGGGGAGAGAAAGTGGGGCAGAATGCATAATTTTCCTCCCTTGTAATCTCTTAAGGGAGGGTAGAGGGTGGCAAGCTTCATAATTTTCTTCCCTTTTAATCTCTCAAACTTATAGTAATTGGTAGTAGACTAAAAGGTACTCATTTTTCAAAAACCTTACTCCAACATACATATTTCTATTCTATATAATTTTTTTTATTCTATTTTCAAAACATGATTCATGTGGGCATACAATGTATTCACACTTCACACATAATTTGAAGCTCTTTCTAGGGAAATATTTATTCTTTATTTAGCCCTACATCCTCCCAATATGATAAGGCATGTGCACACACCATGCATTCCTTAAATATTCTATTTTTATGAGAATAATTGAATAATATGTATTTATGAAACACCCCTTATTGGAATTCATAGACAAAATGGTTAAAGCTTATTACCATAATTGAACTAGTGTGGGAATTTTATTGAAGGTCCACACATAGCCATATTTTATTCCTAATAATTCATGCATACTCAAATATTAGAGTTAATTTCATGAATTTTGGCATTTATCTATTATAATTTTGAACAAACACTCAGCTAACTAGGTTTAGAACACTGTTCACACACATCAACCACCACATGTTTGTAAAAATGGTAAGTATTGAGGCTCAATTTTGATATAGTGCAGTTGGGAGTGCTTTCAACACAATCAACAATGGGAATGTGCAAGGATCTAATTATATTGAATGTCCTTGTACCACCTTATGGGTCTTGGAATTGAATATGGTCTTTTTTTTAAATGTCGTGACTCTTGATGCCTCTCCCTTCAAATTATTTTTAGAACACACAATTATGATTCCTTCTAAGGAATCATTACAATTATTGACAAAAGTTTCAATCATGGAGAATCATAATTTTACACCTTAGAAGGAAGATGATGAGAGACGGTATATGGATGTATGTTTATGTGAATTTATATGGATTTTAAAATGGATATTTAATTGTGATCTTCATTATATGGATGCATGTTTATGTGAACTTATATGGATTTTGAAATGGATATTTGATTGTGATCTTCATTTTGGAGCAATTTTGATCCTTTGTTAGGTTTTTAGGTGTTGGTTGTCATTGGATGCACATTGTCCTTTCTTTCTTTGTTGAATTGAAAGTCTATTCTTTAGTAATGTTTTTGCAACCTATGCATCTTGACATCTACTTTCTATTATTTTACCCTACACATTATACCTATGAAGATATTCTTATGGTGTATTTTTTAATTTCCCTAACTTACACTAATGATCTCTATCTCAATAAAATTTATTAAAATAAAATAAAAATTATATGTAATGTTTTACTAAAAATAATATTCATAATACATTAAAAAATATTTATTGGCTTGAAATATATTAAAATTTACATTTAATAATGTGAATATATTTTACTATTAATATTAAAAATTTAATAATAATTATGAAATTTTATTATAACATTAATAATACTTAAATCATTAACATGCATACACAATTTATTAATATAATTTTTTATATTAATAAAATAGGAAAAAAATTAAAAATTAAAAAATTAAAAATAAAAAAATTCAAAACTAAATTTATAATGACCATGAAAATCTGAACAAAAATAAGGTTAAAGTAAAAATTATGTACTTTTATGTTATAATCACATTCAATAAGTACATTACCTTTTAGCCACAAATAGTAAGTCAAGAGCTCTCCAACCATAATAATATATTTGTTGGTGTTGGTCCAATAGGTGATTTAAGTTTAAAGGGGGATTTTCCCTTCTTAAATCCTTCTTCCACTGTAACAATAAACTCTCTATCACATTGTTTTAGTTGGATTACTTGTCACAATTCCATTTTATCTTATATCATTAAATTTTTAACTTTTGAATAAGTGTCAATAGATGAATATATTAATAGTTAGAATATATTTATTTTTTATCATTAAATTTTCAAGTTTTAAAAAATTATGAATAAGTGAATATATATTAATAATTAAAATAGATTCTGAACACATAATGTTTATAATTAAATTTTTATTATCTAATAATTTTCATAATATTATATATTAGTTTTTAAATTTTTATTTCATAATATTCAATTATATCATGATATATATGACTCTCAACAATTAGTATACAAATTTACAACATATTTACATCAATCTAAATACTTGAAAACACTTTCTTCAATATATTTCAAATTTATTATTTTAAATTTATTTAAAACATAACTTTCCTTCCATTTAAAAATGTCAATTAAAAATATAAATAAAAAATTATTAAATGTTCAAATAAATTATTTGTTTTGTTAGGACTTGTTCCAAAGTCTTAACGTTAGGTTAGATTTTTGGTAGGTAATTAATAATTATTGTAAATAGGGCATGCATCTTTTAGTAAAGACACCGCCATAAAATAAACTTAATTTAATTATTAGGTAGTTTTAATGTTTTATATTTATTAATTATAATTGCTTTACGGGTTGTTTTCCCATATTTAGTTGGTTATAGGATTAGTTGTTTTTACCAGTCATTGGTAAAAACTATATAAATCCATGTTTGCATTGTAAAAGGATTAACGGAGTAAAGGCACCCTTATGTACTTAATTTTTTGAATTACTAATAAAATACTTATACACTCGAACTAAGTGGGGACAAGGTTCAACCTATTTTGATTCTGGAGTTATCAGTAGTATCAGAGAATGGTTATTTTGGAAACTTGGTGAATTCGAAGGAGCAAGGTGAAAAATCAATTCACGTGATATCTTTTGGCATGAAATAAGGTATGCCATATAAAATGAATTTTTTTTATTGGTTTAAATGTTTGAAAAATTATTAAATTATTTTAATTTTTCAAATATTATTCACATTTAAACCTGTATTTTCCATATACCAAAATCTGGTCTTCTTGATCATTTGGTACTCCATTTTCCTATGTTAAACCTCCTCATTTGGCATAAAAAATAAATTTTTATCATTGAATGTTATTAAATTCATTTTTTTTACCAAAACTAGATTTGTACAGCTTTTTTATTTGAGAAAAACCTCTGTAATGTTTATTCATGGATGCCTTTGGTATTTCCATTCATTCTCAGGGCTCTTAATAGCTAAAACATCTACAAATGGTATTAAATCCCTATTTTTGCATTCAAATTGAAAATATGCAATTTTTTTGAATTTGTATGGCTGGTTGTACGGCCTTCCAACACCTAGGCTTCATTTAGAATCCATTTCCTATAAAATATACCTTGAAAATCTACAAAAACATAGTAAAAATCCTTTTTATTCAGCCTGTACAGATTTGTACGGACTGTAGGAGAGAGAGAAGGTGGAGAAAAACATCTAGGAGTAGCCATGGCATCCCAAGGGAAGAATGGCGTAGTATAAAACTCAGCAATTTATTTTTGATATTTCTAAAGTTTGATTTTCATTATATTTGTTGTGACTGGGTCCCATGGGAGAAGATTGAAATAGAGGCTGTAAACAAAGGGAGAATTTTGAATTTATTTACTCATATGTAATTTTTTTAATTTTCCATCATACACAAAATTTAGAATAATTAAAAAATTCTGAGCGTAGTGTTCTACAAGTGCTCTTAGAGCAATTGGTTAAGCTTATTTTGTTAGAAGCTTGCAAAGGAGGAGGTCAAGGGTTGAAATCCCTTCTTTTTGGAGAATGTTATTTTTGCCTTGGAATATGCTTTTTTTGAAAAAATAATATTCCTTTTTTTAAATCTAAATATTGTAAAACACATACTTATTATATTGTGTTATTTAATTTTTTGAAAAGGGGGCAGAATTCAATCATATTTCTTTTGCATTTTTGTGGTGAGATAAGGGTGTAATTGGTGAAATAAGGTTGCCTTTTGGTGAAATAAGGGTGTAATCATTTATTTTTGGTGTGGTTAAGTGCAAAACCCATAAAAAATACT
The DNA here is from genome assembly GCA_037957365.1 of Torreya grandis. Lineage (NCBI taxonomy): Eukaryota > Viridiplantae > Streptophyta > Pinopsida > Cupressales > Taxaceae > Torreya > Torreya grandis. Next base: position 1,501,096 of record JARHVA010003244.1, read on the forward strand.
TGTTTTTTCTTTTACGCTCTATGTGGAAGTTAAGTGCAAAACCCTATAGAAGCAGTGTCTTGTGCAGTGAGTGTGATATTTGTTTCATTTTTTTTGCATTTTGATGCACGTTTCTCTAATGCACTTGCTTCCATTTTAAAATGTTGAAAATTTAAAATTTGCTTTTAGATGGTGATAGATTAACAATTTCCAATTATTTAGATTGGAAACGATTGATAGAGGCTTCACTAGTGTTTAATGAGTTATGGGATATTGTTAAGAATGAAAATCTCACAGTGCCAACAGAGCAGGCTAAGTTAGATATTTTCAATTTGTGTGATTATAAGGCCTTATCTCTCATTAAATGTTGTTGTACTCATGATACGTATGTTCATATTAAAAAATTCTCTTCATAGTTACACTACATGGAAAATATTGTCAGATTTGTATGATAAGAAACCTAAGCATAAGAAGATAGATATTCATATGCAGTTGTTTACTTTGTCATTAGATGAAGATGGGGATATGAGAGAATTTATTTCTAAGTTGAAAAATATCACTACTGAGTACACTAAGGTTGGTTTTGGAAAACTAGATGATGACCTCATAGTTACTGCTACTTTGAAAGGACTACCAAGGTCCTATAAGAATTTTGTTGAAATGTTGCATGTCTCTGACAAGATCATAGGCATCACCTTTGATAATTTGGCTGAGTTGCTCATCCAACATGACCTCTCTCTACCCAAGAAATCCAAGAAAATTGAAGAAGCCCATGTTTTAGAGTCAAAGCCTAGTCCATCTTCATCTAGGCATCAAAACAATAGAGGAAATAGTTATAGAGGGGGTCGAGGTTACAGAGGAGGCAGATATCAAAATAGAGGTAGAGGTCATTCATATAATCAACAATCTAATCAATCACATTCACATGAAACAAGTGATCGAGGACATGGTCACAATTCATATAGGGGCAGAGGTCGAGGTAGATCAGACATTCAGTGTCATAGATGTGGAAAATTTGGTCACATTGCCTCACAATGTAGGATTCCTTTTAATAAAATTCAAAGGCCACAAAAAGTGACTAAGACTAACTCTGCTCAGTATGCCGATCATGACTATGATGAATCTAGTAATGTTGCCCATGAATTTGCATTCACTACTTTGGGGCACATTGATTATATTGAATATGAGGCTAGAGATGAGCTCACAGATGTATGGGTTTTAGACACAAGGGAAACCAAAAACATGACATTTAGGAGATATTTCTTTTGGTCTTATAAGGAAGCTTCTCTCTCTCCAGTTGCCTTAGTAGATAAGTCTATGCATACACCACTAGGACTTGGTTCTATTCAAATTCTTCTTCCTAATGGGTTTATAAAATACATGGAGGATGTTTGGTATGTTCCCACATTGAAGAAACACTTACTTTCTTTGGTAACTATTTGAAATAAAGGTTATCAAATTGTGCTTGAAAATAGGCTCATTTACATCAATTCAATGAAAGATATTTATAAAACAATGTATACAAGATATGAAGATGGAAACTTGGTTAGATTGCATTGTAAGGTGCTTCCTCCCAATATAGAACTTGCACTAGTTGTTGACATAGGTACAGGTACTATGTCTACATAGCGGTTATGGCATCTCTGCTATGGACATTTGAATATCCACTCTTTAGTGGATTTGCAGAGATATGGTATGGTGAATGGGTTGCCCACTTTTCACAAAGATAGTATTCTTTGTGAGTCATGTGTTTTTGGCAAACAAAATCAAGAAAATTTTCTTAAACAGTCATCTTGGAGAGCTAACAGATGTTTATAGTTAGTTCATAGTGATGTATGTGACATGAAAAAGTCATCCATTGGTGGGTGTAGATACTTTGTCTTGTTTATTGATGACTTTTCTAGGATGACTTGGGTATTCTTTATGAAAAACAAATCTAAAGTTTTCACTAAGTTTGTTAATTGGCTACACTTAGTCGAAAAAAAAATAGGTTCACATTTGGCCACTCTTCATTTAGATAATGAAGGTGAGTATACCTCTAATGAATTTTTAGACTATTGTCAAGAACATGGAATTCATCGACAATATAGTAATGTTTATACTCCACAAAAAAACGGAGTATCTAAATGAATGAATAGAACTTTAGAGGGCACATCACATGCCATGTTGCACTATAAACAACTTGATGATAAATTTTGGGCTAAAGCTATTAGTACTGTAGTGTATTTGAGAAACAGGTCCCCCACAGTTGCACTTTTGGGACAAACTCCATATGAGGCATGGTATGGGTTTAAACCCAAAGTTAAATACTTAAAAGTGTTTGGATGTGTTTGTTTTGCTTTTGTTCTTATAAAACATAGAACTAAGTTGGAACCACGAATTCAAAAATGCATCTTTCTTGGTTATTCTGAAGATAAAAAGGGGTTTCATTTGCTTGCACAAGATTCAGACAAATTCATAGTGAGTCGAGATGTAATATTTGATGAGTTTGGGACTATGAACACTGCAGAGATTGATTCTCAACTTGATATATTAGAGAGGAAAAATGCAAAAAGAGATAAGGGTTTGAATAATGGGGATAACTCTTCAAATTTATGGTATGAAACTCAAATTCCTTCACTTTCCTCTCCTTCATCTACAAGTTCACAGGTTGATGACTTAGAAATTATTGAAAATTCTCTAAGTCCCCCTTCGAATGATCAACATAATGAGAATTATGGAGTCCCTGATTTGAATAATTTGTCTAAGTATCCAAAATGTGCTCAAAGTACTTTTTCTGACTTGACAACAGATGAAGTTGGTTTAACAGGGCCCAGGAATTCTTGAAAATAGGTGAACTATGCTATGGTTTTTACTAATTCTTCCACTGAGCCATCCACTTTTGAGGAGGCATCTACTAAACATGTTTGGAAATAGGCAATGAAATGTGAGTATGATTCCATACTTAACAATAATACATGGGTTTTAGTTGATCCTCCTCCACATGTTAAACCCATCGGATGTAAATGGGTTTATAAGACTAAGTATAAATCAGATGGCTGCATTAATAAACATAAGGCATGACTTGTTGCAAAAAGATAAGCACAACAAGAAGGTATTGACTATGAGGAAACATTTGCACCAACTACCAAATGGCACACTATTCGTATGGTACTTGCCTTAGCAGCACAAAATGGTTGGAAAGTACATCAATTAGATGCTAAAAGTGATTTTTTGAATGGTGATTTATAGGAAGAAGTCTATATGAAACAACCTCAGGGTTTTGAATAGGTGGGTGCTGAACACAAAGTGTGTAAATTGATAAAAGCTTTGTATGGGCTGAAACAGGCACCTAGGGCTTGGTATGGCAAAATGGATTCATACTTTAAATCCATTGGTTTTCATCGCAGTGAATCAAATAATACTCTCTATTTTTGACTGCAGGGTAAGAAAATGGTGATACTAGTTCTTTATGTTGATGACTTGTTTATTACAGGTAATAATGAAAACCATAACAAGTCTGTGAAGAAGGAATTAAAAGATGGGTTTGAGATGATAGATCTTGGACTTCTTCACTACTATCTAGGCATAGAGGTAACTCAGAAAGAACATAGTATTTTCATTTCACAAACTAAGTATATTTCTAAGTTATTAGAGAGGTTTGGCATGAGTGATTACAAACCTGCCCTCACTCCCATTGAAAGTAACTTGAGATTGTCTAAGGATGATAGCAGTGCCTTTTTTGATGGCGCCACATATAGACAATTGGTGGGAGGTTTGATATACTTGATGACTACCAGGCCCGATATTTCATTTTCAGTTGGAATTTTATCTAGGTTTATGCGTGAGCCTAGAGAAATTCATTGGCATACAACAAAACAAGTACTTCATTACCTTCAGGGAATGAAAACATATGGCCTTGAATATCACCGCAATAAGAACTTCAAACTTGTTGGATATTGTGATGCAAATTTTGGCAGATGTTTGGATGACAAAGTGTCAACCACATGATACACTATGCATATGGGTTCAGTTGCCATTGCTTGGTGTTGTAAGAAGCATGATACAGTGGCAAATTCATCAGCAGAATCAGAGTATATTGCAGCATGGGATGCTTCTAGAGAAATTGTTTACCTTCATCGTATTCTTGAAGATCTTCAAGTTTCTCAGTTTGCTCCTACATAGTTATACATTGATAATCAGAGTGCAATCAAGATGTCCAAGAATCTAGTGTTTCATGCCAAAACGAAACATATGGATGTCAAATACCATTATCTGCAAATGCTGGTGGCAAAGAAAACTCTTGATCCAATATATTGCCCAACTACCGATCAGACAGTTGATATCTTCACAAAACCCCTTAACATAATCAAATTTGAAAAATTCAGAAAAATGCTTGGTATGTGTCTAAAGCCCTGAATTTGGATCATAGGGGGGTTTGTTAGGACTTGTTCCAAAGTCTTAACGTTAGGTTAGATTTTTGGTAGGTAATTAATAATTATTGTAAATGGGGCATGCATCTTTTAGTAAAGACACCCCCATAAAATAAACTTACTTAATTTAATTATTAGGTAGTTTTAATGTTTTATATTTATTAATTAGAATTGCTTTACGGATTGTTTTCCCATATTTAGTTGGTTATATGATTAGTTGTTTTTACTGGTCATTGGTAAAAACTATATAAATCCATGTTTGCATTGTAAAAGGGTTAACGGAGTAAAGGCACCGTTATGTACTTGATTTTTTGAATTATTAATAAAATACTTGTGCACTCACATTAAGCGGGGACAAGGTTCAACCTATTTTGATTCTGGAGTTATCATATTTCAATCCTATATAGCATCTCGGTAGTAACATGAACTAACACTTCTCCTATATTTAAGATTTAACAATACATAAATATAGATACTATAATTCAAAATTTATTATTTTTTTAAGTTTAAGTGTAAGGTGACGTGTCCATATAAGGCCTCTAGTAATAGTTATATTTTATGATTGTATGAACATTTTTCAAAGTTTTTTTTTAATAATATAAAATTGTATTTTTAAAAAACTATATTAAATTGTAAAGAAAAAATTTAATATCCCATCAATATTTTTGACAGAATATAAATATATTTATTTTAAACTAAAAATATTTTTGAATTTATAATATTTCTTTTAAAATTTAATATTTAAAAAATAAATAAATAAATAAAAATATTTTTAATTTACAATATTTATTTAAATAAATATAAATATATTTATTTAATTTAAATTAAAAATATTTTTAGTCTTACAATATTTCCTTCTTTAAAAATAAATCTATATCTCGAAAAGAAATGTTAAACGGATGCTCATCATAAATTGTTTGCTTAATGAGCATAGTCGAACTTTAAATTTGTTCAATGGATGGATTGTGGTTGTGGCATGGCCCACCTTTACCAGTTTATTCCCATCCACAAATTTCCTTTGCTTGTTACTTGAGAAGTTTCACACGCTTTTTTGATTGCATGTAAGATTAAGCATACTAAACAAAATTACAAAGGTTTATATTTTTATATTTGTATTATCTCTGTGGTAAATAGGTATTTAAAATATTTAAAGTGTTATTTTACATTATTAATATATTTACTAAATTTTAATTTTAATGATTTATGTACAGTTTCTTTTTCTTAACATCTTCAATTTTTATCTTCTCCTTTTTCTAAAATTAATTATATTTTGGGTTCCTCTAAGTTTTATAACATTCCAATTTTGTATGGATCACGATAACATGCTCCACATATTTGCAAAGCATATTTTAAACATGTGTTCAAATATAAATATACAGATATCATGTATGATGCAAGCCCAAAAACATATATAGATTTTCTTATATTTTTAAAATCTAACTACCAAATTAGAAAAATAAGAAGACCATTTTTATTTAAACATGTGTTCAAATATAAATATACAGATATCATGTATGATGCAAGCCCAAAAACATATATAGTTTTTCTTATATTTTTAAAATCTAACTACCAAATTAGAAAAATAAGACCATTTTTATTTTGCTATAAGGGAAAACACAAAATATGGGACAAGGTTTTTACAACCTCAAATAAAAGATTAACATAGTTATCAAAACATATTTAAATTTCTTGAAAGTTTATAGGAATTAAACTTCAACATCTATTTACAAAGTCGAATGTAGTAATTTGTAAATCATTTTTTTATCATCACAAGTTTTGAGCATTATTTTATATTGTCATATTTTCAAGGTTATTATTTTTTTACTAATAGGGTAGAAAGGATTAGTAATTGAAATGGGATTAACAAGGATTAGTAATTGAAATGTGATTAACTCAAAAATTAAGTAAATTTTTTATTTTTAGAAGATTTTTTTATTTATTTAATTTATTTATAAATTTATTCAATTAAAATTGTGACACAAATATGATGTAAAAGTGAAGTGAATAATACCATGTTTGTGTTACATTAAACATTTTCAAAATGTTAATTTTGAATGGAAAAATAATAAAATTCATTTACTTAAAATATATAATTTTATTAAACTCATATATAAATAAAAACATACAAAAATAATTTTATTTTATATACAATCATATTATGAAAAACAACATAATGATGAAAATAATATAAAAGACACAACTCACCAACACAATAATGATTAATGGTTGAGAAGACTATACAAAATAGACAAAGGGAGTCACTCCTTATTTTTGTAAGTACATACATTGCAAGGCAATCGAATATTATGGGAACCTTGTTGGTTCCATCTTTAATAGATGTAATGTTAGCAAAGGAAGAGTTATATCATTAGAAGAAGATTACATGTTTGATTAATGGTTGAGAAGACTATACAAAATAGACAAAAGGAACCACTTTTTATTTTTTTAGTACATACATTGCAAGGCAATCGAATATTTTGGGAACCTTGTTCGTGCTATCTTTAATAAATGTAATGTTAGAAAAGGAAGAGTAATATTATTAGAAGAAGATTACATGTTTCTAAACATGTATTCCATGTTACTCATTAATTTTGTTTTGTTTCTTTTATTTTTATGATTTATATTCCTTGCATTTCAAGAACAATGTTATTGTTGGTAATAATAATAAAGTAAATCTTGTAATTAAGTGAAGATAATTATTTTTTGGGAACCTTGTTCATTCCATGTTTACTAGATGTAATGTTAGCAAAGGAAGAGTAATATCATTAGAAGAAGATTACATGTTTCTAAATATGTATTTCATGTTACTCATTAATTTTTTTTTTTTGTTTCTTTTATTTTTATGATGTACATTCCTTGCATTTCAAGAATAATGTTATTGTTGGTAATAATTTTAATAAAATGAATCTTATAATTAAATGGAGATAATTATTTCTTATTAAAAAATTTACTTGTGTTTAAAATTTATTACTTAAAGATTAAACATATAAATATTTAAATATTTTAAAAATAATATTGTGTTTTAAATTTTTATTTTTTATAAGATTTAGTATCACTTTGACCTATTAAACTCTTTCAATAATGTATATTCTCTCAAATAAATTCATCATTCCCACATTAGGTATGTAATAAATAAATAAAACAATTTCAATCACATTACATTAGACTATAATCGCATTTTATTAATTACAATGGGGTTGTAGGTTTTGTAAATAATTATATGTATTAGGGCACCTTATTTTCTTTATAGCATAGTAAATCTCAAAGTATTGATCATGACAAGAAAAAATAATAAATTATAAGATATGATGATAAAAAGTACGACGACGGGAAAGAAGGGAGAAGATGGAGGAAATGTGGAAGACATGTAGATGGGGCTGGAGATGATAATAATGAATTAGAATAAAAGATCACAAGTGTTTTTTTAATTTATTTAACATGACATAAACTTATATATATATATATATATATATATATATATATATATAATTTTGGATTTATGTCAATATTTGAATTAAATTTGATAAAGGTGGCATAAAAGTGGGGTAAATATGGAACAAAGGTGACATGATAAAAATGATTAGATGATTAATTTTTTTACCATCTTTGTGCCATCATAAATTGTGAGTGTATCACCCTCTCATATTACTTTGAAAAAATAAAAAAATAAAATAAAAATCTCCACCTTAATTTTGTTTACATATAGCATTTGAGCCAAAAACTACACATATAGATCAACATATTTTTTGAAAATGCACAATAAAAATATTTCAATTACATCTATAATTAATATTTTTGAATTAATATGATAAATTATTGAACTAGTTTTAGTATATTTTATCAAGCATATGTCAAATTATATTTTTAGATCTATGAATTATAGGCACAAGAAAAAACTTCACCATATTACTAAAAAGTAAAATTTTACCCCACTATTAAAACATCCTACAACCCATGAAATGTTTTTAAATTTATCCTAATTAAACATTAGATATAAAATCAATATTTAAATTATAAATTACATATTATTACACCGAAAAACATTCTACTATATTATTACTCCATTTACTTACTGATAAATATGGCCATTAATGATCCTGAATGGAAGCTTCACAAATCTCATCCAGTATATGGCCTCCTAGTGAAAGAACCAGAGCTACAGTGGTGGATCGCATGATAAAAAAACACTCATTTTCTGGCCTCTTACTGATAAATATGGTCAGTTTGATAGCGAACAAGCTCAAGCTGTAGGAAAGACATTAGAAGAAGAGGCATTCACAACCGCTCAAGATGTTGCGGCTTCTGAATCAGGAGACGGTGGAAGCCTTGTATTGCAATTCTATTCATAAGAGATTAGTAAGCATATGTTAGAGGTTTCCAAAAACCATGATTTAAATGAAAATCCACCTCAGGATAATCGCAGTTCTTCTCAAGAGGAAATCTCTAATCCTGGCGCAAAACTTTAGATCTTCCTGATCTTGCTGTGTCTTCTCCCATGGTGGCGCCGTACAACTCCTTGCTGATTTTCTCTCTCGTGCCGGTGCCAGCTCTTCATCTTCCTTGCTAAAAAGTTAAAAACCTAAATTTTGCTGTAATTTATTTTTAGAAAAACACCTATTTTTAATTCTTTTGAAATCGCTGATTTTTTTATTTATGAAAATATTAAAAATTAAAGCATGTTTTAATTTTATTTAAAATAGCTTTAATTTGTTAGTTAAAACCCCTTTCAAGAGTCTTTTTTTCAGAAAAGTAGACGTAAGGGTGATTGGGCCAGTTTGTTTGTTTTTGTTTTTGTTTTTGTTTTGTTTGTTTTTTTTTGTTTTTTTTGTTTTTTTGGGGCATAAGGACATTTGGGGTTTCATGTCGATTCTAATAAGTGGCTACACGGCATAGTTGGTGTTTGAACATGTCGTGCATTTAAAGTTTTAAGTGCAATTTAATTAAATAGGCCATTAATAATGGAAAATGTATTTTGTTATAAATTTTGACTGGTAATTCTGAATTGAGTACTATTTTTTTCAAAAGTGCATATTTTTTGTCCTTTTTTCCATTGGTCTACTTTTAAAAGATAATGCACTAAAGTTATAAAGTGTCATATTCAAGGGATTATTAGTGTTACTACTTTCTATAGTGTACTTCGTGCACTGATTGATCTCATCTGTATGAACTCATTTTTGGCCTAGTCCAAAGTCTATCTCTAGAGTGTGCACCTTTTTTTTCCCTTATTCCAACACTGATTGCTCACTTATATGCATTCTCCTCTGTGCCCGATATCTCATTCTTGAGCATGCTTTAGAAGTTCATTGTAGAGTATTTTATGAAATTGTGCACTTCCCCGATGCTTTCTCTCAATCATGTCAACCCCATTTCAGAAACTCTAGAGGAGGAAAGTTTTTCATCTCCAATGATCCTTCTTGGAAAGGAACATTATGATTCATGATGTGCTTATAGGGAACACTTACTCACACACAAGAATCATATTCCATTCCTATATGGATAGATTTTTACACCCACTAAACCTATTCAGATCGATAAGTGGGCTAATACTTGTGAAAAAGTTATTTCCACTATATTACTACATGCTTTAATGGATCTTCATTGCCATGTGGAATATATAGAGTATCCATGTACTGTTTGGAGCATACTATAGAGCCTTTTCGGTGATCCTACTGAGATTTATGTCACACCTCCTCAACTTCTTATTGTCTCTTCTAAGACTTTTGTATTCTCACCCCTTGATTTTATTTCTTGTGATGATAGATCCATAGCAGATAGTGATCTTCCTTCAGTTGAGCCCCCACTATAGGACATCCATCTTTGTGCATATCGTTGCTCTTTTAGAGCCTTCACAGAGTTGCATTTCGAAGGACTTTAGAGATTTCAATGAGAGTATACACATTGAGAGTATTGATGACTCATATTTTACTGCAGACATTCATCTTATAGATCTAAGCACTTTATTTGCAGACCAGTCTTCAGTTTTGACGGTTGTTGAGCCTTGCTCTCCACTTTTTATGGACATTATTTCAGCGAATGCTCCATGTCTATCTCTTTTCTGACTGTTCTCTCTCCTTCATTGTATGCTTCTTCATTTCCAACTTCTATAGTTGGTCATGTGATCCCTGATCAAACTTTGGCACATTTGAGCATTGGCAATGAGACATTTGAGAATTTTCTAGAGATCTACATCATGATTTCTACACACATTCCACTTGAATTGGAATTCAGTAGTTTGACAGTTCATGGTTTCTTTCTTCCAAAAGGAAGAGACAACATTTGTTTTAGAGGGACCTACTGCAACATTCTCTATGTGACATTCGGTGCATACATTCTCTCTTTTTCATGGAGGCGCACATCCTTCATATTTTATAGGATATTGGGATTATCACTATGTACTTGGTACCTCATCAAGCCTCATTGTTAGGACCCAATTTTATAGCCTGTATAAGCTATGGTTAAGGGCGTGTTGGAGTGGGATTTCTAGTCTTACCTTCTTTTCTATCTCTCTTTTGGGGGGGAGTTTTTTTCCACTGGTTTTTTTTTCCTTTTTTATTCCATTTATTGAGAGTTGCATTATATTTGAGTACCTCATCAGGGCTTGTTATTGGGACCCATATTTTGTTTTCTTCTAACCTAAGCTACGCTTAAGGGGGGTGTTGGTGTAGGATACTAGTTATTCCATTTACTTATTAAATCAATAATTATTATACATGTAGCTTTAGCTTACTTAGGTGTGATAAGAGGTTAAGTGGGTGATAGGATGATTTCCATAGTGACTTCCACCTAGAGTTCAATTGCGTATCACTATGAATTGTCATATAAGTTCCATAGTGAGTTACACTTCGTCTCATTGTGAATTCTCCAATGAGTTAACTCCCTCTAATCCTTTATATTACTCTTCACCAACTTATTGTAATTGAGTAGAGTAGAGTAGAAAATTGGTAAGCAAGGTAGATTAATACTAAAGGCAATTATTGCACACCCTCCTACATGTTTTAGAATACAAACAAGGTCATTACTTTTGCACAATACTTGTGTGCTCACTCTACTAAAGGATCACCTACTGGGCTATTCTGAAATAATGTAATAATTAGCCTCAAGTATTTTTTTTCATTATCAAATCCATTTGTATTTATAATTAAACTTTTAAAGCTCTCTCTACCAATATTTTGTTGTACGAAAATTATTATTACAAATATTCAAGCTCCATTGATAAGCATCTTAAATACAAAAGCTTTCCGAAGGATTATGGATCTTAAAATTAGCTAAATAATTTCTCACAAAATTGAAAAAATCAAAAGATTTCCCATTTGAATTTAATCAAGACTTATTTTATTAAAATGAAGATAAGAATGCAATTAAATTTGTCTCTTATTAGTCATGGAGGGAGGGACTATACCATCCATTTTGTTTTATCTTCAAATTAATCCTTGTTTCATCAAAAAATCATATCGTATTGTTTTATGAGCTAATAAATATAATAAATATGTAAATAGATAATGAAGATAAGATAGAGGTCATTTACCTAAAGCATAAAATATTATTATTTCATATAATTTGATTAGACTAAAAAACTATATGCTATGAATGACTTTACGATAATTAAGGAAATCGTTGCAACCAAAATGGAATGTTTTTAATGTATTATCAAGATACTTGCCTCATTTGACTCTCTATCAGAACCCCTCTACATAATTTACTATGTTGTTAGTGAAGTAGCAAGCAGAGATTAAAAATTAAATTAAAAAAATCCATACGACTGATGGCAGTCCATATGAGCAGCAATAGACACGTGCCATCTACTATGCCTAAGTGAAAGATTGATCCGATAAAGTGTCATTTTGCATGAAACAAAGGTTCATTGTATCATTTTCTTGGTAATGTTTAATGAGTGGTGAAGATCTACTAAAAATGAATAAAACTCTATGTATCAACATTCAGCATTGAAGCTTTGATGCTGCTGCATACTGCTTAATTTGAGTTTAGAAATATTTTTCTATACTGGCTCTGTAGTTTTGAAGATACAATTGATTGTATGTGCACTTTCATGTTTCAGTTAATAAATTATTAACTCTATATTAAACCCTAGGGGTTACTGGTTGCTTCTTGCATTAATTTTTTTGGTAATAAGATTTTGTAAAAATGTAAATGACGTGTTTGCACTGGATGTGATTGCTTATATATAGATTTGTGCATTATAGATGCTAGGATTTAACCTTGGTTATTTACCTTGTGTATGTTAATCTTTTCATCTGTTGCAGTTTTGTTCTTTCGATTTTATAATTATTTTGTTTAGATTTCATAAATAGTCTTTTATTCTCTGGCTTAGATGCCACAACCTAGGAGCATAAGCTATTAGGGACTTACATGCGGCCTCATCTATATTCATTGTATGTAGTTTTAATCCAATTTGAACACTTTATAATATTTCCTAGGTTTTGATTGTGGGAATCTACATTGAATGCTATAATATTTAATCCATGATAACCTTTCTAGTTAAAGTCACTTGCAACGTGTGCTTGGCTTTGTTTGTTGTGGTCCACTAAATTGGAATGTTGAATAAACTATTTTATTCAATTTCAAATCTTTAATCATATCTCTTAACTTTGTTCGTTGCAGTAACTTTGTCCATTTTATTACACTAAATCCAGAAATTTGGATGCTCCACTATATCCACTTTAACACTTTGTAATACTATATTGAATATGGGGATTTGTTTTGAAAACTCTTATACTTTTTCTACTTAATATTATCACATTCTACACAATCTAAAGGTTTATAAATTTGTACTTTGATCAAATCTCCCATATAATGACACCCTCAATAATAATTTGTAAACCCATATTATAAGGCCGAGGTTCAGTGCTAGGCAACCAGGTCACATGTTACTGGGTCATAGGTTCAAATCAATAAGTTACCAATAAATCTAGCACCCAAATTTACCAAACAAAATAATAGTAATTTGTAAATTCCCTTAAGCTTTGACGTAGACCTTTTGAAGGAGGATTACCTTTTCACTCAGTCACCTAGAACTTGCATTTGGATTTGTCCATTGTGGTACACCGACCCTGCATGTTGGATGCAGATTCTATCCAATTTGAACTCTTTATCATATTTCCTAGGATTTGAGTTTGGGGCTCAAAAGATCTGATACTTTTGCCCCTTGATTTTTCAGGTTTGTCTTTTTCTCTAATAAAAATCCTATTGTTCAAATTTAAATAATTTGTTTGCAGTGCACTTGTGGTAGTATTGGAAATTGTGAAGTGTTTCAAATGATAATGTTTTACATATGCACTCTAAATAAACATATTATAAACACTCTTATAAATTCTAAGTTTTAGCCATATTTTTTCCTTTTTTTTTGATAATCTCTTCATCTTTTATTTTTAAATTTGCTAAATTATCCCCTTTATAGGGGTAATCTTTGTCTCAAATGACACAGCCTAAGACTCTTTCGTCAAAGTTTTCCGAGACTAACATATGGTCACATCCTTTCAGGTATGCCTCACCTAGTGAGTTGGATGTGTAATTTTATCCAATTCCAACACTATCATGTCTACATGGATTTGAATATGGGTATTTGTTTTTTAAAGTTCCATTGCTTTTACTACTTGATCTCATTCAATTCCATGCCACAAATGTTATGGTTTAATATTTATTTATTTATTCCTTTTTATTTTGTTTGTTTTCATGTTAAAATTTTGGCTTAAAGTTTAAACATTTATCTTGACCTAAAGTAACATGAGACTAGAATCTACCCTAGTTGTTTGGTATGCTTTAGATATATCTGGGTGAGATGTTTTATCCCATATTCAAGAGTTAGATGTGGTATATCATCCAAACTTAATATGTTTTTTTGGTATGGAAACTTGGGGCTCTACAATGAGATCCACATTGAATTACTACTTAAGCTCAATATTTTATTCAATTTATGTAAATAAACTCTTAAATTTATGTTTTTGGGTGTTTTTTGTCATTTTTTTTACCTAAAATAATTACCCTGTAAAGCCTAAACCATATTTTTTATTGGAAATCTATTATTAGAAGTCATCAAATGACATTTTATTTAGCTTTAAAGCTTTTAACATTTTGATTTTGAGTGAGTTCTATCTTCCAAAAATGATAAAATCTACATTTATCTTTTTGGAAATTGTTTGTATGTATTGAATTCATAGTCCCAATGGTGGCTCTACGATATTTTGATCATATGTTCTCCTACAAATTTTCAACTAAAAAATATGCAAAGCCTATTAAATACTTATTATTCACTCTTTTTTTTTTGTTGTTGTTGTTGTTGTTGTTTATGTATAATTTGATTGGCTAAAACAAAATTTTAAAATTAATGTATCACTGTTTTGAAATAATGTCTATATCTGTGATGCTCAAATCATATTTCTTTACATATACGGTATCAAGTTATCAACTATCGAATTTCAAGCTCTATAAACTCTGGGGTTGACTCTTTACTATTTTTTTCTTAGTATTAAAAAAAATGTTTGAAGTTCTTCGATTCAAATCTAAGGAGCCTCATGGTGAGAATGTTATTGTATTTTTGTATATTTATTTTTATGTTAGTGTTTTTTTTAATGTAATGATCATTATGTTGAGTGAGTATAAATGTTGATATAGGCATTATCTTCTCATAGTGCCTTCAAATTGAGATTGGCAGTCGAGGGCAATGGTATTGCTCAAAACTAGTTTTCCATTTCCTTACCGAAAGTTGGATCAATTGCACATCTCTTGATGTTTATGGCGCACGTGCGTGCGTGCACACACACACACACACACACACACACACACACACACAACTTTTTATGTTTATTGTCCTAGATTTTCATTAGCATAATTCAAATGCTACCCTAAACCCTACAAACGCCTCCAAATTGCCTCCTAGCTTGCTGCAACCATGAAGAAGTAATATCGTGTGTAGGTGGGATGCAAAAGAGTATGAATGGTATGCTTTTCTCCACTTTTCAATTATGAAATATATATATGTATTGGGGAATGGAACAAGCCTTAAGCAAAGGTAGTTTTTATCAAACAAAAACATTGATCGGCTTTTTGTGAGACTATGTCACGACCTCTCTTCCCACACTATGGACTCATGCTCATATTTTAAGTTGATTTGGACCTCATTTAGTATTTTATGTCAAAATGAGTTTATTTTCAAGTTAACTTAACTTTTGTATTGATTTCAAAGATCTATTTGGTCATTGATGGGATTTCATGAAAAGCAAGGTACGATTTAATTTCATTTTTAAATTCCTAAAGTTAAGAAATCAAATTGTTAAAATATTTAAGCTAATTATTTTCATAGAAATGTATATATACGATGTTGTCATGAACAAAGGAAAATTTAATGAAATGAATTTAAAAAATAATATATAAAAATGTATATGAAAAATAGTATTATAAATTAAAGGATTAATATTAGATAAAAAACTTATCAATTTGATATTATTAAAAATACGTCAAAAATTATTTTAATTAATAAAAAAGAACTTTTATTTTATTTAATTATTTTAATTTTAGAACTATCAAATAAATTATAAATAATTTTAGGTTATAAATTAATTACATTTAACTTAACAAAACAAATGTTAAGTTAAGACTAATCTAACTTAAACTACCCTAACTAGTACTCTACCAGCTTAACTCATGCTATTAACATGCAAAGGTTCTGTCATCCATAGTCTCTCATCTCTCATGCACTATAAATTCCCGGTTCTTGAATAGTGGCCTAGAGCTTTCACTGAGTCTTAGCTTGATAATACTTGTGTTCTCATGGAGATATTTAATGTAACTCCACTTCCCCAAGAACCGTTGCCCACCCTAACTCATGCTACGACCATGCAATCACTACCACATCAACCGTAGCACTAGAAGTTAAAACTATGGATCCAGGGCGAACGCCAAATCAACATCCTACCACTGTTACTCAAGAAATCATTATAAAACCATCGACTGCCTCATAAGAAAGAGTTAAAAACCATTGAATTCAAGTTAAGAGCCAATGGACTTAAGTTGAAAACCAGTCATAAATAATGACAATGCATGACGAGGAGGGAAATTAGCATGTAGAAAAGTTATAAATAAAGGTCAACGCTTTCATAAAAAGAGAGGATTGCAAAGAGTAGATTGATCGATGTTTAGAGCAAAAAGAGAGGAGAAGGGATCAACCCCTGGAGAGGGGATCGATGCAAAGAAGAGAAGGATCGACGCTTTGTAAATAGGGAGGAAAGGTATCAATGTCTGGAAGGGAAGGAATCAAAAAAGGTTTTCAGCTACAGAGGTGAGGCAGAGCTTGGGAAAATACTTTTCAAATTCTCTCTAGTGTGCCAAAACCGTATACCAAGTAAGTGGTGTCTTATAATACGCATTGGTTTACAGCTGTAATTAAAGGCAAGAAGAATATATTCAGAGAAATATAAGATAATAAAAATCATGAGACCTTACATGTATTAAATTCATTATTCTTCTTGCCGGCTTTGTTCATTTTTGCTACGAGTGTATTTGAATATGATAAATGTTAGGATCTCCCTTATCATGCATATTGAATATCAAATTATACATGCAACTTTATTAACACGTTAATTGATCCCTTGATTTTAATGTGAATTAGTCTCTCGACTGAAATGGTTGGGTTTTTATTTTAGTTATACTAGATCCTTTGTTAAGCCGAAATATTGTTTAATATAGTCTTAATTAGCGATTAGTGTAGATAACAATATAATTTCACCATATTATTAATATATATCTTTGAAATGATATACATATATCATAGTCATGACACATATTTGTGAAGAATAATGAATGATAAGATATTTTCATGATTCTTATATCGTATAATTATATATAGTGTAAAGCAAACGGTTATGATATATAAACATGTATTTTTACTTGGGTAAGATTGTATACATATTATACAAAATACTTGTGTGTTTAATGTGCATTTAGACATGGTAATTTATACATTTTGTGACATATTAACCCTCAAGTTTAATGAATGATGAGTATAATGATATTATAGACTATATGACTATAAGTGCCTCACTATTTAGTTATAGATGTTATTATGGACCCTTATAGGTCAAAAGAAATGAAATATAACTTAATAAGCTAATGGAATCTGATGACATGATATATCTGAAAAAAATTAATGGAGAATAGTTGCATCTTAATGTTTGTTGAAAATCGACATAAGGACTAAACTAGAAGATCATGTTATAGATTTATTTTTTACCTTCCTACTCAAAAATTTGATTTTGCAATATAATGCATTAATTTATTTCAAGTATTATTTAATTTTTAAATCTCAACTTCGAGAAAAAATTTAAGGTTAAAATAAAACTACATAGCATTCAATATTAAGCGGTGCCTCTGGCTTACATTTATGGGTCATGCCATCGTGCTTAAGCAACTGCATCTATAACCTAGCAAAATTGCAACAATGACATCCGGGCATCATCCTTATAAACTGTCAGAGAAAAATAAAGGCCATGTCATGTCAGTAAGACCAAGGGGTGGGATAATCCTTCTTGGTCAACAACACTAATTAAGATAAGAAAATGACTTTAACTACCTTAAATAATTTTGAATTGTGAACTTTTGAAATAAAAATTGATAGTAATTTTTTTATTTAAAACTCGGTACCACAAAAAAAAAAACTAGAATTGAGAGTGTTAAACCAGTGATTATCAAGAAAACACCAACTATATGGCTCTCAGATAAGAAAATTTTGGCAACAATAATTGTACGGATTAGGTTGACTAAAGAAAGGATAATAAAAATGTTGATGTAAACAAAAAGTAAAGGGGGGATGTAGCTTGAAAATATTCATTTATATTTATTATTAATATTTAGGGCTAGTTTAGTTAAACACGTATTCAATTACTTAAATTGATACTTTTACTCTTCCATTTGGGTAGCTATCACAGATGAACTATCTAGGGAACTGGGCCCTAGAAAGTGTTGCATACCTAAATAATAGAAAATAGAAATACATGCATACTAAACCTTGATCCTATTCTAAAGTAGGTATGTAAGCAGTCTAGAAAGTGAAGGATGCTTCCATTATGTAGGTGATTAGGATGGGGTTTTGGGTTGTGTGCTAAGCAAGATTAAAGTTAAATGAAAAGTCATGACCATTATAATATGACCCTAGTTTATATATACAAAGCAAAGATAAGAAATCTACGACATACTCAGAGGGATCTCAGTTAAATCATCACAGTGCCTAAAGTTTTAGGCCAAATTCTATTGTAGAATATAACTATTTTTATATGTTTTATACTCTTTTTATGGTGACCTCGGTGCTTATCCAGTAGAGATCAGCTATGAATAGTGAACAATTCAAGATTTGATTGATTCCAATGAGTCAAGTCTCTGGCTAGAGCATAACCTACTCATGTGTAAGATGCCTAACTTGTATGGTTAGATGCTTTCCCATTTGGCATATGATAATAGATGTCTAACCTGTATGGTTAGATGCTTGTCCATTTAGAAAAGTATAATAGATTCCTAACTTGTATGTTTAGATGCTTGTCCATTTAGCAAAAGATAATATATGCTTAACCCGTATAGTTACATGCTTGCCTAGTTGGCAAAGGATATCTGATAAAAAAAGTATACCTAAGTTATATTCACAGGTAAACATTATTAAAAAGAATATGTGTTTTAAGATAGGTTATGGTCACTACATTGTGGTATCAGAGCCTGGGTTCAAAAGCTAGGCCTTAAGCCTACTATGACCTATGCTTAGTAAAAGATTAATTATTGATGTTAACTTGTTGAAAAAACTCAAAATTATGAGAAAACTAATTTGGTTAAAATAATTTGTTCAAAAATGGCTCATCAAAAAACTTCAAGGAAAGGAAAAGGAAAAGGAACAAAGAACAAGGGGACAATGGAACTCCCCTCTACTTTGAAATAACCCATTTACACTTCTGCTTGGAAATAATAGTTGCAATTTAGAGCAAACTCAAATCCTTGAAAGTGGAGCTAGTTAAAACAAAACCAACTATGATTGAAACTATAGTCAAATTTCCATTTAAGAACCAGTAATGAATATAAATTTTTTCATTTGAAATGGGTTGTGATGCACCTTACATAAGCCCTAAAATATGTAAGGACTATGATCAATGCCATTGATATGTGGTTCACTAAGAAAATGAATTTTTTGAAGAAATGGAACTAGATGAGTTGAAGAGTCTATTTAGAAGAATTTTGAATCAATGTTATACAAACATCTATATTTTATATTCATAAAGCTTATCCTCTATAAAGCTCATAATTCTATGTAATAAAAAGATGAATGACTATGTTCAATTATAGAATGTATAAGAAAATTAGAGTTATCCAAAATAGATTTATGCTATCAATTATCTTGAATGAAAACTTAAAGGATTGTGTTATTTCTATTAAGAAACAAAATGGCAACACCTAGATGATCAACTAGGAATCAAAGGTAAACTATGAGATATGTAGAACCCAATAATGAAAATGTTGAATAATAGGTTCCATAAAATAGAGAATCAGGGATAGATGCCCTCATCAATTTTTTGACTGAGCAAAGAGATAAAATAGACTCAATTGAGAAGGTGATTAACTATTTTAGGTCAAGGCAAAAAAATATAGAAAACATAATGGAACCTACCTTATAATAAGACCCTAGTTTAGATTTAAAAAAGCAAAGATAATAAATCTACAATATACTCAGAAGGATCTCAGATGGATTGTCACAGTTATCGAGGCTTTAGGTCCAATTTTGAGGTGGAATGTGACTATTTATTATATATTTTATAATCTTTTGATGGTGACTTTAGTGCTTACCCAGTAGAGATGAGTTGTGAATAGTGAGCAACTCAGGATCCAGTTGGTCTCGATGAGTCAAGTCTCTAGCCAGAGAATAACCTACTCATGTGTAAGATGCCTAATCTGTATGGTTAGATGCTTGCTCGTTTGGCACAAGGTAATAGATGCCTATCCCATATGGTTAGATGTTTCCCCATTTGGAAAAGGATAATAGATATCTACCTTGTATGGTTAGATGTTTGTCCGATTGGTAAATCATATCTGATAGGAAAAGTATACCCGAGTTATATTCACAGATAAACCTTAATTTAAAATTAAAAAATATCTGTGTTTTAGGATAGGTTATGGTCGCTACAAATTATATGCAAAATAAAAATAGCCAAAATTCTTCATCTCTATATTATTTTTCCACAATGGTGCTATCATTGATCTAAACATTCTCAGAGTACGTCTTCTATAATGTAATTGTGGTGCCGATATTAACAATATAGTTGGTTGAGCGGAATTTTGGCAATTTGGGTGCAAAAGCAGTGGCTTACCTGAATGTAGATTGTGTTGTTCAAGGCCCTGGATTCTTTGCAAGTGCTACACCACAGCTCGACGATCATCTGATTCTAGTTACTAAACAGGTTCATACTACATACAAATCACTCTAGTAGAAGCCCATCAATGTATCATAAGCCTAATTAGGGCATCACACAAACAAAATATTTTTCGGACTATTATTTTTTAGGTAAGGGATCCTGATTCAAAGAATATGATTAAGCTAAATTTTAAGTGTGTTTAAAGGACTACATGTTTTGTTTGTGTTTGACTGTTTCTTGACAACAAGATTCTGCTTGTTGCAGATTGACAAACTGGGTGGAGGTTATTTTGTTGAATGTATGTGTGATAGGTTCTATGAGTCTAAGGAAATTGCTCAGAATATATAGGAGGAAAACCTATTGCACCAACTTCCCCTTAAACTCTAGGCATATTCTTTTCCTACCTTAATGCTCTTAACGCCAGTCACGTTGAAGGCACAGGTGATAGGGTATAGAAGCTTTACTTGATAGAAGTGTGTAGTATTGACAAATAGTATGGATTTGTATTTTTTTCAGCTTACCCAGTTTACCACACCATTTATGATTGTTTAGCTTAGATGAAACAATTTGGAGATCCTGAAAATTTATTTTGTATTCTCTTGCCTATTGAAACTTATTTGCTTGTGTCATGAAATGAAATTGATATTTGAAAAATTGCAGTTTTTCTTGGACATTTGTAAAATATTCTTTAGTTCTGAAGATAATTTTTTTTTGTTTTCGGTCAACAGCCATAAAATCATTTTTTTTGGTCAATAGACATAAATTTGTATGTTATAATTGTAAAATAAAATCAAATGCTCTTTTTTTCTAAAAAAAATTTTGACTGCTCGGTGCAAATTTTCTGTGTTTCTAAAATCCATACTCTCTTAAGCTTATTTGGAATTTTAATTATTTTTTTCTATTTTTAATTTTTTTGGTACCTGTCATGGGGCTTTGCCATGGAAAAGCTGCCGAAAAATTCCGTAAACTAGAGGAAAATAAAATGTGGCATCGGTAACTTCGTACAAATTGGTTGACG
Source organism: Torreya grandis (assembly GCA_037957365.1). Taxonomy (NCBI): domain Eukaryota; kingdom Viridiplantae; phylum Streptophyta; class Pinopsida; order Cupressales; family Taxaceae; genus Torreya; species Torreya grandis. Next base: position 1,522,902 of record JARHVA010003244.1, read on the forward strand.
TAGCGCCTTTAAATCTGGCAAGTGTTGTCACACAGTTTTTAATTCCATGAATATGGCTGCAATGATCAGCTAGGCATTAGCAATCAGTAATTAGTAGTCATGAAAATGTGTTTTAGTGACTCATTGCATATATCCTTTAACATTTGTTAGTACTCTAAACTACCTGCAGTAACTTGGCACTCAGTGTCCTTGTTATTATCGTCTTAGCCGATTTAAAACAATTAAATTTCAAAGATCACAACTTTTTTCCTTGGCTAAAGTAAGTATTTTTAGTGGGGATCTCAAACTGTTGAATCTTATTTCATCTAATGAAGTGAGTTGAAACGGGTAAAGCAGATTGCACCATTGATAAAAATACATCTTATGCTGTCAGATTTGGTCAAGGGGTTAAAGGATGGAAGGTTTGGCTTCATCAAGAGGAGATGCTACTCCATGGACTAGATCTGATCTTCATGATTGTATTCTTATCTTTAGAAAGGTTAAAAGTAAAAATGAAGAAACCTCTAGTGCATGGGTAGATGTCCAAAGTATTTTTCATTAAGGGGATTCAATTATATATGCATTTATCAATTACATCCAAATTGTCATAAGTAAACACCTCCATCAGATTGCCCCATATGTGGATATCAGAATAAAACTTACGTAATAATTAAACCAAAAAAAACCCACTAACTATACTTTACCATAAAATGAGCTCAAAAACTCATTACTAAAGATACTGAACAAATATCCATAGCGAATGAGTTTCAAAGTCAAATTTATGGTAAAACATTTGCAGGAAAAGTTAGTTCTCAAGAAATTGTATATATTGTGTAGGAGTAACACAAATTGCAAAAGATATTCAACAATATTTCAATTTCACTTTTATTATATTAAACAGAGATTCATAAAAAAAGGTTTCATTGACAAATTTATATTAGCAAGAAAAGATGGGTATGAGGAAATAGTGATTATTATGCAATATAAAGATGAAATGAACAAGAAACAATTTAATAGGGAAATATACTAATTTTAGAAAAAAATCAAAATCAATTTTAAACATATACCAAATAGAGATCCATAAAAAAATGTCTCGACGCCAAATTTAATGTAAAGCATTAGTAGGCAAGATTGTTAATTTTAAGGTTAAGGTACATTTTAGGGTAAAATAATAGTGAATTTTTTATATAGATGTCATATTATCATCTAGAAAAATAAAAAAAATCAATATGAAAAACCAAACTAATAATATATCACTAACTCAACAGTCTAGGCTACTAGGTGTGTATGCACATTGCATGATTTTTTGTCAGCTATTGTACTAGCTCAAGTGAAAACACTGAGAGAGGATATCATGGTGGCTCGCACAGTTATACTGTAGGTCACCCTATCCCTACTCTCCCATGATGCTAATGCAGGAGGTGGAGACCAGATCTACTCATACTATGGGTGTGGGTACACCTCTATGCAACATGCAAAAGTTTTAATGGACTGACAAAACACATAAAAGCAAAGAATTTAAGAATGTAAAAATGAAGCTTTCCACAAATGAATCAATCCAAGGCAGAAAAACCATTGAGAATCGCAAAATAGTGTATTAGACACAATCCACACGTTGAATAAATAAAAAAATTATCTTAAGAAATCATCTCATTCAACTTCTATAGGTAATAGTGTTGAAGACATTGAGCATCACTTAAAATTTTATTAAACCATTTAAATGGGCAATGTATAGTAGGCCAAATAGTCTTGGTTAAGGGATTTTACATATGCTAGCAAACCACAACCACTACTATGATGGTAACATGAGAGATACATGAAGAGAGGTGAACTGCCCTATTTTTTTTCCAATTTCTTCTTCTCGACCAAATTTCTAACATAAAGATTAGTGAATACATATGGAGGTCAATATTTGTTTACGACATACTGAATCATTGCCAATAGGTGCATCACCCAACCCAACAATGAAAAACCACCGCCCAACCCTACAATTAAAAACCACCACCTTCATTTACAGATTTTGACTATAATGATCATTCTACACTTACTACCTCGATAGATGCAAGGTGCTTCATAACACATAGTTTTATTGATCAATTAGAACTCTCAAAATAATATAGTTTATTTTTTCTTTTAAAGAACTTGCAATTTATTTTTGCAAAATCTTGAACATATTTTCCAGCACCAAAATCACTGTATTTGGATTGGACAAGAGAAAAAAGTTTAATGACAAATTAATGTCAAACAAATCCAATAATCCCTCCCTTCAAGACTAATAAACTCAACCATAATGGTTATTTATAAATATTTCACTAATTACCCAATCACTAGTCTTCACATTCAACACCACTTCTCTCTTACAAATAACTACCACACTTTATATTGTTGTATATATTAATTTTTTTTTAAAGAAAATTAAATAAATAGTTTTATATGGTTAATCATAGGCACGCTATGATTATAAATATATAAATTTGGCTATTTGTTAATTATTAGAAAATAAAAAATTATTCAAATATAATCTATCGATCAAATTATAAAAAATAAAATAAAATAATTATATTAAAACTTTACAAATTTTATAATATTATTCTATGCATTTAAAAATATAACATAAGAAAATAAAATTTACAATCCATATTTAAATATTATAATCATTATGTTTCGTGATTTTTTTTTTCAAAAGCTGTTTTATTTCTTTTTTAATAAAATGAATCAAAAAATGAAATATTTTTAAAAATAATTTAACTACTTACTCAGACAAAATTAAATTTTTAGAGAAAGAGGTTAATATCCACAAGAGAATTATAAAACAAACTATAAAATAAAATGAGAAATTAAAAATTATAATTAATCAACTGAATCTCCAAGTGAATAAAAAATAATATCATAAAAAATACCATTGAACAAAGAAATAGAAAATTTGAAAAATGGGTTAGATAGAAAACTGAGGAAGAAACTTGAAACTTATATTTACAAACATATCCAAATCAATAAAGCCACCATAAAAAATTATGTTGCTAACAACACTATAATATAAGAAAGTCTTAAGATGAAAAAAGAAAACAATATGACAACTACAACTAGTGAAAGAATCAAGATGTAAGAAATAGGGAAAGTATCTGAGATAAATGAGGTAGATACTAGAAAATTCATGGCATAGGAATAGGAGATGACTAATACATTAAATATTTTTGGATTTTCACAATTTCATGTATAATTATTATTTGGTTATATTTTTAATGATATATAGATATTTTTGTAGTTGTTTAATATTAATATGTTTTTAGGATTTGATTTAGTCATGTTTTGTTTTAGTTTTTATGTTTGATATTTTTATGTATTTTGTTTATTTAAATGTTTGGGGCTTTTTCAAAATCTTTTTTTCAATTTTTAATATTTTTTAATATTTAAAATTAGATAAATATTATATTAATATAATTATATAGTTGTATATTAATAATTATAATACATGTTTTATATTAGTTATATGGAGTGATTTTTTGTATTTTAATTACATACTAATGACATGTATATTATTTTAAGATATGTTATTAATTTTTGTATAATTTTTTTATATGGGTTGTATTAAAATATATCAAATAATTGTAATGTAGTCTGATGTTATATTATCTATATAAATTTGCAACAATTTTTTTTAAAAAAAAAATAGAATAATATTTTAATGTCAATATGAATCTTTCATAATTTTTACATAATAATTATATTTAACCTTTATTTTAAACAATATTTAGATTGTTGAAAATATATTGACTAAACATACATATTTTATGTTCTACATTATTGATAATACTTTATAAATTGTTTCAAATTTTAAAAATATTAAAATAAAATCTTTTAATATATAAAGAAATATATTAAACCAAATGTTAACTCTATAACTTATTAAAAAACTTAATCTCAGTCTTTTAACACTTAGAAGAATTATTTTAACTATAAAAATACTTATAACCAAAAAAATAATTAAAATAATATTTTAATCACCAATATAAAAAAATATTACAATAACATTTACACCTATTAAAAAAAATTGAAATATTAAACTTTGATATTAATCTAGTGTAACATTAATGGACTAGAACTATAAAATATTCATCGCCTGAAAGCAAACTTTAAAAAATAAAATACAATTTTCACCGACTAAATTTAATCTCTAAATAACAAATTAGATGTCACACCTAAGGACCTAATGACACTTTGATGGAATAAATAAAAATGTAGTCTATCTATCATAGACTTTATACTAAGCCTCACAAAGAAAAAAGACAGACTATGAAACTTTGTCTTTTCATTTGCAACGGCCTCTTAAGCTACCACATCATGCTATATGGCTAAATGGAAGGATGGCCTAACGGATGCGAATGCCTATACTAAGGAATGAGCTGTTTGAATGGGATCTCATCATTTGATGGCATTCATGTTGGGATACTGTTTTCGCTTCGAATAGATTTGCTCGGTATATACCCCTCTCTGAGCGAAACAGAACTCTGAATGCTAAGAATGATAACGCTGCACAATGTACAACTACATGAAGGCTTGAAAGCTGAAGTAGTTAGAACTTGAAATCACAAAATTTGTACAGCAAGGTCGTGGCAAGCAGACGAAGAGATGATTGGCAATGCAGAATAAGGTGAGAAGTGGACGACATTGATGGAGTTTCAAGCAGAATAAATGCATGTTAGAGAAACAAATCAGAGAGCCACCTGATTGATCTGGGAATCACGATGACAATAGACAAACAATGGCGCACACTTGACGGGATGGTATACAGTTAAATTGAGCACACTTACAGATCAGAATGTATGAGGAGTGATCGATGTATGTAAGAGATGGTTGTGGCAGATGTCCACGTGGGTGAAAATGTCACTTGGAAGAAACAGAACACACGATAAACGATCTATGGCGTAGAGACAAAAATAACACTAATACGAAAGATCTAATAGAAATTGACCAGTCGTCTAGAATGCACGGAAACAGACTTGATTGTGCACGATAATGACAGCCGCCCAAGAATTGACCACGCAGCCTACTCTTAGACCGAGACATAGCTAAATTGGTAACAGGACTCTCATTGTAATTAAGTAATAGTTAAAATAGCTCTCATACCAATGTCAATTTTTGGTACAGGTTATGAAAGCTTACGCTCAGAACAATACGTCTACAAAAAAATTTCATAACCCAGTAATAAAATTCTTCATTTGATAGTTCAATTCATTGATGGCATCTTATAAGTGAGATATAATACATTCTTCATTTGATAGTTCAATTCATGCAGGGCATCTTATAACTGAGATAGATTACCTATTTATAGGATTTTCGACTCCAATAATTAAGGTATTCCACTTTATTCTCTCCCACAATAATCTCTTTTATTCTCTCTCTATTACCTATGATCATTCAGCAAGACTCATTCCATTAGTGAATTGTTTTTTATCTCAAGTATAATCATGTATGAGTTTATTTTATTTATTTCTAATTCCTTAACAATTATATTAATCCATACAAAATAATGTAAATATTAATATTATAATTTTTAATATCTCGCATGACTTTGTCATTATTTGAAGTCAATATGAAACTGTTCTCTTTTTCTTATAAAGTGGATTATCGTATCATTTAAAAGAACACATAATTTTATTTTTTATTATCATTTCCATAAAAAAATATCAGTTTATTATTGTTTAAAATTTTGTATATAAAAAGTGAGATATGATCAGTAGTTATTAGTTTCAAATGAGGTATGGTTGTCAATTTACACTCTTTCATTTTAAAAAAAATAAAATTTTACATCCCTTCAAACATAATTTACATTTTAAAGATAATTTCTAATATATTATCATACATTTCAATTCATAAACTAAAATATTTAAAATCTATATATTGTTAAATAAAATTTATTTCAGCTTCTAAGATTAAATTTATTATAATGAATCTTCTTCAAACTACACAAAAATTAGGTATATAAACTTTCGAAGATATTAGAAAAATACGTAGAGTTTAGATAAATAAAATTGTAAAGATAAATTAAAAAATTAATCTTAACATTTAATGAGCAAGTATGATTAAAACATTTCTAAATTTTCTTAATTTTTTTATTTATTAAAAATATTTAATTAAAAAAAAATCATAATTTAATCTTATATCAATTAACTTGTAGATGTAAGTCCACACCAACCTCGGGTACTTTAAAAAACATTTGTAGCCTCTCAAACTTTTAAAATTTGTTGACTTTTAAACAAAGGTTTATAACTTTTCTTGGAATAGAGCATGCCACTTTCTCGGATAGTTTATAGCTTGTTTTGAATCTCGAGTATGCCACTTTTTTGTTAGCAAAATTTTAACTCAGATTAGTTAAATTATAATCAAAGTCTGTGTTATAACATTAAAACATCAAATAGGGTAAATTTACTTTTATTAGTCAAATTATAATGTGTTGAGTTTTTTCTTGTTAGATTAAAATAAATGGTGATTAATTTATTGTAAAATGTTATTATTAGTTTGTTATAAAATTATTTGACCTAAAAATTATTGATTTAATATTTTTAATTGTTGTTTAGTTTATTTGTATCATTCTATTCAATTTAAATATTTGTGTCTTCGGTTTTTGCTTGTCATTAAATGCTAAGAACTATAAATGATATTTGGTTGCATCAAGATAGTCTTAGTTTAATTGTGCAACAAATGATTAAACTGGTTTGTTAAAATTATTCTTATTTTATCTAAGATTTTCGACAACCATGATGTACAACAGATAAAATTTGAGTTATGATTTCTTTTGAATAACTGAGAAAATGAATGACTATCTTATATATGTATGTGAATGTATAAATTAGATTGTGCTCATAGTTAGTTTTATTCACTTTTTAATGCCTAGCTTTGCTTATCAAGGAGCTATTTTATGACCAATGTGTGGAATATCTATAGGTCATTGATGTGCTTATTACTAGGTTGGATGAATTAATGGTGTTCACAATGTCCCCTTAGGAGCTCTCCTACAATGTGTCTTGAGTTCATGCAATAGTTGGATCAAGCACATAGTGGTACAATTGTGGCCAAGTTTCTTCGTAGCTCAAAGTAATTTGATGGATTGTGGGATCAAATATAGCCTATTTAACTTATTTTTTCCCCTCTCTCTTATTTTTTTGTTTTGACGACACCTTTCCCTTAGTGTAGGACTAAAATGAATTGCAAAAAAGCTAAAATTATGGATTCATTAGTTGAATTAAGAAAGAATCAAACTTAGATCCCTTCACCTGCTATGGTGGACCAATTTATATCCCTTCACCTGCTATGTTTATTTGGTGAAATATTGGCACTTAGATCACTAGTAGATCCTAAAATCAAGGGGACTTCATCCTATTGGGTTTGATCTCTAGGTACTTCTTTCATAATGTTCAATCCAATGAACATCTTTTGAGGGTTAATCACTTGATGAGATGAACACTTGTTGCATATAATATTAAAGAATGATTTTTTAGAAATTATAAATCACTAATTATCCTTCTCAATCTTATTATATCTGTTGTGGTTGCACATAGTGATGTATATTTTACCTATGTTAGTAAACATTTATTATTTATTTCTTTTTTCTACACCACAAAATAGAAACCAGTAGTAGATTTTTAATCATATACACAACCATTCTAATTAGAATATATAAAGCCTCTCAAAAAAATAGCATCATATGACAAATATTCTACTTCAAAATTTATAATTTCCTTAATATATCTAAAATTGATTTTAGTTTCTTTCAAACAAATTTTTTGGTAGATGAAAAAAAAAATTAAACTACATTAGTTACATAATAAATTTCATATTTAATTATAGTGAAATAAATAACTCCTCACAAATTACACCATCTATATTTTCTCAATCATCCCCTGTAAATATCATCCCTGTTACATTGACTAAAGTAATAGAAACTTCATAATTTTCAATTTTAAATTTTACTAGTAAATCTTGTACATACTTAAACAAAAAAATAGCTAACATATCATTTTTTAAGGTCATACTCATACACTAAAACGATAACAAAACAACCTATATTAATCATCTTAGATATATTTCTTATTTCTTTTTAATCATCAATTAAAATAGCATAATTACTCGTAATTATCATATCATCCATCCACATAAATAACTGCAATGACAATTCCATCATTTGAATTTCTCACACATTGATTAGGGTTAAAGGACTATTTACAAAACCCTCTTATTTTAAGTAAGCGAAGACGTCACTAAAGCAAGCGCTGTTTCTCTTGTAAAGACTCCTCAACTACAATAATTTTGAAAAGATTTCCATGTATCCATTTTGACTAAATCAAAATGCTTCTTTTCTTCGTTCTAGAAAATCATTCTTTTCTATACATGTGTAGGTAGAAGAGTTTGCGTATTGATTTAAAATGTAGGAAAAGGTAGACGGTCATTTTGAAAACTTAGAAAATGTGGAGGGCTTTGAAAAAACTCCCATACATCTCAGTATCTGATTAAACACTGATACCTACTTCTCAATATTAGTCTTACCGAAAAAACGTGAGTCTGACGTGCTTTAAAAAATAGCCATATATCTCAATATCTGAATTTAGCTGGGAACACAACGATACATGAATTCAAAGTAAACGACGGCATTGTCTGTACTTCATTAACTCGACAGCGCTTAATTCTACGCCAGTTATAACGGACTGTGACATTTGTCGGGGTCTTATTTTGCCGTAGAAGACAAGAAGATATATCCGACCCGTCACTATTTAGATTTTCCCGTTCTCGACCACAAAAGCGCGTCGACGATTACAAGTTGGTCGGTCTCCATTTGAGGCCGCATATACCTTTAAATCCCATATTTATATAAAGTCCAGCTGGTGCAAATACATTTTCAGTTAAGTATACCTTTCTATCCATACCTGTCCATCTCTCATACAGATTACAAACTTATCTGTTTCGTTTTGTTTTGGTATACTGTTTTATGATGAAAGGTTGGAAGGAGGAGGTTATTTGTGCTCGAAAACGGGGCAGAGATGAAATCAATGACGGTGACCAGGCCGACCAGCAAAACAAGGGTCGAGCTACTTGTTTGCGCTCTGATTTACAAAAATTTGAATATCCTGATGTGGAAGAGGATTTTGTAAGTAATATAGATGAGGAGAGTGTGTATAATTTGATGAGAGAGCTCATGGAAGAAATTGGCATCCTGCCTCATTCCCCTGTTACCGTTCCCCTGGAATTTTCAGCTGAAATTAGCTACGTTTCATGCGACTCTGCATCGTTGTCAACCAACTGTTCCTCCAAACGTGCGGACGCCTGCGTTAATGCGTTTTTGACAGATATGGAGTCGGTAAAGAGTTTAGTCAATTGCGGTGATTGTGAGCGAGAAAATGTTTTAGGAGATTATTATTGGGAAGAAGATTTCGCTGAGGGTTTTGGTACAGCTGGCGTTTTGGTTAGCGATACTTTTGCAGGTGACGGAGTCTGGCCAGTGGATGATGTAAGCTCGGAGGGGAATTTTAATCCAGAGCATAACGATCTATGCGAGGAATTTTAGCTCGTATTGTTCGAAGCCCACGCGAAAAATATTCTCGAGTGGCCTTCATTCATGGGAATTGACAAAACTGTGAGGCTTATCAAATACGAATTGTTTTCTGTTAGTTGCGTAAACTCTCAACATACTTAATTTAGGTTGCACTGTGTATAATGATAGTAAATATAATGGTATGGGAAAACAATATTTGCAATACATAAAACATGTCATGTTGAGCGACTTTTCCGTAATTTATATTAAAAATATTTAAGATCTAATTTTTTTGGGAGAGAGTTTTGTGGCGTATTTAAGAAAAATTACAAAGTATCTATTGATTTGATTATAACATTGTTCGTAATATACTAGAACATGTCATTTACATGCCATCTTCATAAGACTATATATAAGTTATTTCTCATGTACTAGAATTCAATTGGTATGTTACAAAATTCTATGTACAATTTATTGCGCAGGGATTAATTTTTATTTACATTGTATATAATATTCAATTTTAGTAAGAAAACCATTCATGGTACACTAAACATATTTATTGGATAATCTTAAACATGATTTTGCTATATTATTAACAATTAAAATTTTATAATAATTATTAGATTTTATTATTATATATACTATTTAAATAATTATTATGTATGATAGAATTATCAATATTATAATGTTATATATATATATATATATATATATATATATATATATATATATATATATATATATATAATTATTAAATTTCAAAATAAAATATAGAATGGACATGAAGATAGAACTAAACATAAATAAATTAAGTAAAAATTATGGACCTTTACCTTACAATAATAATCAATAAGTAATTTTGCTTAAAACCATAACCAATAAGTTCTTACTTGCTCATGTTGAAGAGGTTTCCAATCATAAGAATATATTGGTTCATGTTGGCTCATTCAATAATTTAAGTTCAAAGGGGTATTGACCGCTGTAAAATTTATAGTTTCATCATGAGAAGAAACTCTCTTCCCTATTTTCTAAGTTGGATTACTTGCCAAATTTCCCATTTGCTTTATATCTCTTCATTTTTAAGCTATGGGAAAAGTCCTAATAGGGAACATGTACCAATAATTGAAATGGGTTTTAAACACATAACACCCTAAAGTTAAATTTATACTACCTAATTGTTGTCATAGTATTATGTATTAGTTGTTGAACTTTTACTTTATCATAACCAATTACATCATGACATGTAAGATTCTCACCAAGTAGTGCATTAGTGTAAACTAGCAGTTGGCCCAAAGATCTAAATAACACTACAAGACATTATTTAGTAGGATATGGTTTGGTGAGACAACCTGGTGCCTAGTGTAAAATATTAACATTGAATCACATTTAAAGGTTAAGGATGCAAATCATATAAAACTAGTGGACCTAAAACACTCCATAAAGGCAACAATTTATGAAGTTATTTAGGCTCTATTATGCTCCTCATGCTCATGGGAGAAGTTTCAATTTTATCCACCCCTTCCCCATCCTTGTCCATATAACATGGTCCCTTGAAGACCTGGTTAACATGTAATCCTCATGGGCATTGCTCAAACCCTTTCCACTCTCTTTAGGTGGAAACACAGAGCTCATCACATCATTGTCCACAACCAAATCCTTTTTTTCATCGAGATAGGAAAGTCTATCAAACAAAAAAATGGGAAATTAGAAGAAACAACAAAATAAAACCTCACAACAGGCATGTTGATGATTATATTTTTCCTTTTTTGTTTTTGTAGTTATGCCATCAAGAAGCTATATCCATGTTTGCAGCTGGTGTTCATCGATTTGGGTTACCCTCTCTCTCTCAGGAATTTAGGTGACTTGATAAAAAAACTCCTATTTAATCCATGACTAAGGGAAGGAGAGTAAATGGAATGTTATGGCCTAAGGATATGCACCAAATGTTTTTATTGACTAGGATTTAAGGCTTTTGAATGGAATATGTCAAGTTAATGTAATATCTTAGAGTGCTTAGGATACGAGTTTAGTGTCCCAGAATACGATGTGGGAAGGAATGGTCTTTATCTTCTATTTTTCTTCAAGATTTTATGTACTATGAGTGTGACATCTGAGGAAGCAAAAGCTATAGACCTTTAATTCCCTAGGAGGTTAACATTAAGGATGTTGTAGACATGATGCATAGTCTATATAAATAGAGATGGATCTATTTTTTTCCGCCTATCGCAAAGGAAAGATTTTTGGAGGCCTTGCCTTTACCAAATATGAGAGAGAAAAGATTTATGGAAGGCTAGAATTTTTCCACCTATGGTAGTAGATAGATTCATGAAGGCAATGCCTTGGCTCCCCATGGTGGAGGAAAGATTTGGGAAGGCATCTTATAAATGTAGACTTAATGGATAAAATGAGGATGCTCTAAATTTTTTTGTAAAAGAGGAGGAAGTGATCTAACATTCGTAGTTTTGACATAATGATTGGACAAAGGCTATCTCTTTCCAAGAAGTATACAAACAATCATATACTAAAATATTGCATCAAAAGTTAGATTTTGATCAGACTGCCCCCATAATTACTTTACATGAATGTAGCTTGACATCCAAATACATTCTTATAGAGCTTGAAAGTGGTTAAATATTTTAAGGTGATTTGGGAAATGATGGTGAAAAGCAATGGTTAGTCATTTAAGGCAATGGATTCAAATAACCCCAGGGACATACATTTGTAGAGTTAATGACACGTCACTTCTATCAATGTAATCTATAACTTTGATGAAATTATTTCGCTTATTCAATACATGATTCAAGCATGTGTCATCTCAATGAAAAATAAGGGTTAGATATTTAATGAATCCTCTAAAAATGTATATAATTTACCCATGTCAATTTAGAGGTGTCTAGGTGTTATTAAATGAAAATAATGATTGTTTTATCTATTTAAAACCTACATATTTTATGCTTTCACAACCCATACAAATGAAGCTCACTTTTGGGAATAATTGTGTAACAGTTTTCCTCAACATTTTAGATCACTATCCATGATCCTTCATCAGGAGTAAGATAGGATGATAATGGTCACCTAGACAAAATGGTTTTTTATTGGGTCAGTCAAGACAGAACTTTTAAGTTTTCACCTATCTATTCATCTTATAGACGTAGATCCTTTGGCTAGTTAGTAATATTCCCTTTCCACTCCTTAGCTATATTTTAATTTTATACATAGTGTTTGTAATTATTTTTGAAGGATTAGATTCATGTACTAATATTTCATGATTGATGTTGATTGATATTAGGTACCACCCCCATTGTTATAGCTTATTTTGTACCTTAAAAGGGTTGTAAATTTATATTTTTACCTCAATCAGAGATCATTACCATAACCCTATATCACATTTAATGCATAAAATTTTAAGCATCAATACTCTAATATTCATTTCAATAATCCTTCCAAAACATTTTTTTCCTAATCAATGATCCTTTAGATTTTTTATAATGCTTACAAAGATAGACTCCAATTGTGGTTATATTTTATTTTAATGGTCTGAGTATGGTGTTTCCATATGTTCATATTGAGTGAAACCAACAAGATAGCTTTCATAACCTCAATTTATTTTCTTGCAAGCTAGAGATCCTTTTATAATGGGATTAGATCATTTAAAGATAAATATTTACCTAAAACCAAGTCATGTGTGTGATATAATCCATTTGGTGTATGATATCCCATAAAATACACCATCATATCACCTCGTTATCACTGTCTAATGCACTTTGAAATATTTCACCATTTGCATGTTATGTAACACCTTACCATTTCTTCCATGGGTAGGAGTATGGTGTTTATGTATATTTTTAACCCTAATGAAAGTTATATATAGATGTTAATTTATTGGCAACATAAATGAATAAAAGCTACAAGATAGACTTTCGAACCTCAATGTCTTATCCCCACATCAACATATTTATAGCATTGATTTGATTCTCACATTGGGTGTGTAGCCTTATGATAATTAAATTAGCATAATGACATTATACAAAACATCCAATAAAATATCCCACCACCCAACATGTTACACACCCTTTTGCAATGGGTGCAAGATATTTAAATATAACAATTGCCCTAAATTTGGGTCTAGTGTAGGATATCAATTTCCTTTTCCATCACCACTTGACTCTAAAACCAATTAGATGACAAATGGAAAAGGCTCTTTCAATGTAAACACTAGTGCTACAGTTTTTTGTTATTCTATCGGACTTAGGAATGAATCCACACTAGTCTCTATGTACTCTTTACAAGCACTTTAGTTCTCTGATGTACATAAAATTAGGCACCACCCTGATGGTTTTAGCTTAGATTATGGACAACACAACTGTCATACTAAATAATATGCGTTGCACTAAAATAGATGTTAGTTTCTATTTTAGTAAGAGGGATTTTGTAAAATGAAAGACTGTAAGTCAACAGTTGTACCTCACTTGACACCCATGATCATTGACCCTATCTAATATATATTATAATATTTTTATACATTAAACATTAATTATATAATATATGTGAATATTATATTATATAATATATATTGTAATATTTTATTTATTAAAAATTTGAGAATAAAAAAGACTTTAATATAAATGGTTATATAAATTCTCAACTTTTTAAAGTTAAAACCACCACCTAAAAATCACAAAATCATGAATTGAGTAAATGTTTTTTATTAAAAACTTGAAATCAAAGTAGGTTGGTGGCAAGGGAAGTATGGAAGTCACAACATTCACTTTATTTCATAAATGATGTCCCCTTATGCACCCATGTGGCATGTACTTTGAAAAAGCTTCATTACTCACTTCAATAGTAATGAAAACAACAAGATAGATTTTGAAACATCAATTTATTTCCCCCACGTCAGTAAATTACATTGTTGATTTTATTTTCTCACTAAATGTGTACTCTTTTTTTAATCAAATAGAAAATAGTAAATAAAATATGCCACCACCTTGGAAGCTATAATATAGGCTTTGAAACCTCAATGTGTAATCTACACATCAACAACATTACAATGCTAATTTGAGTCACACACCAAACATGGAACCTTATTAAAATAAAGTCATCCTCATATCTTAATCATCAACCCTTGATAATAGCAAATGTCCAATCAAAGAATCCACTACCCTACAAGATATGTACCCTTTTGTAATGGGTGCAAGTCTTTTAGATCTAACAACTACCCTAAATTCAGATATGGTATAGGATATTATTAGAGCATATTCCCATTTTAGCCATATGATTTGGATAAACCTTAATGCATGAGAATTAAACCTACCAACCCCACTTACCACCTAGGATTGATCACTAATCAACCACATTTTCTCTCAACATGTACTCCTCCATCATGACATTTACAATGTATCTCCAATAGAACCCCCTTATGCAAACACATGGCATGTAATTTGTAAACAATTTGGTACTCACTTTAATCCCAATAAAATCAATAAGATAGACTATATAACACTAATATAATTCCAACACATAAACACAATTGCATTGTTTCCTTGATATGCACATTAGGCATAGATTCCTTTCGTAACCAAATAGGAAATAATAAATAAAAGATGTCACCATCCTCCAAGCTATAAAATCCTTTATAATCAGTGTAGGTCATGTAAATTCAATAATTTCCCTAAAGTTAGGGTAGATTTATGATATGGGTTGTATGGTATATGCTATAAATTCAGATACCCTATCATTGCTCCTTATCATCATTGGCATGTAATTTATGGAGGTGTCAACATATTGACATCATATAAGAATGTCAGTTACAATATATACTTTGGTGAGATGGGGTTAGTGGTAATGGGTTTTGAGTTACACACAAAACTTAATTAAAATAAAAGTTGTTTGGTCGTGTATTGATGTAAGTGTGTGTCAATGCCAATGGTGTCAAATTCATATGCTTCAAAATGCAATGCAGATTTCAAGGATGAGGCATAAATGTGTTAGGGAAGTGGTAGAATGTGTGTATATATAACACTAATCTATTTATATTATTATAAAATATATTATATTATATATATTATTTATAATTAAAATATATTATATTATAAAATAGTTTCTTTGTGTTTTTTGGGTAAGTTTTTTCTTTTCATTTATGGGTTACAACCCTCTTTTAAGTATATGATGTGGGCAAACCCTACTACATGACAATTAAACCTACCAACTCTTCCCACCACCTAGGACATAAATAGATTGGCCTCATTCTTCTACACTCTTATATACCTAAAAAGGTGAAGAATTTACATGATTTTACCAATTGAGATGTAGCATTCCTACACCATGTTGAGGTGTTATTCCACATGTCACACCTATTATTATAATTTCTAATCTTTCCTTCCTAAATCAGATGAGTACAATAAGTTTTTTAACCATAATGTCATTGCAACATTTTTAGATTTTTAATCACATCACATAACCATTGTGTTTATAATTTATGTTTATTAATGGGGTCCCAACATAATAGTTTACAAGGGGTGATAAATGAGCAAAATATTTAGTGGTATGGTGATTTTTTAATCAAAATGTACGTATCAATATAACACTTACAATAGAGATGAAATTTTAGAGAAACATTATTAATTTTGGTGTTAATGTTGATAAAGTTAAAATTATCTTTCATATAGTAATATATGTCAAATTAAAACATAAAAATAGAAACTATTAAAAATAATATATTTGTTTATTATAATCCTTTATAATTTTTGACAATCTATCTAAAGTTTTAACTTATAGCTGATACATTATACCAAAATAAGTTATTATCTTTGATGGAAAAAACATTATTATTGTCATGATTAGGATAATATTTTCATGTTATAGGGATCTATCAAAACATTTTTATCTAGCAAACATGAAACCTTATCACAGTCAAATCAATGTCGTGTTATTCATTAAATAGGTTATAATTATATTAAATTCATGGTAGGAAAAGTCAAATGTCAAATTTAGTCTCTTTAAATTGAAATGTGTGAAGGGATGTTAGTTGGCTATGCTAACATTTATTGATAAATAATGTGTAAAGTAAAGTTGTGATAAAAGACATGTTTTGATCACTAAATTACTTTTCCATTAGCATCCTAAACATGTTAATTTGATTTTACATTGGTGTTGTAAATTTACAATGGTTAATTTATTGAAACACAGTCACTAAATATTTTTATTTTAACAAAGGCACTACAATTTATTGCATTTTTGTTAAATTTATAGAATGTTTATTATATTTGGTTTGATATTTTTCTACATAGTATTCAGTTATATTTATTATATTGTTTGTTTATTTTCGAAGGGATAAAATATAGGTATTGAACAAATCTATTGAGATCCAAGTGTTACTAAGCACAGAGTCAAAATGGCAGAAGGTATTGAATTCAGTGATAAATAAAAAAAAATTGGTGCAAGCCTTGTTAAACAAGTTACCAATGTAATAAATGATGATGTAAGAGATTGTAATGTTATGTTTTAGGACAACTATATTTTGTAAAAATTGTCTTGTGTGTCATAAATATATTGGCATCATTACTTACTAGTTTCTTGAGTTTGAGATATGGTT
>JARHVA010003244.1:1545000-1637500 GCA_037957365.1 Torreya grandis
CATGGTTCTATGTATATCATCCTTGTGGGATTAATATATTCATTATGTTGTTTCCTTTAAACAATTCTTTCTCTTTATCAAGAGAGTTTAATTCACAATTAATTTATGGAACCACTACCATACTATTTGAACAAGTCACATTAAACTGAGGAATGGTTTTCCTCTTGTTATTCTAAATTTTGTGATTTCTCTTAGACACTTCTATCTTTATTCACATTTATTTCCTTATAGGTTGTACAGTCAGTATAGAAGTATTTTTTCTTTTTTATGTATGCCTACCACTTTCATATTGATTTCTCCCCTGACTCTATTCTTTTTTAGGACCCTTTTTTATATTATATATCATGGCCTTTCTCTTTTGCATTAATATACTATATAATGTAGTTCCACTATTATTTCTATTTGCATTGTTGATTACTAAATGATATTTCATATTTATCATCTAAGTGGAGATGTGTCATGTTACTTTGTCACAACTATCACAATTTACTATTGAGGACAAAATCCCTCAAGTGGTGCCACAACACCACATAATTACTGCTTTTACTCTATTTTTATAAGTTCACCAATTCCCCATAATGATCACTATGTGTAAACTTTTCTTATATAAAATGTCTACCATCATCAACCCCATTGATGAGATTCACACTCACTATGAATGTTTATCACTAGAGATCCCACTCTTTCCATATTGACTCAAATACAATCATGATGGACATCATTAAAATCCTAAGAAACTCATCTCATCATTGGGATAATGGAATATAAATACCTTCATAAACACTTTCTTCCTATATATAATATATACCCAACATAGTACTCTGATGGTATGATGATATATAAGAAAATTAGTAATAATCAATTAATCAATCATCATAATAAAAAAAGAAATCCATAATTCAACATGGAATAATCAATGGTACATTAAAAAAACCATGATCTCAAGTGGATGAAATAGATCTAATAATGAATCTAATCTTGATTATTACTCAAATATGGGATGAAGGAACAATTAGGTTAGGAGGGATGTTACAAAAACATTCTTCAGGATTTCATGGCCAAAAACACAAAAATAGTCATTTATGACATAAATTTACCCTATTTATGGTCTTAATTACAATTCATGTAATAGTGAGAGTCATTTTTCTATAAATACTAAATATTTTAGAGCTAAAAAAATGAAAAAAATATTTGTATGTATTAATTTGTTATTAATCTTTATGTTTTTAAGGTTTTCTTACTTATTGAGTCTTAGTTTTTAATTGAATATTATTGGTTAATATACTAACTTTTCATGGGTTCCACACCTTTTCATGACATCCTCATGTTCTCATCTTTTCCTTCCCTCATTTTGATCACATTATAGGTTCTCCCTCTAAGTTTGATCATGTTCCACTCTCTTTTTATATATGCATGATATACAAATGTGCAAAGCATGAAATTATGATGTCGATATGTCTATAGCACAATTTTAGACACTAAGAAGCATGACTTTGGCCCATTTTATAGTTTATCACACCTAACCCTTATGTTGCCTTTTAACCTTTTTGACCATTTGATGTCAGATTTGACACTATTATGGTCCTAATTTGATTTTAGTACATCTATAAATACACAATCACCTTAGTGCATTTAGATATCTAAAAGTCATATAGAAATGATATGAAAAGTATATAAAAATTTAAAATGAATAATATTATTCATTTGCATATTTTGATAGTTTAGGAAAATCAAATAATCATCAGAGAAATCATTATAGCATCAAAGTTCATGTTAGCAATAGATTACATTGCAATAGTTTAGCTAGATAATAAATTACTAAAATTATTAGAGTATTATTTTTTATATTATTCACTATTAAGGGGTATATTAAATATAAAATTATCAGAGTAATTTCCTCCTAAAACACAAGCCCCAAAACACATGGTGTTTTCTTTATGGTATTTAAACCTAACTATATAATTAGGGAAAGAAGAAGAAGTCCATTTTTATTTTGATCTAAGTGAATACATAGAATATGGGGTAAGGCTTTTACAACATAAAATAATATTAACACAATAGTTAAAACATGTTTTTTTTCCAAATAGTTCTTAGAAATAAATGTTCATAGTCTTGACATGTAGGAAGTGGAATGCGATAATTTTTACATCAATCTTTGATCATCCCATGTTTTCAAGATCATTTTATTTTTTTATTTGAATGTTTTTCTCGTTGTCAAATTATGATGATTGTCATCATATCCTCAAATATTCAAGATACATTTCTAAACCCTCAAATTATATATTTTTCTGTAGGTTATGAAAATCATCTATGTGATATAATATTTTATATATGTTTTAGTCTAAATTAAATGTTTATGAATATTTTTAATTTAATTTAATTTTAAATGCATTTATTTATATTAAATAAATATTACTTTTATATTATGGTGAGATTGACACTTCGTGGCTTTTCAATACCTCTTCACATATATAAATATTAGAAATGTACATTCATGTTTATTTTATTTATATTGATATATAATAAATATTTAATATAATAAATATGTATATTTTTAATCTTATATAAATGAAACTTTTCATTAATTTTAAAATAGGTTACATTTTTTATAAAAATAATTTTCTAATGTCAATTACATATATTATGTTTGCCATCTTTTTATGAAATTATATGTTTGGCAAAAAAATTATTTATTTTATCTATAATTAGACACAAATAAAATGGATTGGAATGGAATTCCTTCAACTATATTTGAAACTTATATGAGGATGTGAACAAAAGTGATCATTTTTTTGGTAGTAAAAGAAAATTATGGAAATATTGTTTAGAACATGGAAGAGCACTCTAGAATAAGTGCATTTATAGTTGATGACATCATCTACCTACACCTACCAAGTTGGTGGAAAAAATAATTTTATTTTATAACACCTTTTGTGACCAATAAAATTATTTTTTTCATAAAATTTTCTACTTAATCACCTACAGACCTAAATTTCCCATGCCTCCATGCTACCCTCCACCCCTCACCATAAATAAAATACACAAAATATGGGTCTCTCCTACCATTATGGGTCTTATGGATAATGAGTTATCCATTTACATAATTTACTTAATTTGATGCAAGAACATCTAGGATTATAATCTATCTTGCATCATCCAAAAAATGAGTTTAAGTTCTTATGCACATTTTTCACACATTTTTTTGTGTGACTTGTTACTTATTATAATAACATCACACTTATGGTGAGTGGTCAATGTCAAGTTGAAGAACATCATCAATAGTCCCATAGTGAAAATAAATGTATAAATTATATTTTTTGTCATGTTTCATTGGTTAGATATAACTTTTATTTAGAAAATGATGAAACTACCACTCCATGATGGGAATGGTTTCAAAACCGTTGGTTTGTGTTGTAAAATTCTATGAAAATGTAATAGTAGTTTTTAAACCCCCGTAATAATTTTGTAACTTATAATATATATTCGTTGGTATTTCCTCTGGGGTTAATTTTAGTGGGATATATTAAAAATTCCATGGAGGTTCCTAGGTGAATTGAGTTCACAATGGTGGAAAATTAGTTTAGAAGGTGATTTAATATTTAGATGAATCACATGATAGAGCAGGCAAATCAAGATTGTAAGAATTAAAACTTTACTAGATGTAAATATTATTACATATTTGGATTCATATAAAAATGTTATGCAATTCCAAAAAAAAAATCATAATCCAAGTCCATATGCAAAAGTTATGGCCTCCGAAAGATTATTAGTTAATAGTGCACTTGCATATTGCCTCTGATTGTGATGATTTTTTTTTTAAAATTGTATAATTTTTTGAGAGGAGTCCAAATATGTAATAATATTTATTTTTTGAATTTTTTATATGTCATTTTAGGTTATAAATGAGTGACATCAAAATATGGATGGCCTTTGACATATGCTGATGAATGTTAGCATATGTGGATGATCCTCATCATATGCGAATGATCATCAACATATGTGAATGAACATTGGCATATGAATATATGCACATAGCCACTGACATACGTAGATGATTATCAGGCATATGTTGATAATCATCTACATGTGTTATGTGAGTTGAATATATGTAGATTACCATTTGAGGTACTAACAAGAAACATTTATATGATTGAAATTATTTTAAATAGTAGGTGATCTGACACTAAAATTAACTTTCAACTAGAAAATTTAAGTGATTCTAGGCTCTTCAATACCCCAAAAAATTCCAAAATAAAATTTATAAAACTGGAATATTTGTGAAATAATGAAGATTCAACACTAAAATTTTCCCTGATTTCCTCATGTATTTAAAATATACACCAAATAATTTCCCATTTCAAGTAAACATGATGTGTGGACATTTTTTCCAATAGAAGGGGAGATCAATAGTTATCATCAGATACCATTGACAAGTAATAAAGATTCTAACTTAGTTTTGAAAGAGAATGTGAGATTAATCTCAATAACCCAAGGTAAAATAAGGGTAAATTAGGAAAGTTTGGAGAGGAGATTATATCTCTAGAATAGAGATATAACTGAGATAAACTTAGATAGTGTTAGAGTAGAACTATGGGATTTTTGACTAATTTATGGTCATTGCCTCTTAGTCCATGATCTGAAGGAGTCTTCTTCATAGTCTAGGGGAAGGGAGAGTGTGAGGTATGATGTAACACATATAAATTTATATAAAGAGATTATTTGTTTCCATTCTGATTCTTGTGTCCTTGAGATAGTGATAGCGGTACAATACCACATGAGTGTAATGAATCCATTCACTTA
Organism: Torreya grandis; assembly: GCA_037957365.1. Taxonomy (NCBI): domain Eukaryota; kingdom Viridiplantae; phylum Streptophyta; class Pinopsida; order Cupressales; family Taxaceae; genus Torreya; species Torreya grandis. The sequence goes on from JARHVA010003244.1 coordinate 1,549,801, forward strand.
ACACCTTTATTCTCATATGAACTAATTTATATTAGGGAAACATTTTACTTATTGGGTTGTTTTTGAGTAATGTTTTTCAGTTATTAGAATGTTCTGAAAGAGAAGCTTATAGTTTAGAGAAGATATAGAACACAAAGGTTATTTGGTTAGTATAGTAGTGAGACCAAGAGCACCTAGAGTTGAAGACTTATAAAATATGATAAAAAAAAGGCATAAAAATATTTGATGCAATGGAGACAACACAAATAAGAGGGAAATATGTTGAATATGTGAGTAATTATTAAAGATAAAATGCTCAAGAGGATGAATTATAATATATATTGGATGAACCAAATAGTATATTTATTATATTTATTTCAAAGTTCGGTATCAAAAAAATGTTTAACACTCATTACTATGATGGAAGACCAAGCCCTTAATATCTCACTAACTAGATCATGAATGTGGAGAAATATTTTGAGTAGCATATAATGGAACATCCCAATAAGTTGGTGTTTTATTGAACCAAGATGAAAAATCATGCACCCATATGGTGGGATCATGATCAGTTAAAAATATAAAGAAGAGACAAAGATAGAATAATAAATTTGGAGAGGGTAGTGAAAAATATGAAAGTTAGGTTATTTCATTCATATTAAGATCTTAGTTTACTCAAGAATTTTTATAATTTTAGGAAAATGGAGTTGTGCATCAAATAACATATGGAAGATTTTTATAATTTTTCTATTAGAAGTGGTCATATGGAAGATGATCCAAAAAAAAATTCAACACATGTAAATGGATGTATTTTCATGTAATATGAGATTGAAATGTTCAATTTTATGTTAGTTGACAAAGCTTCTCAATGTCTATTGAAATTGCATAAAAATTTGTCTAGAGTGAAACAAATGAAATATAGAGCTAGTGGAAGATTATATAGAGGTATAATAAATATTGATAGTGGAAGAGTGTATAATACTCATGAATATAGAGCAACTAATTCACAAAAAATATTAGATTCAAAGAATAAGATTTTATTTGTATAAAGGAAGAAGATACTTCGGAAGATGAAGAGGATTAATGTGTAATTATTATAAATGTTCAAAGATTTGGAATATATAATTTGATTCTCCAAATCATTTCAAGATAAAAGTAATATAGATGAATAAATCAATTGAATTAATAATGTATATGAAGAGAGTGGTTGATTTACAACACATACAGAAGAACTAGAACGTGGTGAAGCTCTTGTAATAAAGAGAGAGTTATAACCATACATGAAAGAATGTGAACTAATTCAAAGAAATAAATTATTCTGGATATTTTGAAAATTAGGAGGTAATTCTTGTATTATCATTATTAATAGTGGTAGCATAGACAATTTTGTTTTAAAGGAAATGGTAACAAATATTTTCCTAAAAATATTAGTAAATCTGAACCCATAATTTTTTATTATTTACTTAAGGGTCATAAAGTGTTGGTGAATGAGAAATGTATAGTTAGGTTTCAAATTAGTTCATGTAAGTATGATGTGTTGTTTTATATTTTACCCATATATGTCTGTTGTGCTTATTGAAAATCTATGACAATTTGACAAATGAACCCTACATGATGTTAGCTAAAACATCTACATGATTGTGAAGGATGTTAAGAGGCATATATTGATCCAATTGAAATAAATATGGGAATATTTTGAAAACATTACTAAAGTGTTGATAGGTTTTTTTAAATAATTATTGAAAAAGATAATGAAAGATAAGGTATGTTTTGCATTCATTTGAAAATGTACCGAAGTTTTGATAACAAAAGGGTGAATGATATTCCTTTTTGAATTAATAATTTTTTGATATAGTGTATCAAGGTTTTTTGATAGAATACCACCTATGTGAATCATTAGTCATCACATGGATCTAGTTGTCAAAGAATTTTTTTCAAGCAAGGTAGTGTATAGATTAACTCATATGGAAAATTTATAAGTGACAAGTAAATGAGTTATTGGAGAAGGGTTTGATTTGATAGATTTGAATCCAATTTTTAGTTCAAGTAGTATTAACACATAATAAATGTGGATGTTTGATAACATATATGAATTAGAAATAAATCAACAAAAAAACTATCATGTATAAATTTCCATTTTAAATGATGGGTAACTTGATGGACTATTTGAGTGGACAAAAGTACTTCACATAAATATATTTGAGAATTTGATATAACAATGTTTAGGTTAGAGAGGGTGATGAATGGAAGACTACATTCAAAAATAATGATGGGTTGTATGAGTGGCTTGTGATGCCATTTAGTTTGTCAAATGCACCAATAACATTTATGAGACTAATGAATGAACTATTAAATATATACAAGGGTATGTTTTTAATTTTTTTATCTTGATGAAATTTTTATTTTTAGTTGATAAAGATAATAATATTTAATGTATTTTAGGTTAGTTATACAAAATTTAAGGTAGGAAAAGTTGTTGTTTAGCTTAAATAAGTGTATCTTTGTGAAAGATGAGATAGTATATTTAGTATTTTAAATATCAAAATAAGGGTTAAAAATTGACCCTTATAAGTTAATATAAATTGTGGGGTTTCCATAATTGAAAATACTAGGTTTTTTCATGATTTGGAAAGTTTCTATCACAAATTTATTAGAAAAATTTGTGGTATAGATACACCCATTATGAAAGAAAGGATGGATGATAAAAATAAGTTGAAGTAGAATGTTAAAATATAGGAATGTGTTGATGCATGTTTTTTGACCAAATTTAATAGGTGATGAGTATACATCCTCTCATTTTAGGATCAGAGGAATATGACCAAAGAAAAATGTTGTAGTTGGTGGAATAGTTTGGTTTAAAATATAGCCTAGGAACTTTGAAGGAAATTTGCCTATGTTTACCTTGGCCTCTCTAACAATAATTCATAACAAAAAATGGATATTAATAATGATTATAGATTTTTTTTTAATTGGTAAAATAGTGTTGTGGGGTCCTTCATCCCTTTAATTAATAAAAATTAATTCTTACAATAATATCTAGCCTACCAAAATATCAAGACCAAGGTTACCTTACTCTATAGTGATTTGAAGAATAAAATAAACATCAAATGAGAGGGAAAGGATAGGTATAAAATAAGTCTCAAACTATCACTTATTTTTGCTTTTCTAAAGTAAAAATCAGATGAGATCTATTACCAAATAAACTAGAATTCAAGAAATATAATATTTATTAATATTTGAACAAATGTAACAAAAAACTCTAATGATTAATTTTAGAATAATATTTCATAATAATATTTTAAAAGATAATTAATTTTAGTAAATGACACATCATATTCATCTATAAGAATTCAATTTTAGTCATAGTGTTTCCACAAAGTAGTTAGAATAGTGAATACTCACTCTAACCAACTCATTGAGATGTGGGATTTAGGTGGAACATAATAATTATATCATGAATTTGGTGTTAATATAAAATTGAACATTACTAGTAGGAATTGAGGATCGAACTCTATGGAAGGACTTACTCTATGAAGGAGTGGACACTCAGGGGGTGCCATTTAAGAGGCAAGAAAAATTAGTTATAAGCCTAAACACTTTTGTGTAAGGTTATTTTAAATGTGTTACAATCTACTTTAAAGTCCATAATCAATATTTAAGTGTTTATAATCATTTAGATAATGCTTTTAGATTGTTTTTGATATGTTTGCATTGCATTGATGAAAGGAAACAAACTAATCTACTTAATAAAATTTAAATGTTAAAAGTAATAAGTCAATAAATAAATGAAAGTAAATAAATAAAACATTCCTATTTTTTTTAATTTTCAATGACTTTTATGATGCATTTAGTGTTAAAAATAGAATTTTGGAAAAAAATTGATTATTATTTTTTCTATATTTTACGTAGTTTGTAAGATAATTTTCATAATATAATATAAATGAATTTTAAATTATTAATGGATTTAATATGTAATTGATAAATATTTTAAGTGATAGTTTTTAACATGTAAAGATGAAAATAAAACCTTAAACCCTAACAAGTATAGTCAATAGAAATTTACAAATAACCTTTTCTATGCAAGGTAAACTAATTTTTGATGTCATTGAATGTTTTTTATGAATATAAGTGATCTATGAATGAAATTATCTAAACCTAATATTAATTCTTTTTAAATGAAGTTTTCAATAAAAAAATTATTTCACTATGCAACAACATAATAATATAACTACTATGCTAGGTTTTCATTGTCTAGATTGCCTAGATTTCATGTATGTGAGAGTTTTTTTTGTGTATGGAGGTTTGTTTAAAACTAAAAATAAAAAAAATTAATTTATTAACCTATTATTTGAGTTAAACTAATAGACCTTGTGTTTTATTCAAGGATACATTCTTTGAGCTAATCTATAATGCAATTAGAAACAATGAATATAAACTATATTTCTGTGTAAGGAGAGAAAGAGGAAAAGAGATTCATTTATTTTTATAATATGATTTTATGAATATGAAAATATTTAAAAAAGCTAAATGAACCTAATTTAATATAATAATTAATTTAAAATAAAAATTAAAAATCTCATAACACATCTCATTTTTAACTCCCTTAATAGTTAGATTCATTGCGATGAAATGATCACAATGGTGTATTCCACTGGTACATTTTTAGGGGTTGAAACCCTCCTTGGGTTTGTGCTTTGATGGTTCAAACACTCAAAAATGTAAGAAAGGGAAATAAAATCCTCAAAGGGATGACATAAAATTTGAAACATCTGATCCATCTATTTCAAAGGTAGTTCAACAACTTAAGTCAGAGTTATAATGGATGGTGAAAAAAGATGATTTTGATACGGTTCAAGGGGACATTACAGGTTTGAGAGGGGACTTGGATAACATGAAGGATCTCTTACAACAAATATTTGGGAAATTTTCCAACTTGTCATCTCAATGATTGTAAAATAATCCTCCACCACTTTAGTTTGGTTCTTCTACTCCAAAAAATACCAGTACCAATTATGGCCCTAAGCCAATATTACTAAAAATGGACCTATGCAAGTTTCAAGGTAATGATCCACTCACTCAGATTACATAAATTTAAAATTTATTTGATTTACATCAAACTCCATGTTCACAAAAAGTGGTTATGGCCTCTCTCTATCTAGAAATTGAGCCATTCATTTGGTATTATTGGTTGTGTGCTCAAAATAAAAAGAATGGTGCCCCAGTTTCATGGTCAGTACTTTCTAAGGATTTATAGGTCCACTATTGCAATAGTGTTTAAAAATTAATCTAGTCACTAGCCAAGTTACACCAAATTGGGACTATCAAGGACTACATTCATCAATTTTAGAATCACTCTTTATGTGTGGTAGACATCACTAAGTAAAATCTAACTGACCTATTTTTAGGTGGCCTCAAATTGGATTATTACATGTTTCATCCTAGTAATATATCTAAGTCCATACCAAAGGAATGCATGGTTGAGGAAAAAGATATGATCATATGAAGGCTATCAACCAATGTTCATGAATATACCTTTCTATCACCATCATTTAATTAGCCTACCAGATTGACATCCCAACAAGTGGATGAAAAGTGTGCAAAAGGTTTGTGTTTTGGATGTGATAAAAAATGTGGAAAAGGGAATCAATGTTATGAAAATAAGTTATTTTACATTGATGTTTCCAATCATGAGGAAGAATATGAGGAGGCTTTCAGGGAAGGGTTAGTTGAACCTGATGATGAATCTAAAGATTCTCTACCTACTATTTCTTGTCATGCACTTTTAAGCATTAGTACTACTCAAACTCTTAAAGTGATGTGGTTATTGAAGAAACAAAAGGTGAATGTGTTAATTGACTCTGAGAGTACACATAACTTCATCAATATAAAGTTAGTTTCTCAATTTAATTATTTCATTTACCTAGCTTCAGACTTCTAGGTCACGATTATAGATGCCGGTACAATCAACTATTCTATAAAATGGCATAGTATTAAGCTTTCTATGGGAGAATATTTATTATATTACCCTATGTTTTTTATTCCCTTGGGAGGACCTAACATTATTTTGAGAGTGCAATGGATCACCACTTTGGGAACTATTTGATGAATTTTCAAGAATTATTCACGAGGTTCCATTAAAAAGGAAATACTTTTTAACTACATGGATTATGGTGTAGAAATACATAATTGGTTAGTTCCCACTAGATGATGAAGATTCTTTGAAAAGGTCAACAAGGTTTTTTGCAACACTTATTTTCCATGTAGGTTCAACCAACCAAGGAGTCTACACATCCTTATTTTCCAAAAGCGTTGGATGACCATTCTATTATTTTTAGTGACATGCCAAAAGGACTTCCTCCAATTTGTGCACATGATCATGTCATCAGACTCATTCCAATAAGTACACCACCCAATCTTAGAACCTAAAAATATCCATATGCCTAAAAGAGTGAAACTGAAAACATAGTACAATAGATGTTGGAGGAAAGAATCATCCGACATAGTCAAAGTGAATATTCCTTCTTGGTGGTCATGGTGTAAAAGAAGGATGATAGTGGGAGGATGTGCCCAGACTACAAGGAACTCAACAAATACACCATCAGAGATAAGTTTCCTATTCTATTAATTGATGATTTTTTATATTAGTTTTATGGTGCTATTTATTTTACCAAGTTATATATTTTCTATGGATATCATCAAATTCACATCCGTAATTAGAACATACCTAAAACAACTTTTAGAACTCATAAAGGCCATTATAAATTTATGGTCATGCCTTTTGGCCTAAAAAATGCACCATCTAGATTTCATATTTTGATGAATATTGTTTTTGGGACAATTATTAGAAAGTTTGTATTTGTGTTTTTTGATGATATATTCATCTATAGAAAAAATTTGGAAGACCATTTGAAGCATGTAAAATAGGTGCTTTCAATTCTGAAACAACATCATCTTTATGAAAAATATTTCAAATGTGATTTTGTTATCTAAGAGGTGGATTAATTGGGTCATATTATTACACATAAAGGATTGAAAGTTGATCATAAGAAAATCTAAGAAATGATGAAGTGGTAGGTTTCCAAGACCCTCAAGAACCTCCATGGATTTCTAGGGCTAACTAGTTACTATAACATGTTTGTCAAAACTTATGGTAGAATTATATCCGCACTCACATTTTTGATGAAGAAAGACTCCTTTCAATAGACTAATTTATCTACTAAATAATTTGAATAGTTGAAAATATTTATGTATAAAACTTCATTTTTGGCTAATCTTGATTTTTTTAAAACTTATATTATGGAGTGTGACACATCAGAATATGGCATGGGGATATACTCATGCAAGAAGGCAAACCACTGTCATTTTAAAGTCTCCAACTTAAGGTAAAAAATAGGTTAAAACCAATTTGTGAGAAATAGATGATGGCTATTTTATATGTAGTGAAGCAATGGAGATTGTATTTGATAGGTCATCACTTTTAGGTAGAGATTGATCATGATAGCCTCAAATATTTTTTTAGAATAACAATTATTATTTGAATAACAACAAAAATGGATGCCTAAAATGTTAGACTATGATTTTGAAATAGTGTATAAGAAAGGAAAAAAGAATATGGTGATAGATGCCTTGTCTTAGTGGGATGGATGTTGAAGCATTGTTACATGCCATAACCATGTGGTATGTAGATTGGCTAGAGAAATAAAGATCAAAATGGGAAAATGACAATGATACCAAGGATTTGATTCACAATCTTTAGTAGGGTTCTAATGAATCTAAAAATTTTACATGGAATGTGAATACATTATGGTATAAATATAGATTATACCATTGCAAGAATTATCTCCTCAAACATAAAATTCTTTAGTAACTTCATACCTCTCCACTTGGAGGACACTTGTCATTTTTGAAAACATATCATAGAATCAAGAATGATTTATTTTGGGAAGGACTTGAAGGAGATGTTTAGAAATATGTGGTTTAATCCATGGTATGCCAACAAAATAAAGCTAAAACCATTAAGACCCGAGGTCTTCTTCAACCTTTATCTGTCCCTATACAACATTGGGAAGAGGTTTTCATGTACTTCATTATACGATTACCAAGGTCTGAGGGTAAAAATGTTATCATGTTAGTTGTGGATTGACTCACCAATTTTGCTCATTTTTGTTTCTTATCACAACCATTTATTTCCAATATAGTAACTTATGCTTTTGTCAATGCAGTTTCAAAATTGCATGGAACTCCAAAGATCATTGCAAGTAATCAAGATCTCATATTTACTAGTAATTTCTGGATTGAATCATTTTCACGTTTGGCTAGCTAGGTGGCTCATAGCTCATCCTACCATTGTCAATATGATGGACATATAGAGCTAGTAAACAAATGTCTCAAAGGGTATATTCATTTTTTTATTTTTGATAAACATGACAAATGGGTTCATTGGATGCTACTTGTTAAATGGTGTTATAACACTTCTTTTCACACTTTTTCAAAAATGTCTCCCTTTATGATATTATATGAGTGTCATCCCCATCCATTAATTTAGTTTTTATAGTACATCCTAAGTTTTGATCTATTAAGGAACACATTCAACATCAATAGGAGGTGTTATTCAGTTTGCAAGAGAATTTAGAAATGACATGAAATTGAATAAAGAAACAAGTAGACTAACACCCTAGTGAATGACATTTTTTGACATAGGTGATTAGGTCTTTGTGAATTTATACCCATATAAAAAAATGTCATTGAAGCAATAGAAAAAAGATAAGAAGATATAACCTAATTATTATTTCCCTTACCATATATTGTAGAATACAGGTAGTGTGGCTTATAATTTAGAATTACCCCTAGCCACTCTCATACATCTGGTATTACATGTATCTTTCTTGAATAAAGTAATTGGACACAAATTTTCCACTCAGACTGAGTCACTTGAATTAGATGAATAAGGTAGAGTCATTCTAGAGCCTAAGGAGATCTTTCATAGGCACACTAAGAAACTACAGGCTAGAGCCATTAAGCAGTATTTGATAAAATCAAAGAACATGCATTCTAAAGATGCAACATGAGAGGATGAAGCATTCTTATAGAAACATCCTAGTTTGATTCAACATTGGGGAAAAAAAATTTGAAGGGAAGGGGATTGATATTCCCTTAACCTTTAGTGCATCTAGGGTTATGTGTGGATGAATTATGGCTTACACATCTTCATATTAGATTTTTGCATTTCTTGATGTTCTTAGTATGGTCAGCCTATAGAATAACCATGGCTAGGTAGAGTATATATAAGAGGTAATGGTTAGTCTCTGATCATCATATTATGAATTCTATTCTTATTTGCATTATTTTGGTGGTTTCCCCTTCAAAGCGGCTTAGTCATAATATTCAAGTATTCTACTCTTTCACTAATTGTTGTTGTGTATCTACTTATTTTGCTCTTAATTATACCCTATATAATTCTATTGTTATAAATAATCTAAGTAATTTCCTTACATATTATGGATCATATTGGTATCAAAGCTAGTTTAGTAACTATCCTTTTGTAAATTTTTATGTGTTCTTGACTACATAACATTTTATGGCCATTGATGAGGCCAAGAAATGGAACTCAGATTACTTTGTATTATCATAAAATCCCCTTAAATTTGACCATTTTGATATCCCTCACCTATGCATTTGTCCATGATAAATATAAACTATGCCCATGTTGCAAATATTTATTTTTATGATTCAAAAAGTGTAATTTATAGATAAAATAGTAGGTTTAATGATTGTTTCCTTATATTTTACTAATTTGAATCGAATAATTTAGAATATACTTCTTTTAAGGTTTTTTATACAAGACCTATGAAGGATAAAAGATCAATTGATGTTGGTATTATCTTGTAGAAATTAATTGTGTGTACCTATAGAAACTAGTTGTGTGTACCCATAACATATAGCTATGCACCCATATAAATTGGTTTTGCCCCCATAACAACTAGATGACATCTATAATAACAATTATGCATGATGTTTGAAGCCTCGATATTTATATGATAGTTTTGATAAATTAATCTCTATAATTTTTTGGTTGTGATAGTTAGTCATTTTTAATAAAAAGATAAGTCGAATTCATATTTTTAATCACTCATTGGAATCTCCATCTTAAGGGGTTACAACAAATAAATATATTGTTTTCTTAAACTCTATTATTGTGTAGTTTTTAGTTTACTTTATTGCAATAGCTTATATTCTTGCTTTTATTCAAGCATAGTTTTTTATAATTTTGTTAATTCTATAAATAACCATAGATTCATGGTTGTAACCTTTAGATACTAGTAGATATAACTAAAATGTTGGTTTTCTATTTAAGAGGGAAGCTACAAGATATAGTTAGTAAGTAGGAAGTAAAGTTTAGTCTAACTAGGAAATCAAATTAGAATATTATTTGAGTAATGTATATAATTAGATTATAATGTAACTATAAAAACTCAATTTGATACTATAATTGAGTCAATAAAGAGTTGATTTCTTCAATTTTTTTCTTAAGCAAGGAGGATTGTCAATCTCTAGTCCAATCGAGGAATGAATCACTTGTAAGGATTTGGTGATTTTATCTCCCATCTATTTATTAGTTTATTTTTATTGAGTTTGTATTTCCATTTCATTTATTTATTTTATTTGTGTGTATCTTTAAATTCCATTTAGATACTTAAATTTTATGTGTGAAGATTCCAAACATAGATTATAATTCTAATTCTAATTCTAGCATATACTTTCTTATACTTTCATTTCTTACAATTTAATTTCACTCAATTTAAATTACACAAGTGTGCATGATCCTTCCTAGTATTATGATTAGTTTAGTTTCTCATATACAATTGAGACTCCTTAAAAATTTATACATCCCTAGGTAGATAATAAAATGAAGGATCCTATATTCTATGTGTTAGATATATACATGTTGGGATAGATCTTCATAGGTTGTTGAATAAATCATGAATCTAACATGTAAAAGTAGATTTTATATTATCTGAACCCATCAGTAAAGTAATTAGTGATAATGGTAAAGGTATCCTAGTTACCTTTGAGTAAAACATTTCTATAATTAGTTCAAAGTAAGAGATCAAAATAATGGCCTATCCTAATGAATAAGATGAATGTACATTAGAAGAGAAATTATGAAAGTTTGAAGGAATGGCTAGCATATCTCTTTATATGAGAAAACTTCATGATTTAATTCCATCATGATGATTTTTGTGGATAAGCTTAGTGTTTATATAGATGAAGTGGAAGGAAATAAGAGGGAAGCTCCTGAGCATGAGAAGTTGGAAGAAAAACTCTATGGAAACCCAACTCTATATCTATTAAAGGATGAATCAAAGATAGAGATTTGTCCCTATGATAAAAAAGTGAGTGTGGAGTGGATAAACCATTAACTATCAAAACTATATGTATGTTTTAGTTTTCATCTAATCAATGAAAACCAAACTTTCAATTTCAAGGTCAAAATTAACCAATCATGCTTTAACTTGTTTTGAAATTTATTTTGAAACTTGGGATGTCAAAATGAATCCTATTATTATTAAGTGGGAATATTTTAATATTCTAATTATGAAGAAATTATTTCTTCTTTTTTATGAGAGTGAGAGGTCTAGGTATTGGAAATATTACAGTTAAATCAATGCCAAATCATATAGGAGTACAAAAGTGAGTTCTACAAGAATATTTTCCATATGGGAAAATATATAGCACACCATGAAGTCTTCATGAAATATGCTAGTAGATTCCTTAGCCAATTTAGGATACTTATCTTTTTGTCCAATTATATGTATATAGATGAGGCTTGTCCTCAAGCTCACTACATAGAGATGGAGACTAACAAGGCTCCATCTTCATCTTACAATACTTAAACGAAACATGATGTCTCCAATCACAAGAGTAAATGTAAATGGAAAGTTAAACATAATTATAATTATCTTTCAAAAAAGGATACTAAAATTTGAAATAAAAATAAACTTTGATATTATAAATTGCTCCTAGAATCATAAATAAATACAATGAGAAATAGTTACACAACTGTAACTAATTGACAACTAGGCATCTAACAGAACTAAAATACCTAACTATCATAGTTTAATAGTTCATTATGATTAAATAATGTAATACTTAAATAATTACACCAACATTCCCCACTTTATTACATTATTTTTACAAATGTACCCCCAAAATAGATCAAATTTGACCTTGGCAAGAGACTTGGTGAGTATATTTGCTATCTATGAATCTATCAGGTAGTATTGGAGCTGAATGTGGTGGTTCAAGACTTTTTCTATGATGTAATGACACTGAAACTCAATGTGTTTGGTTCATTCATGAAAAATTGAATTCTTAATAGGCTTAAACACACCTTGATTATCACAGAATAGAATTGGTGGCTGATCTTCAGGAATCTCCATATCGAACAAAATGTGACATATCCATATTGCTTCACACATAGCTCCTCATGTGGAATGATACTCTACTTCTATGGATGAGAGAGAAATTACTAATTTATTTTTATTGATCCATGAAATGGGTCTAGATCCAAGATGAAAAAAGTATCCTAAAGTAGATTTCCTATCATCAACAGATCCAACATAGTTCGAGTCAGTGTACCCCTGTAAGAAGAAATGACTATTCTTCTTGTATCCTAGACCATACTCAAGTGTACCTTAGACATATATAAAAACATGTTTTTCTATAATCTAATGACATTTCTTTGGCTCTTGTATAAATTTGGAAAGATATCTCATAAAAAACATATATCTTGTCTGGTGTAGGTCAAGTAGATGAGACTCCCAACGAGTTATCTCCATGACTGATCAATTATGTTATTCTAGTATTCCATTATACTAAGGCATATAGGGAGTAGTTAGGTGTGATTTATTCCATGTTTCTTTAATAAATATGAGAAATCTTTTGATGTGAATTCCCCCCCTTGATCTAAGTGGATGAGTTGAAGTCGCTTCCAAGATTGTGTAACAACATGCTAATGGAAGTCCTTGAAATGTGCAAGGGCTTCACTCTTATTTTCTAGAAATAACACCCAAGTATTGTAATAAAATTCATCAATAAATAACAAAAATTACCTAAATCCTTGAAGGGATGCTAGCAGGGGTCTGTACAGATCAATATGCACCACAACAACTCATTCCTTGACATGAGAGGAACTTGGTCCAAACGGATACTAACATTATGTGCTTGGAAGACAACAAGACATATCAACAAATAATGAGAAAGATAAAAAATTCAATGTACCATTGCCTTATAATTGAGCTAGAAGAGGGATGGTGGTAGTGCCAAAGTGTAAAGGATTCTACTATAGAGGTAGCGAGTGAAACTTCACTGGTTGAAACTGTATCTAAGGAAAATAACTGATCCTTCAAGAATGATTTAGCAAGAACCTGACCTTCTCAGGAATTGAGATGTGATTTGATGCCTTCCTAGACTAGAAAATCTACTCTTATCTTGTGATTCAAAAGTTGATTGACATATAAGAGATTTGTTGTCAAACCAGGGACATAGAGTACCTTTGTAAGAACATAGAATATTGTCCTAAGATGAATGGTGACACATACAATAGCTTCTATAATGTACTCTTTATTGTCAATAATTCAAACTTGATCTCTAGTTGGGTGAGTTATCAGTGAATCAAAGATTTCTTTACATCTAGTCATGTGCTTGATGGCACCAGAGATTATTAACCAAACTTTTTTCATTGTTGTCAAGGTTTGGGAGACTAGTACAAGCTCATCATGGGCTCCATGTGTTATTTATTATACTACTTCATCATCAGATGCATTATTCTCTTGATTTTTTCTACTACATGCCCTTTCTACTTCTAATTTGAGGATGTCTTTTAGATTTCTCTAAATCTTCTTTACTGGAAGATCCCTCTTGAATGGATTGGCCTTGAGCCAAGTCATTATACCAGTAATGATCAATATCATGCATATGGGTTTTGTAAATGTAAAACCACCACTTTAGCTTGTTAGTCTTTTGCTATTTTTGACTTTATTGTGGCTACTTCAGTGGTCCCTTCTTGAATTTTAGACCCCACTATTTGGAGATCAAGGCTTTGCCCTCAAATTCTTCATGCACAAACTATTGCTTCCTCTTGTTGAAGCAAATTGACTAGTTATTTTAAAAAACACTACTTGCTTAGTAATTTTGAGTATCGTAATGAATGTGTGAAACTGAGATGGGAGAGATCTCAGTTTGATTGAAACCAACATCTTGTACTTGATCTCTTCTCCAAGTGAAACAAGTTTTACTCATAGTTCTACAACTCAACGTAAAAACTCTTCAATATTTTCACCTGAATTCATACTGAGTGTATGAAGAAGCAATTACAAATTTAGGATTTTGATCTGGTTCTTTGCCTCATAAATTTTGGACAAAAATCCCATGCCTCTTCTAATGTCTGTGCATCCTGAACATGTGGTTGAACTTCATCAGTAATACTAAGTTATCAGCATGAGCACTTTTGCATCTGACTTATCAAACTTCTTTTGGTCATCAAGGCTAACAAGACAAGTCACTGTTCCAGTGATGATGCCTCGTAATTCTTCAAATTGAAGAATTATCTACATATTCTTCTTCTAGGTGGAAAAATTTGGCTCTTTCAAGAGCTGGGCATATGATAGTAACAACTTGGGTGTAGATATATTTGTGTGTTTCCTTACTTTAATTTTTCAAAGTAATTACAAGAAAAATAGCATTTAATGTTTCAAAGCCTCAAAGTTTTAGAATGTTATAGAAAGCAATGCATGTACCTTGCAAGAATGCTACCTTGTTTTTTTTCTTCTTGGCAAGAGGGCCCTTCACTACAGGCTTTTAATTTTGCTTGCTTTGATCACAGGTGTCACTACTTCTTGGCTATATTGGCTCTTAAATTCTTTAGTTTTCCAATGCTTATGTTGTTTCATGTTTTCCACACTACACATGCTTTTGTTGTACTACTATTTTGAATAGGTACCCTCAAGTTTAGCTTACCACATCAACTATAAAAGTTTCTTTAGCTTTACTACATGTTGATCAGGCATTTATATGCTCTGACTATAGGAACCACTTCTTCCAGCATCATTTTATGATAGGCATCACTACTTCTTCACCTTTCCATCAACCTACTATGCTGTTGTTTTCCTTGGCAATCAGGGTTTGGTTCTGATACTATAAGGTTCTTCTACAACATGATTTTGATGTGCTTTTCTCAGGGTTTGATACTAGAGTGTGAAAACAATTAAAATTTTATATATTGATTTGATAATAGATACTACATTATATATAATATCAAAATGAATCAGTTACAAACAACTGATTATAACTACCTACAACTACCTCTATGTCTCCTTTTGCCAATGTATACAATTACAAAAATAATGTAATACAATATTGATTACACCAACAAAATTCATTATGGGAATTATGATGTTGATAGTCATTCTAAGGATCGATGTTGATAGTTATTCTAAGGGTCAATGTTGGAAGCTATGTCTAGAATTGTATCCATGAAATAAAAATAAGAAGAATAAGGTTTTTCCCTCTCTCCAAGATGATAATATTGGTTGTATATTTGATGTGGATGACATTTTGTGTTATATCTCACTCAATAGATTGATATGTTTTAGTAGTAGTGAGGTTCAAGAGATTAAACTTTATAATATTTTTCATTTTTTAATTCAAATGAAGAAAATAAAAGTGGAGTATTGTTTTGATACCTTTTCAAATTAAAAATTGATAAGAAAGGAGTTGGTATAAATATTAGGGATTGATACATATATTAGGGTCAATATGAAGATAAAAAAGACCTAATTGTTATTTTCTATTCACTAGTTTATTGATATTCTTAGCCAAACAAACTTAAGTATTACATGTTAACATGTATGGCTATGTTGGGAGAGTGTAAAACATGACAATTAGTATTAAATTTTAATATTTTATTAAAATAATGATAATTTAACCCCTCAAGATAGCTTAACTCAAATTTTTCCCCTTATTTGTTGGGATACACTTTATTTATTTTTATATTTAAATGAAATAGAAATTAATTTTCTCCTATTAAATTTGGAGGGATGTGAAAGTTAACTCAAGGCTTTTTTTTTAAACAAATTAAAAAAATTAAAAAAAAATTAAAAAAAATAAAAAAAATTACTAATTTTTTTAAAGACATTTTTAACACTACATTAACGCATCTGTTGATTTTTGGGTTTTAATATTAGTCATAATTTTCCAAACATATTTCCTCATATTAACAGCTATAAATGTTTAAAACTATATGTTTATAATATGTATGAGTGGGAAAAGGATGAGGTCAAGTCCATAAATAACTCAAACCTAAATTTTATATCATTTTCATTGTGTTATTTTTTACCATAGATCCCTTGAGGCATGGAATGATTGGATTAAAAAATGAATCAAGGTGTTAAGTGATATTATTTTGTAAGTGATACATAATTTCAAGGAAATAAGTATCAGGTATATCTATTTTCTATTATTTTTTGGTTGTGGCCATGGCATCAATCTTCTCTGTAAATTTATTTGGTAGTAATTCAAATAATTCCAATGAAATAAATATCAATTATATTTAATTTATATATTTTTCCCACTGTAGCCATGGAAATAGTCTTCTCTATAAATATTTTTTCCTAGTTTATGTATGTGGTCTTGTTAAATTTTAATATAAATAATAGGTGTTGATTTTTCAAATTTCAAAGTTAGAATCAATATTGTTAGTCAATGATCTCGAGCTAAAATATTTTCTATAATTAATGCACAAAATATAACACATACTACTCATGCTACTTCTTTTAGTAAGGTTAGGTGTTATCGAAATCTTAGGGTTTAATGCTTTCTACACATTGAATTGGGGTTTTTGTTAAATATGGTATAATATTTTTTGTGCATTAGAAAAGGAAAATATTTCAAGTGTAAAACATGTTATTTTTTCTCAATATTTAGTGTTGGTCCACTATCATTTTGGTTCTTTATTTGTGAAGTATTTAATGTTCATAGTGCAAAAAAAATCTATTCAATTATTCAATTTTAAATTTTAGAAAAATGTCATGTAAAGAAAAGACGTATATTGTTGTTATTTTTTTAAATTTAAGGAAAACATGTCTTTTTGATGACCTAGAATAAGTTTAAGAAAAATAATCATAAGTCATAAAATATAAATTAAATAAATAAAAATATTAAATAACCCTTATAAACTAATTCTAAAATTAACAATCAAGTGTTCTCATTGACATCATACTCAACAACAGTCAATAGAGAAGGCCATAATGTGTCTTTGTCCTCTTAGCATATCCTTGTCCCAACATAATTTGAATTCTTGATTTTAGATGTGATACAGTTCATAGATCATTTTAAAAAGTTTATAGTTATATTTAGACTGCATAGTCAATAATTAATTTAGATCCAAGTTATGTTTGCATATCTTTTGTTAATTTATTATTTTAAACTCACTTGAAGTTTTTTTAATTATGAATTTTAAATTCATATTTTTATATTTAAATTTTGTGTAGTTTAGATATGCTTATTTGATTAATTTCATTTCAAAATATATCAAACATTCTAGTGAATGTGTATTTTATTTATAACATTGTTTGTTACTTACTTGATTTTTGTGTGATCTAGGGTTTCAGTTAAATTTATGATTTCAAATAAATATAAAAATTCTTGATTCATTTAAAAACAAAATATATTTTATTTTTTAGTTATTTTTTATTTTCTTTTGTTCATTTTTAAAAATTGTATTCTGACAATTTTAAAACTACTTAGTGATTGTCATTACGAGCTACATATTGATCTATTTTACAAACTATTAGCCAATTTTTGGCTACCATTAGAGAGGTTCACAAAATAATTTTCCAATCAAGCCCCTATATTGATTGATCACCTTGAAAATTTCCTTCTAGGACATGTTTAACATATATTAAGGTAAGTTTGACAAGTTCAAGGTAATGGTTCTTTATAACATTATGCTTATATATTCATTCTTATTTTAGTCACTTAATGTCCTTTAATGGTCTATAAAATTTCCTAAAAATATGTTATAACCTCTTTTATAACGTTATAACCATTTTCAAGTGTTTTTTTATGCTCTTTGTAACGTTCAAGAGGAGAATATTCTAAAAAACTATAGGTAGTTGGAAAGAAGAGATATGAAAATATTTTACCAGGTATTTATAGGTGTGAATGACTCCATGAATACATTTTCATAGTTCCATCAAGGTTTACCAGGTAGATATGGTAGTTTTAGTGTTAAAAAGGGTTGTTTTGAAGGATGGTTGCAAGTTTACCATGTGGATTTTCATTCCTAAGCATTCCCATGGATCTATACACTCTTATTAGGACCAAATCCAGGTTTTTAATGTAGGTATAGTTAAAAATAAGGTATAAAATACTCCCTTTCCTCCATCAGCTCTTTGGCAAGCTTGTAAAGGCCAACTTCATACATAGGCATGTGCATTAAAATTGAAGAAATATTGCATATTTAAAGAGTATATTGAGTATTGAGGATTATAAACAAATTAAATGGTATGATTCAAGATGTTTTCATGATAATTGAACCACTAAGAAATTAAAAAACACAAAAATAAGCCTACTAGAGTCATGTTAGTATGATTAACTATGAACCTTGGTTTTGAGCTTAATGCAATTTATTATGGATTGGTGGGTCAATTTATTAATATTTTAATTGAAATATATCATAATATGTATCATATAACCCAATTCAAAGTTTAAGGATCAAATCATATAGTTTAGTGCATCTTCAAGATAAAACTCATTCTCAACTTCACTCACACAGTCTGGTAACTCGAGAACAACAATTTGAGATGTTCACATATTGCATGAGGAGATGCATGGTGACTCAAGATATTGTGAATAAGATATCATTATTACTAAATTCTTATCCATGGAATTTTTATGTTCATTAGGGGCTTGAGCTCTATGAATAATCTTTAAGGATATAAGGCACCTAAAACCCTGCCTAAACCATTCTAAGAGCCCAATGAGAGATATAATGTATTAAATAACTATAAATAGTTTAGGTAATCCTTCAAATGAGCTAATAAATATTTATAACTCTCCCGAGCACTCTCTTAAAACATTGGTTGGCATGTGTGAAGGCAAAATTGTATGAAATTGACTCATTAAACATGGTTGTAGGCCTATTTGTAAGTGTATAGGGTAAGGATAGGCATTAAAATAAGGTGTAAATGATTTTTAAGACTGAGAAAAGGTTCCATAGTATTATACATACATTTTTAGGTATCCTAAGAGGGTATGTGATCCATTCTAGTTACAAAGTTTGGTCCAAAAGGGAGAAATGCATTATTTTGCTAGCCAAGAAGCTCAATTACAGGCCTATGGAGTACTCTTAGAGAAAATTATTATATAATATTGAGTTTTACTATGAAGTTCCAAGCCTGAAAAAACTAAAATAAATCTTTGTAACCTAAAAACTTCTTGAGAAACCACTCCAATTACCTCTCAATCCTGAACAAGCATCTAAGTTAGGGTTTTGGCCACTCCTTGGTTTACCCACCCATACAAGGTTTTAGAACCTAAAATTTTTCATGGAGATTTATCATGAGGTTACTAAAGTGAATCAAAAAATTATTTGAATTTTCACATGTGTGCACATTGATTAGTGCTAAAATTTAGTTTCTAGACCTAGAGACATAATTGAGGGCTAATTGGAGAGAGATATAGGTGGAGTAAGGGTACTTGCACTTAGTTTTTGGTCATGAAATTTTGTATAGAGATGTAAGAGCACAATGGGTAATAAAATACATGATACATTTTCTAGTAACATCTATATATTTTATACATAAGGAACCTTTTTTATTTTGAATGCTACAAGGAATTGAAGACACGTATGGGCTTAGGTGTGAAATAAAGTGTTGGAGAGTGATTGATGCATCCAAAGGGGTTACACAAGTTTGTTAATATTGAGAGAGGCCTTTCATGGAGATGGGTTACATGTATGGATATAAAACTAAGATTTAAGGCATCTGAGAAAAGAGAGATATAGTGATACTAATGGATTTAAAGATGCTTAAGAATAGATGATTACTACTACAATGTTAGTATAAGAAGGAAATTAAATTGACGCAAGGTGTCAATAACATGAAAAAAGGTTAGTTCCAGGTGATTTGATGACTAAGGAATACCACTTGTCACTTTTCAAGCAAAGAAGAGGGAAATTTGAAGAATAATAAATGCATCAAGTAAATATAAAAACCCCTAAACCATTTGGGAAGGAAACATCATCAAGAAAGTAACACATGACCTTGAATAGCTTATGATACTATTATATAGCCTCCTCCTTAATTATAAATATTTTCACGAGTCTTTGACACTTATCAATGACTCTGTTGATTGTAAATCTTGTCATGAGTTCTTGACACTTATCAATGACTCTCTTCTACACCCTTTATCTCTCTATCCTTCTCTCATTCTCCATATGTACCTTATTATTTGTATTTTTAAGGGTTTTTTGGATAATTATGGTGATTACCTAAAAAAAGAAACACTTTTTCTATGCCTTTTAAAAATGAATGAATTTGATTCTTACCTTCTCACGTGATTTCAACTAGTATACTTGTGTGATTATTGATGAATGCTAGTATCTATGATTGTACTCTCTCATTTGTCCTCTCCTACCTATTTTCAAATGAATTTTATTATTGTAGGTCACATAGTGTGTTTGATTACTTATGCATGGTATGAAAATGGATTTCAATAATTAGTGTCTTACTTAAACCTTTTGACCCACCCTCTCTTTCAATGCACTTCTAATTACCTCCATGTTGAAACACCCATGATTGAAGGTCCTTGTTTTGGAAGTGTAACCATATTCATGCCTAATATATGTTCTTAGTACATGATATTAAATAAGAGGGTGGTGATTTTATGTATCACCTCCCTTAGTTTTTTTATGTTATACTTGTCCCTTTTCCTTTACAAGTTAGTAGTATAGAATTGTGAGTCTAACTGATACATCAAGATGAGATAGACATTTAATATAGAGGTTAAATATATGTAGAGGTAATCAACAACCTATGAAAAATCTCATTGTATATCCAAATTGAGATTGCTTGAATCATGCTCTCAAGGGTGTAAATTTGAGCTATAATACATACATCATGGTTTGGTATATCAGAAACGCCTAGGGTCCTTTTTAATACTATAGAAATCCTCTTTTATATTTTTTATTTTTAGTGCACCTGAGAGGAGTGTATCACCTAGGAAAGTTACTCTAATTTTACCCTCAATAATAGAGTTAACAGGATAAACATATGGTTTTGCCTCTATATTTAGTTCTTTGAGACTTAGGATAACACTAATAAACAAATAATAAATTATTTTTAATATCCCAAATAATCATTGAAAACCTTTCCTAAATCACCCTCATACCTTTAGTTTTACTTCTATTATATTCATATTCATTATCTTGTCTTGTTCATATTATTTAGAATGGATCTAGTGAATTAATTTGTATTACCTATGTCACATAGATTTATGGAGTTGATTATTATATCATGTCTTGATTTTTACCATACTCTTCATTAAGTTTTTACATAGATTGAATTCCAAATTAATAAATAAGTTAAATTAAACAAGACTCAACATCATGGCCTTCCTATTTCAAATGTTTGCATTACTAAAGCATGTCATTTTAATCCTCTAATTGATTTTTTCAAATTTGAAATGACTTAGGAATAAGAAGAAGCATATATTATTGTATTTACTATTAAATATAAAAAAATCTTCCATTTATTACTACACACCCTCTTTAAGGGCACATTCTTGCGCTTATTTCTTAACCTAATACTTACGAAAAGTTTGCTGAAAATGATGAAGAAAAAATTATGTAATATATTGTGGAACATCATAAAAAAAGTTATGAAATTATTCTAGTAATGAATGAAAGAAAGGTTCCCAAGATATATATTCTAATATTTCTATTTTCACTATTGCATCCATTCCTATTAATTTTATAATGTCATCCCTTAGTTTGGGAACACCACTTTGTTTCCAATAGATATATGTTCATATGCCTACTCATTCTACTTGTACTACTCCAATATCATATATAAATTATACCCTTAAACATACCATTCTTACCTTATAAGCTAAGTTATCTCAAATTGAGAAAATATTCTCATACCAAACCTTCTATGGACTCATGTTCCTTGTTACATAACTCTGTTTCACTTGAAATTTCATATTATTCATTATAAATTGGCTTTATAGATGCTAATTTTGTTCTATATGAAGTAAAATATGATACTAAACAACATTTACAGGCATTCCATACAACTTGTCTATACTATCTATATGATGACCAATTTTTGAAAATAATCTTTCCAATAAGTCTCAAAGAATATGATATTATAAGGTTATATGATCTTCTGCAATTAGTAAAAACTTCCAATCCTTTGGAAAATCAATTACTAAGACACTTTTCTATCTACATTTGGTGGAAACTATCATATGCTCAAACTTTAAAGATCAGACAATGCTATAATGAAACAATCAATGAATATTTTATAAGATACAAGTCTATGTTTAAAAAAATGACAAATAAAATGGCTAATAATGAACCCAAAGATATATTCACTCAAAAAAAAATTATCTCCAATTCAAGAGTCAATTATGTTTGATAAGTTCAAATATTTTTTTTGAACTATGCCATATAACCAAAGAGATTTAGTTCAAATCAATTAATTTGAACAAATTCAAGTACATTATAAATGATCCTTCTAATTAAAATGTTATGTTTTAAAGTAAGCCAAATTATAAGATTAGAATAAATGAAATCAAGAATGAAGGTAATATTATAGCTAAATTTATCTCAATACCAACACAAAAGCTTCAATTATAAACTCTACTAAGGAGGTAGTTTTCAAGGTTACCTTCACCTCCTCAAGTATTATTTCAAAAGCTACTTAAATATAATTTAATCACTACTCCTCCTCCAATGTAAGTATACATTTCTAGACCACAATCTATAAATTTTGATGGCAATGCATATTGTGAAAATCATATATGTATTAGGAATTCCACAAATAAATGTTGAAATCTCAAGCATAAGATTAAATATCTAGTTGATGAAAACATTATTGATATTGGAACACCTATTGAAGAAGCTAAGCCATAAATAAATGGAAAAGAAAGGATCATAGTGTTCAAATATACTTTTATAAATGATGAATTAAAAAAAATAAGGACAATTATGAAATACATTATGCATGATGCTCACTCTTCTCCTTATATTACACATGGGCATCAAATTAATAGTATGATTGGTATAGTTACAAAAAACAAACAACACATCCTATAGTCACATTTTATGATATTAAAAGTATTGACGATGATATTGATATAAATGCACTCTTTAATAGAGAATATGATGACAAGTAACCTTATAAAGTGTTATGATAGAAAATGGGTCAAGTTAAAATGTGTGAACCATAATACTCCTCTAATATTTTAGTTATACATAAAAATATTTACAAGATACTTATAGAGTTTTAAAAGCATTTTGATGGTGATGCATAGGATAATATTTGGCATTTGGGACCTATAATTAGTTAATGAACTAGTGAATATCTTTATTGACCTCGATGATACTATTATATTTTTACAACTAGATTTACTAGATTTAGAAAAGAATAAAACTAATGTAAGACCTTCCAATAAGTTAGCAGTATTATATATTACAATGTTTTGTCCTTAAAGTATAAAACATAATTATAAGGTGAATATATATTCTAATATGATGACATTATTACGTTTTGTATTTAATATGAAAATAAACTTAAACACATTGGTTTATAAGAAAGATATTTCATTGGCCTAACTTCTGAAATCCATACATAATCTAGGAAATGAGTTGGTTGTTGCTAAGTGATATTTAAATGAGAAAGCTTATTCTTGGGGTAAGATGTCCAATATTCATAAGAATAATTATGAGGGAGGAGTTCATTATTATGGTATATTTTGAATATAGCATGATCTTGACACATGCATTATTGTTAAAAAAATTCAAACATTTTATACAAGGAAAGATAATATTTTTATTGAGTTAGCAGACAATATAAACATGTGAATTTCTAGTGCATCCTTAGGTGAAATAATGGTAAAAATATATTTTTTGTCAAAAAATAAAAAGTTATTATAATTATATTTATAAAGATAACTTGAATACAACAAAAGTTGATAATATTCAACCTTCATATTCTAAACCCATACCTCAAGATAAAGGTAAAGTTACAATGTAAAATGATACTCATGTAGGTAGTCTTAGTGATAAACCTCAAAAACAAACTAATTTACCTATTAGATCTAATAATACACAATACTAACTAGCCTATAATATCATAACTTAACCCAAAATAATTTTTAATGCTAGAACATATAACATTATAATGATTTAGTTAACACTAAAACTTGTTTTTGTTTTGCTTGAAGATATTTGTTTAACCAATCATATTGAAAAGATCAATGAAGTTGTTAGAAATTTAGATCCTAAAAACATTAATAGTCTACAAGAAGAGATAGTTGATGAAAATATAAATAATTTTTTTCCCAATACATTAAACCACCATATGATTATATCACTCCTTTCCATGTGTCTATAAATTTTTTTGGCAAGATCATTCACAATTTGTTTCTTAACACAGATGCATCTATAAATATTATGCCTAAATTCATTACTAATCAGCTAAGTACCTATGTAGATGATACAATCATATAATTACTATTTTTTACAGATGTTAAACTAATAACTACATTAAATTTAGTGATATAGCCATAAAAATTACACAAGATGAAAGAATTAGATGTATTAGTAGTGTGCAGAATTTAGATGTTCCTACTAACGACACTATGTTTCTATGAAGGGATTGGTCCAAAGCCATAGGTTCTTATGTTTTAAAATATAATTCTTTGGTCCATTTTGGTAACGAAATAAAATTTATACATAAAAGATTTTGTAATGGTATTCCCATGAAACCCATTCTAAATAAATTGCACTTGCTAAAACTAGAATTAAAAATTCTAGAATTTTGAACTTGGATGAACTAGGTCAACAATATGTAATAAAAATTTATAGAGAAGAAATTTAGTCATATTTTTTCAACAATATGTTCTCTCAACATGGAGATGGTGTTATTTTAATTCTTATATCTCTTGTAGGAAAAATATTTAATTATGTGTATCAAGTATCTTTTGAAAATACCAACAATACTAATGAATTTGAAGCCTTATGTCTTCACCTTAAAAAATTAATTAAATTAACTATTAAACACATGGAATTTTTTGGTTATTTTAAATTTATCATAATAAAAATAAGAAAAAATTATAAGAATAATTAGTCACATTTTCATAATTATACTCTTAATGTTTTGTCACTTATAGAAAGTTTTGAAGAATTTAATCTTTCACCTATCCTTAGAAATTTTAAGATTCGTACAGATATTTTTATTATTATTCAAATCTGACCTTAAGTGATCCATAACCTTCTACATACTATACCTTTTTTGAAATTTTCATACCCAATATTCTAGATTTAGAGAATAGTTGGTCTATTTTTAATTGTGATGAACATATCAATAATTTTGTATAGGGTAATTAATTCGATCATATCAATTATGTTTTAAATTATGGTGATTACTTGATTCTCAACAATAAATTTTTACCTCCTAGTTTGGTGATCTTGTAGTCAATGTTTTCTCCTCGTAGTCAGCCAAAATATTCTAGTATTGAGGAATATTCAAGGAGAATCATTTGGGAAACCATTCCAATAAACTTAGGTATATAATATGACCCCAAATATATATATTTATTTGGCTATACAATGTACAACCCAAGATAAAGTGTCATTTATTAGGTTGGTTAAAATATCCATCAACATCTTTGCTTATTCTTATAAAGATATAAGAGGATATAATATTTCCATAATTCAACACGATATACTAATTAAACCTAGTATAAAACATGTTAGGAAAAAACCTTGTAGATTAATCTATTTTTTTGAATACATCATCAGTAAGGAACTTTGGATGGTGGTGTCATTTACCTGGTTAGATAATCTGATTGGTTAGCTAACTTAGTCCTATATTTTAAGAATAAGGAGATATTTGTCTTTACATTGATTTTATATATCTGAATCATGCAAGAATTAAGGATAATTTTATTTATATATTATTGATCATATTGTACATAAACTAGATGAATATCAACTCATGCCCCATTTAGTTGAATTTTAAAGATATAATATTTTTTTGTAAATCTAGAAGATAAAAATAAGACAAGTTTTAATACATGTAGAGACACTTTCGCATTCAATAGAATGCCATTCATAATAATAAATGCATATACTACTTTATAAATATATACTCATGTGGAATTTGATGAATTAATTGGCATTATTATTCAAGTTTACTTAGATGATCTAACTGTTCATTTTAAGAAAAGGAATAAACACTTAGACCACTTAATCAAAATCTTTCTTAGATGTAGATTATATGGTATCTCTCTAAATCCAAAGAATTAAAGTTTTGGCATAGCTAAAGGCAAAATTATATGTATTCCTATTTATAATTATTAAATTTATATAGACCTGGACTAAATTAATGAAATAAAATAACTCCCTCTAAATATCAATCTAGTTAAAAATCTTTTTTTGGTATAATTAACTATGTGCAAGAATTCATTTCTAATTTTACTAATAAATACAATCTATTATATATTTTACATTAAAAGTTTAACATTATTAATGGATTAATGATTTGATATAGCTTTTGATGTGATAAAAAAATGTGATATCAAGTGTTCATGTACTTGAAAAACCATATATGAATAAATCTTTCATTTTTTACTTTAATGTGACCAATAAGGAAATAGGTGTTGTTATGTCTAAGTATGTTCAAAACCATAAATAAAACCCTATTAGATATATGATCCAAGTGCTCAAATATTTTTAAATCATGTATCCTTTTATATATATATATATATATATATATATATATATATATATATTTGTTAGTTTCAATGTTAGGAAAATTTAAATAGATATTAATGGGAAATAAGTTGATAGTATGATCAAATGTACATATCTTTTTTTACCTTTTAAATAAGTTCAAAATCAATAGTAAGTTATCTGAATGAATTTTAAAAACTTAGGAATATGATCTTGGATATGAAATGATGTATCCAAACACATTATTGAAAATGTAACTTCATATACTAAGATTCTTATTTTGGTTGATGATGGTCATATATGCATGATAACATATGTTACGAACCATGAAAATTTTAGACCTTACACAAATAAATAAAATTTGTCTTAAAATGTAAGAGTGAGCTTGCTTTATTTGTAAGATGATTGGTAACATAATTTGGTTCATTATTTCCAAAATTTAGCTTGTCTAGATTACTTAGATAAACATCAATGTAGAGCTCTTAACTTACAATGTTTGAAATTTATATTATTATAAAAAAAATTATTTTTATATGAATAGAGATGTATATTATTGAGATGTCTTACCCATAAATAAAATTATTATAAGTTGTCATGAAGTTTTTTTTGAAGGACATTTTATTGTAAAAACTACAACACATAAAATATTACATGTTGGGTATTGTTGGAAAACACTCTTTAAGGTCACTTTTCATTTGGTTAGATCATGCACACATTGTCAACTATTTACAAGTAGAGATAGGATTCCAAATATGCCTCTTAACCTAATCATTTGAAAAAAAAACCTTTATGACAATGGGTAAAGATTTTATTTTAGATATCTATACTTTTTATTCTTCTAAATACATAAACATTTTAACGAAGATAGATTGTTGCACAAAAAGGTCTTGATGTTGTCACTCTTAAAATTTCAGTCACTTTAGAGGTCATTTCATTCCTTTAAAATCAAAATTTCTCATTATTTGGAGTTCCTTATGAAAATATTTTTGGTAACAAACCTTATTTTATTTCAAATGAATATTTTGAATTTTTAGGAATGTATTCAATAATTTGTAGCCATCTATTTAAATATTATCCTCAAGGTAATGGACAAGCTTAGTTAACTAGAAAAATATGATTTCAACCATGAATAAATTTTTTTGTGAGAATAAACAAAATGGATATATCAAAAAATTTGAAGCTTTATGGGATAATCATTCAATAATCAAAAGTGAAATTAGTTATTCACCTTTTATGTTAGCCTATGGTTTTAAATTTACTATGCCTATTAAGATTCAAATTACACCTTAAGAACATCATTATTATATAATTTTAAAGATTCCAATCCTTTAGAAAAAATATTGAATGATTTTTTAGGCTTAGATAAAACCAAAAAATTATGAGAAATAAAATTAAAAATCCAAAGAAAAAGTTATAAAAAAAACAACAAGAAAGTCTATAATAAAATATTCACATTTGGTGATCTTGTTTTATTATAGGATATATATTATGAATATCTAGAAATTATATGCATGGGATTGGATGACATAAAACTATTCTCTTTATCTCAATAAACTAGAACTCAAATAGAGTCAAAAAAAAATTAAATCCTATAATACTTAGCCAATTGTGTAAAGACCAAATGAATTTAGTAGATATAGAAAATGGTAACCTACAACACAAATGTCAATTGGAAAGGGATTACAAAGCTTAAGGCTATGGCATATGGATCTCACTCTCATTATACCATTAAAAAAGGTACATTTTTTCAAACCAAATGGTTTTAAAATGTATAAAATAAATTAAAATATTGGTTATAATGATTGTAAACAGGTAAGGTGAAATGGTCAATCAAATGGGTTTTTATGCAACCAAAAGTTATTTATTATAAGTTTAATAAATATTATGTCTAAAACAATTTATTTGGCATATTTTTTTTTTTAAATAAACACATAAATTCATCCATAAAATGATTAAAAAAAGATATAATTTACTAATTCAATAAAGTAAAGATAACATGGATACAAATAAATACCTTAGGATGGGTCCATTGACATTTCAATCTCACTATCAGCTCAAAGGTATATTTTTAATATAATGTTATAGGTTGAATACCTCAAAAGGTTGGATGAACACCTAGATATCCTTAGTTATGACATCCCATGGATTTAAATTGAGCCTTAATTATACCACAAGATTATACTCCTCAAGATAAAGTTATAAGCCACTAGAGCTCCCAAGTGTTACTTAGGGAAAAAAATACAAGATAAAATAGAGTGAATAAGTGATATATGTTAGGAATGAAATGTAACACCAATGTATAGTATTTTAATACCCAAATGTAAACTTATAATCTACATCGATAGTATCTACATGATCGATATAGTTACAAAATGTTAGTTGACATTGAATAGTATTAGTCATGCTGATATAATACAAATATTAGAAGACAAAATTGGAATTGTATCGAGATGGATAATTCAGTATAGGAAGGGTGAATACAAAAAATACATGGTATTAATGAAGATAATACCATAGGATATAGGGAAGATATATAATCTAGATAAGAGGTGTACATGAGAGATAGATGGACATACACTTAGAAGAGGTAAAAATAATAATATAAATGGTGTAATTAGGATATAAAAGTAACATCTCTCGCAAAGCACCACATTCCTTTTCTTCACCATTCTTGACCCACCCTTTATGTATTTCAATCAAGGACATTGAATCATTTTCAAATCACTACATGAAAAAGAACCAGTAAATGATAAAGTTAAAAATATTATGTGTGTACATATGCACCATTCAGATCTCATCACTTATCATAATAGTGTAATGCAGCATGGTGTTTTGGGAAATAAACATATAAACACTAAAATGTAATAAATTGATAAATGAATAATTTAAACTACCATATACATAACTTGACTTAATATTTTTATTGAATAATTACATAAAAGTACCCAATATTGATCATGGAGGGCATAGGAACTCCATTTGATAAATTATATGTATACAAGGCCCAACAAAGGCTAAAATCAAAGTGAGTAAACATATGACAGTCAAATAAATTGATGGACATAGAGAGGTCTCAGGATTAGTTAAAGCACTTGGAAAACTGGCAAGACATGATTTTTAATGCTAGGTTACAATCAACAAACCATGAAATATTATAAAAATAAAAGAAAACTATTATGCTTAAAAACACAGGCTACTTAGGACTAAAAAAACCAAAAAAATCCATCTAATTATTATAAATAACAATCCAAATCAAATGAGGGATAAGTATATTTGATTTAAAAAACATAAAATGTATGAAGAGTAACAAACCATACTCAAACAAAAATGTGAAAATATGAAATAGAAAAAATTGGGCCAGATGTCCCATAATAATATGAATAGAAAATTTTAGGTCTAAAATAGAGATAAGATAGATATTAGAAAGATATGTCAACTACCAAGAGATTGTATTATGACACCAAAATGATGCAACTTCTATTCTAAAGATTAAAAAGCTAAAAGTACCATAGTACTATCATCTCTGAAAGAGATGGAGAATAAGAAATGATAAAAAATTATAAACAAACATGCCTCTCAAATGGAGAATATGGAAGGAGGGAATAGGTCATCAATGATATTTATTGAAAATAATACACTCAAATTAAGTTGAAAAGACTAAGAGTTTTGAACATTAATGGTCATAGAGAACCCTACCTATAAAATGTAAGCTTGGACTAGCTAGTACATTATTAATATCATCTATTGAAGGTTGAAATACATTAAAATTAAAATTTTCATGCCTTCCCAAAGCATGTTCCCTGTTCCTCTAGACACCTTACATAATTATTGACCTATTGAGAAGATTGGGTACTTGTATGAGATGGTAGGTTACACTATAATGTAATAAGATAGAATTATAGAATTAGACCTCCTACCCTAATATAATAAACTACCATACTCCAAAAAAAATTGGCTATATCATGGGGGAAACTATGGAGTTTGAGATTTGAATAGAATAGGAGATGTTACAAAAAAATATCGTATCTTTTTGTATGATTTGACTTTTAAAATTTGAGTTTCCCTATAATATTACCTTTTCTTATAATATTAATTTTAAATCTATTGGTTTTATCTGATCCTCCTCCATATGGATTTGTAAAAATAAAATATGGGTGTTACAGATGAATATCACAATAGATTTTGCAGTTAATTTCTAGAGAAATAAACTAAAGACTATGTTGTCTAAAGACTCATTGAATTACACATTAGAATAGTTTAATCAAAAAACTATCTTTGATGAGATAAAAATAAAATAAAAATACATAATTATGGAAATGATAATAGAGATTGGGTTTCCCCAATCATAATTTTTTTTAAATGAATATGGTACAATAGGAGGTAGGTATGAGTCAAGATTATAAGAAAAGGTGTGATTTCACTGAGTACATGAAGATAGTTTGGTATAGTTTTTTCACAAGATAATATGATTGATTCCAAGTAAGAAAAAACACTATTTCCAATAATTTCCTTATTTTTTTGTGAAGACACATAGTTGAGGATGAGTTAAAAATAGTATATTTAGGAGTATAATGGTATTTTTTATAAAGGCCTAGTTGATTCCCCAGGTCTTATAATGCAACTCATAAATTAAAAATCCAAGATTGATAAGTAAGGTATATAAATGATAAGAAATACACAAAAGGGTGTATGCAATAACAAACTATTCAAAATAATCAATAAGGAAACAATGATCAACTATAAAATGATGAGTATTTATGAGGAAGGCATATTTGATTCCCTAGGTGTTACAATGTAACTCACAAATTTAAAAACCAAGAGGTGTAAAATAAATCAAAAACTTAAGAAGAAAAGATGGGTACTAGGGATAATGTGAAATAAAAAGAGTTATAAGTGTGTAGATAAATAAGGATGTTAACCTAAAATATGATATTCAATGTAAGACTTGCCAAAACTGTTAGATCAAAAATAAATATTTAAACTAACTATAAGCATGAAAGTAGTATGTAAAGGATAAATCATGATTATAATGTCACTATAAATGCCATATAAACCTTTAATAGGTTTACAAAAAGCATTTATCAGATGAATCATCCCAAAATATAGGGAAAAAGGATGCCAAAGGATCATCAAGAAACTAGGAAAAATGGTAAATGTTTGATAAAATAAAACCTAAGGTGATACCTAAGATTTAAAAGGGAAGCTAAGGTTGACTATAAAATTATATAAAACCCAAAGGTGATACGTAGGATTTGAAAGAAAATATAAATTAAATTTAAAATGATATAAAACCTAAATGTGATACATTACATCCACAAGAAAATAAGGTTGATTTTAAAATGATATAAAACCCAAAGGTGGTACCTAACAATCACAAGTGAATATAAGACCAATTTTAAAATATCAAAGAACCAAAGAGGAAACAATGGTCTAATGAAAATTATGATAAGTAAATAAAAAGTAGAAAATTAAATAAACATGAGAGAAAACAACAATCACTATATATGATAATGACTATATCAAAGGAGGAGAAAAAAATAATCACTATTTATGTTAATGACTATATCAAAGGAGAACATGTGAAATGTGAGCATATATCTCTTACAAGGTTTCTAGGAGATGATTTTTTTAATTTTTAATATGTGAAATTTTATTGATTACTACCTCATGATAAGGATGAGATATCAAGAATCCAAAATAATGAGGATGGGCTTCATAAGATGCCCTAAAATTTTGCATGGACATCATAAGATGCCTCAAAGACTAAAAAAAGAAAAGGGTAAGCAACGTAATGTTCCCCAATATGTGTAGTAAGAAGATGATTGAAATCAAAATATTCCCTAATATGTGGGATATAGGTGAATAAGTGGTTAGCTCAATATTTATAGGCTTAGTAATGATGCCATATTATATGTAATTATTTTACAACAAAAATTGTGGCATCTAGGACAGTGTCAATATCTTTGGGAGGGGATAGAAAATTTTGATATATGGTATCATCTGGGTCCATATAGTCTATTGAGATAAGATAGGAATGGACTATATTGACTTATTTTGTATAATTTAAGGAAACAACATTGTAATCAATTGTATCTACCATTTCAATACATTATGATGAAATAACTAAAATGGACTATACCAACCAAGTTGATATAGTCTAATAAAAACATGACTGAAATGGATTATATCATCTTATCTGATGTATTCTAGGGAAATAAGACAAAAATTAATTCTATTGGCCTATCTGATATATTCTGGTGAAATTTCATTAAAATTAACTATATCAACACATTATCTACCATAGAAATTGCATTTAGGTGAAATAAAAAGAACTATATTAACAAATTTTGAGGCAGGGCCAATACAATTAACTGAAGGGAAAAAAATTGTATCAATACATTATGGGTCATGGCTAATGCATATTAATGTAGGTGTTATAACATATATCAACACAACCTATGTCTACATTTTAATTAAGGTGTTATAACATATATCAGCACAACTTGTGTCTTTTTCAATGTAGTTGACCATAGGAGATTGGATTTAAATGATAATTAGTTGGCCAATATAGTTAAACATAATTTGTTACAATTGAATGATATTAATTTGGTTGATATACTTGCTAATAAGTGATGGTATTGGTGATTTAGGTAGTGAATAAGATATGGAATCTAAAATTTCACTTATAAGATAGGTTTTAATGCTTAAATAATATTGAGGGTTATAATCACTTATAATGTGTAATGTGGTAGGCATTAGAATTAGGTATTCTTCAGAAGTTGACGATTTGAAAAACGTTTGTTGATTATGAGTTAAGGTTTAATAACTCATCATTCTAAGGATTTTAAAGGGTGGGGTATAGGGTTGGTAAAAATAAAGGGAACCATTTTCATCATTGCTTGATTTGAAATTGGGATTGCTAAATATGGAAGGATCGTATGAATGAATTTTTTCCAAGTCATAGTCATCATCAATAGAAGCATCTGATATCATAATAAGGTCTTCACCTTCATCATAATCATCATCACAGATAGAAAAATTATGGTATTTATTTTCAACAAAGTGAGAAGGGAATAATGTGAGATGATCAAATATTAGGGGACCATATGGATAATCTTCAGTGTTACTCTAAGTGTCTTGGGATTTTTATAGGGATATACATAGATGGGGGATCATATTGGTAAAATTTTATCTAAATATAAGAGTCACTAATTATGTTTTTTATAGTAATATTCATAAATTAGGAGATTATATTGATAAATTTGTGTCCCAGTATTATTTTCAACATTGTGGTCTTCACTTTAGTAATAAGGATCGTTGGGGTCATAAAGGGGAAGATCATCATGGGAATCTTCTTCAATGTCCTAAGTATAAGAATTGATGTCATTAGAATTTTAATATGGATCATCATAAATGGGAGGAACATATTGATAATATTTAGTGTCACTACAAATATAATAGTAAGATGAAATATCATCATTGGGATCCTTGACCATGAGAAAAATTGTAGTATAGTTACACCATGAGGAGTTGCCTTAAATAGATAGTAATAAAATGAACCATGAAAAAATGGAATGATTTTAGACTTATAATAAATATTATAATAGGAGACATCATGATGAATAAAATTTATATTTATATTTAAGGAAAAAAAAGTTGGTCAAAATAAACATATTATATCAGGTTAGCCGATATAGTTAATAATAAATTATATCAAGTTGGCTAATGTAGTTGAGTATAAACTTGAAACTACTAGAATCTAGATAAAATGATTATATTGGGTTGTTTAATATAGTGTGATGATAAAATTAACTATATTAGTTTGGTTGATGCAATTATAAGGAAGAATAATAACTATTTTGGGTTGAATGATGTATTTGGTAAAAGACATAAATATATACTAGGCTATTTGGTGTAGTGAGAGAAGACATAAAATTTTATAGGTCTAGTTGGTGAATTTAGTAGAAGACACAAAAATATATCAAGATATCTATGTATTTTTAAAAATAAATAGAACTATACTTAGTTGGTTAGTATAGTTGGGAAAAGAGAAAAACCCGGTTTGGGTTGGCTAGTACAGTTAGGAGAAGACAAAAAATTATATCAAGTTCGACAGTGTCGTTGGAACAAGAAAAATAATTACTAGGATATTTGTTGCATTCTATAGAATGAAAAACATGTAGTGGGTTGGCCATTGTAATTGGGAGAAGACACAAAATTATACTCGGGTGGTCAATATAGTATATAAAACCATTAATACTATATCGAGGTGGTTGCTAAAATTAGACTCAAAATATATGATGGTTTCAAAGTATCACTAAGATGATAAAAGTAAAATCATGAAAATGATCCAATGAGAGGTGAGATAATATACACATTACGTTCACCATAATTAATGCATAGGTTAGGACAACATGTAACTATCCTATTTATCTCAATAAGCTAAGACTCAAACAGGGTCAATCAAATAGATATTGTGATACTTGGTTGATGTGGTAAGGACCAAATTAATTATATAAAATATAGTAGAAGGTAACCTACGACATGAATGTAGGGATGAAATGGGTTCAAAATCCTAATCTTGTGATACAAGGATGTATCTATCACTATACCTCAACAAAGGTAAATAGTTATATCCTATGGTTATAAATTAAATGGTTGTACAATGTATAAAATGAACTAATGGATGGGTTATAATGATTGTAAATGGGTAAGGTACAATGGTAAACCAAATAGTGGTCTATGCAAATTAAATTAATTTAAGGTAATTCTAATAAATCCTATTACTACACTAGCTTATTTGGTATAGAAAAATCCTTAAAATGATACACCCATTCATCTACAAATCAACAATAAATATCTAATTTATTAAATAATAAAAATAAAGAGTATAGGGATATAAATACTTACCTTGGGGTTGACCCTTTGACACCTTAATGTCCCCCTGAGCTCAAGTGGATATTTTAAAGATAATGTTGTAGGTTAAAGACCTAAATTGGTTGGATTAAGCCTAGATATCCTCTTTAGGAAATCCCAATGACTCCTCTTTTTGAGATTTAGTGATACCACAAGACAAGACTTAATAAGGTTCTAAGACACTAAGTATCATAAATGACACGTAGAGTAGAAAAAATTGAAATCAGAATGAATGAGTGATATATCATATGTTAAGAATGATATGTGACCCTTATATATAGTGTTCTAATACCCAAAACCTACACTAGACTTTATGTTTATGGTATAGGCTTAATTGATATAGTTTAAAGATATCAACTGTCACTGAATGGTATCATCCAAGCTAATATAGTACAAATGTTAAAAGAAAAACTCAAAATTATATTAGGTTATTTAATACAAAATAAGAAGATCAAAATCATAAAATAAATAGTATCATTTAGGCTAATATTATAGGATATAGTAAAGCTATAAAATATGAAT
Source organism: Torreya grandis (assembly GCA_037957365.1). Lineage (NCBI taxonomy): Eukaryota > Viridiplantae > Streptophyta > Pinopsida > Cupressales > Taxaceae > Torreya > Torreya grandis. Next base: position 1,586,237 of record JARHVA010003244.1, read on the forward strand.
GAGGTATATAGGAGAGATACATCAACATACACTTAGAGGAGGTTAAATTGATAGTAGAAAGTGTGTAATTTTGGTATAATATAAACATCTCTCATAAATCACCATGATCGTTTCCCACACCATTCCTAGTGCACTCTTTAAGGTGTGCATTAAAGAATATCGATGTGTTAACAAGATATTAAAAGAGAAATTATTATTAAATAGTAAAGTGAAAAATATTATATGTATATAGAAAACTTAATAAGTTTAATTATTTATGGTTATGACCATATTAAATCTTTTTTTTAATTGGTAATAATGTTTTCCATTTGAAATATTTAGATGCTAATTGGCTTCACCATATAGTTAATGGCCATTTCTTTAAAATATTCAATGACTAGCTCTTTCTCCCTTCTAATTTTAGCTTATTTGTTTCCTTATTTTTCTATTTTTTGGTTTGTCCATTTTATGATTTTCATATCATTCATTTTTTTGTGTTTCTTGAAAAATCACTTCCTTATTTATACAATGGTGAGGTATCCTTCACATCGGCAAGTGTAAATGAATCTTCATGTGGTTGTGTCTCTCACTTAGCAAACATAAAACTCTTCTTTTCAAATCATTGATTTAGAAATGACTACTATTGGGAGATATGTTGTTATAGAATCACTTGATTTAGGATTTTATGTTTTAGAATTTTGTAGTAATGTTTATCCAGTAATAAATTACCAATCTTCTACTTCATATTATTTATGACACACTAGCATAAAAAAACATCCATTACTGCAAAAAATAATATAGATGGGTTCATGCTTATCCATCTATAAAATAATTTACCTAGATTCAAATCCTAAGTTGTAAAATTTGTAATGTTCCTTGTAATACACTTTCATAATTGAAACTAGTCAATAATTTCACCATCGTTATGATAAATTTTAACACGCTAGTTAAAAAATTTTAAGTATGCATAATTATGTCTATCATGAACTCTTTGTACCATATCCAAAGTGTATATGGTGGGGGACAATTTTAATTCTTGATTATTATTTTAATTTTTGATTATGTTTTCAAATGATGTTTTTTTTTAATTTCTAAATTATTCATCAAGATCACATTATCATGCTCAGTGTAAACAATAAATTCAATCCATTGTATTCAGAACAAGGGATTGCACGAGTTAATATGCATTCTCATGTTTGAAATAATAATGATCACAATAATAGTTCAATCCAGGTGTAGAAATTCATAAAGTTACATTTGTAAATACATGGATTCGTTTCCAAAAATATGTTTTTCTTGATGCAATTTTTCTTAGTCAATGTAAATTGTAACAAACAATCTGGGCCTTGCATGTTTTCTTCAAAACAGTTGTGATAATTTCTTAGTGTCTTGAAGCTTTTCTCATATATTTTCAAGACACAAAAAATATATGATTCATATTTGAACTTAGTGATTCCTAATTTATTTATAATTTAAATCTTCTATACTTGTCTAAAATATTTAATCGTAATTTTCATTGCCTAATTCAACATTGTTAAGAAACCGCATTACACAAGGTCTTGTTTGAAAAGTCTAAATAAATAACATTTATCTATCATTTTGAATAATCATATTTGAAAATATTTGATTAATGTGCCACTTGGGTAGTGTTTAACATAGACCATTCATTTTAGTGTCTCATTTTTAAGTGTCTCCATTTGATATTAATAGACTATCTTGAGCAATCATGGTATTATTAATTAATGAAATAGCATTTGAATTCTACATTGGGAAAGTTTTTTTTTGAAAATTCTTGATAAGACACTTTGGAAAATTAGGTTTTAGAAGCATTTGAATGCAACATTGGGAAAGATTTATTTGAAAATTCTTGATCAACCATTATGGAAAAGTAGGGTTTATAGGAATTTGATTAAAACAAATGCCACTTTTGGAAAAGCTCAATATATAATATAATTTTCAAATGATAGAAAGATGTCATACTTGCTAAGCTATAGTAAAAAAGTCATTATATGTTTTAATGCTCATGTGGGTACATAACTTTTGAATCAATGTTAATGAATTTATTGAGATAAACTTGTATCTCTTTGGGACTCAAGCCATTATTTGGTCATTTTGAATTTAATGTTTTGTTTATAAGCATGACAAAGGTTTGGTTGGTGTCAAGCTTGAAATGTAAACAAAAGAGATGGTCACAAAGTTAGTAGTGTCAGTAATCTTAAAAACTCACCAAAAATTAGCATAAGAATTTTTGCCATTGCCACTGTTGACCATGTAAAGTGTACTTGAACACCTACAAAACTACCCCACATTGAATGCATCTCTCACATGGGGTATACATAGTAAGTTGGTTTCAATCAATAATTTTGTAATTTTTTAAATCTTTTATGTGGACATGAAGCTCTATTAGGCTTATGCTTGGTGGTTTTTGTCTATATACATGGTTTTTTAAAGCTTTTTCTTGTAGATTATGGGTTTTTCTCAATTTTATTGATGTTTTCTTAAAATATTTGATATGAATTACAATTTATATAGAGGTACAAGTTATTTTTTATTTAGTAATATTGTATTTTGAAATAAAAAATGGTCCATTATTTGAACTTCAATTTGAAATATTCGTAAAATATGGATTGTCATCTAAGATTTATTCAAGTAGTGGTTCGATGTATAAATTAAATTCAACATGTGATTCTGGGAATGTAATTTTTTTAAGTGTTTAAGATGCTACTCAATAGTTTTATTTCATTTTGGAAGACTTTGCATTCAGTTTTGGGTGTTCACATAGTTTTGTTCTGAATTTGAGGTTTCCATGTTTGTTGTTTCAATTCTTGGCTTGATTTTTCATGCATTAATTATTTTTATATTTTACATTTACTCGGTATACAAGCCATTATTTTTAAAATCCATTTGATCTCACATTTACATGACCATTGTATTTTGTATTAGGTTTTGTATGGTGTTGCACTAGTCATGGATCAGTTTTATTTCAATTTTAAATAACAATTTGGTAGTTGATGTTGTTATTATTTTCACTCAAGGTTTGATAATACAAGGTGATGGAGTATGCAATTGCATTTGACCTTAAGCTTTGTATTATTATTATTTTTTTGGTACTTGGCCTGAATTTCACTCATTCATGGTTTTGTTATGATCATTTCACATAGTTTTAAATGGAAGTTACATAATATTTCACACAAATTATACTCATTTTCAATCATTTTAGAGTCATAATTTCCTTAATTTTTTGGGTTTTGATATACATTGAGTTTTGGGTATTAAACAACATTATCACTCAGTTGATAGTTTGATGACTTTTTATATTTTGTGTTTGAATTTTTTCACTTGAGTTTCATCTTCAACATATATTTTGAAATTAACATGATTTTGCATATATAAAAATATGTTTTGAATTCAAATATTAAAGATTCACATGTATCATTGGTTTTAAAGACATGATGTTTTACTTCTATTCATGTTGATTCCTTAGATACACTTTTGGTATGTTCTAAATTAATGAAATGGAAGGTAAATATAATTTGAAATTCATATACAAGTTGTTCAAAAGATAGAAAATAGTTATGACTTATTTTCATTACTCAAACCCTCTTTAATTTGTATGAAGTTTAGACTAGTTTTTCTCATATAACTAGTTTGCGTATAAATAATTTTTTTGATAATATTCATAATGTTTCATAGAATTATGGATCATTGATATATTTTATCATTGTATTCTATATGAATGAGCCATGATTTGAATCTATATTATTCATTTAACATTGGTTGTTTGATCTAATTAAGTGTTGTATATTAGAATATTAAAATTAAATATTTTACTTTATAATGATTCCCTAGACTTTTGTTAAGTCTTTAATGTTTGTTAGATAATTTAAGACACTTAACCTTTTAAACTAGCCTTCACGCCTTTTGAACTATTTTTTATATCTTAGTTCCATATGATTAGATTGGTATGATTCCACCTTAACCTTCATGATAAAAGAATGGGTACATTATTTTAAACTAAATTTTCCATTGTAAAAGAGTACTTCCTTGAATGGATTTTTTACCCAAATGTTTCCCTTGCAACCTCATTTTTTAGACAAAGAGCTCATACCTAAAGTTAAAATTTTCTATTGGTTATCATCCTAAAACAATATTTTTTCTCAAAATAACTTAATTAAAAGGGGGTTCATATTTCTTAAAAAGTGTATCCTTTGTCAAAGTGATGCATAATCAATTCACACCTATTTATTGACTATCCCTTCTTGTGTAGAGCTCTTAATTTAATTCTTTCTATGTTTGAAGTTCATATTCTCAATTGCATCATTTAGTGGCTTCATCACTTCTCAATTTATCTTCTAATAAATCTCCATAAGTTGTACATACCTCACATGTGTTTAGGAATTTGGAGGGAAAGTAACTTTATGATATTTCATAACAAGATGATTTATGTCCATATAGTGGGATTAAAGTTAATGGTTTCTATAAAGGAAAATTTTCTCACATTGAAAGGTGGTAAAATGGAAAAGGTGAAGGAAGAGGAATGAATATTAACCTTTGAGTGGGATTTAGACATCTTGAAGGAAGGAGATAAAGCAAGTAGAAAGGTTGATTGGAGTTTAGTGAGATATTCTTGTCCGCTCCGCATGGGTCAAACTTAACTTTTATTGTGACTCTAAATGGAATCCCAGCCTAGATAGTAGAGGGAGATTAATTAGAAATAGTTATGGAGTGGTCTTGGTATCTTATGTAGTATCTCTTGATGTTCAATATAAACTCTTTCATAAATCCAAATTTCTTATGTGTGAGATTCAACTTGCTATAGAAATTAATTTTAAATACCTCACAACTAAAAGGGACTCTCTTATAATAAATTATCTTAGAAGGTTAACACCCACCCACCCCCCCCTCCCCCCCCCCCCCCCACCCCCACAAAAGAAAAAAAAAAGTTACATAATTAGAAAACTAGCGTTTGATGCTCTAAGTCTATTATAGTCATTTGAATATATTACGTTTTGACACATCTATAGGAAAGGTGATATATGTGTTTATTGGTTTAGTAATATAGGAGTATCCAATTCAATCCTTTCTAAGTGTGTAGATTCCAATGATATACCTCCACCTATCAACCAAATCCTCAATGATGAAGCTAAAAAACTAGTTCTTCGCCTTGGTTTTTTTTGGCTTCCCTTTGATCAAACTGAAATACATTTCATTTTTATCAAGGTTCATGACTAAATTTAGTTTTAAAAGATGGATTGGAAAATTACCTTAAATAATTTCATTATTATGTTTAATTTTTAGGGGCTCTACCACCATACGTGAGTTTATTAAATCAAATCATCACTATTAATTATTCTAAAATTGACTAGAACTAGACATGTGTATGACCATAATTTATATTGAGTACTGGATTGTTGTTGGAGATTATTTTCCATACTTTGAAGGACTCTTTTTTAATTCTACTTAATCATTTTAAATGAATATACATTATATCCACCTCTATCCTAATTTCATCCCCCATAGTTTACCCTACTATCTTTACAGGCAAAATTCTCTTCGGTCTAGAGTGCATTTCTAGTTATTTTAATGCCTTCGGACAATGGCTAGTGATAGAGTAAGAATGAAGCCTTAATCTTATGAAAGAGTAGGAAAAAAGACTACATTATGGCATATTTTTAGTAAAAGGTTCTTTCAAACTATATGGAAATAACTAAAGGGAATCATCCAATGTTATTTCCATACTTTGTTAAGGCATGGAAAGCTATACTAGTTTATCTAAGAGTTTTGTCTCTATAATTAACCAAATAAAGCGTAAATAAAGTCACTAGAATGTCTATGGAATGTCTCAATATTTTTAATTATAGAATAAGTCAAAATAAGGAATTCAAGTTATTCTTTAAAGGTAAATAAAAAATCCATGAATTTCAAGATGATCCTTAGAGTTTATCATCCCCTGGGGTGAAGTTAGCTTGAAAATTATGAATTATATTACTTTAGAAGGCCAGTAGAAAATAATATACTCATGCCATATCTCTCTACTAATCAAATTCAAGCTATGCTCCAAGAATTTATAGCCTACATGATGTTAATATGGAAATCTCTAGCTAGTTTTAAATTTAGATTATCTAGCATTATGGAAAAAAACTATATGGAATGGTTCTTCTAAGAATAATAAAATTTATTTAATGAAATGGGGAGAGGATTTCTTGCCTAAATCAAATGTTGGGTTTCAATAAAAGAAAATTTCAATATGAATGTAGCTATGAGGAAACGTGTATGGAACATATATAAGGATAAATTCAACACTTGGAACATCTTCCTCTAAATGAAGTATCTATATAACATATATGATTTTATATGTATTTTTAATATAAATAAATGGATGTATAAGTCTCAAATATGTAAATTCCTTGGGAAATGTATAAACCTTATCTCTAACTTCATCTACTGGGATATTAAAAATGGTAGACTTGTTAACTTCTAGAAGGATGTGTGTTTTAGAGTGGATCATTTATGCAATCATCATTCATTCAACATTTTAGAAGAGTATATTTGAAACCTATGAGGACCCCTAATTTTTAATTATTAGGTTGAATTCCAAAGTGCATGGGGCCCTAAAATAATATGTAAACATCTTAATATTACTAAAACCAACCATTCCTTTAATCATCTTATTTATTTTAACTTCTTCCTAAGTTCTCAACACATCAATAGCTTAGTGGAGATTAATTGCTTAAAATGGATTAGAGATACTTCTAAAAATTTCTCAATGAAACAAGGATATAATAAGATAATATATCATATTTACACTCCATTATGACAAGTGTATTTTTTTTGGATCTCTCTAGGGCTTCCTAAAGTTAACATAAATATGTGTTTTATCATGTATAAGAAAACTCTTTTCTGGGACAGACTTCAAAGGATTCGTTTTCAAGGGCCCTCTTGGTGTGTCTTATTTAAATAAAACTATAAAATCCTAAACTATGTCCTTCTTACCTATAATTTTTTATAGATAATTTGGTCTTTATTCTTTAATAAAATGAATATGCTTTGGGTTAAAGTTTGTAGATGATAATTTATGAATATGTAGCACCTCAATCTTATACACTTTTCAAAATTATACCTTGGTTGTTCCTTTTAGTTCAACACTCTCTGTACTTCCATAAGCCTTGCATCTATTCTATCTTATGCCCTTCGACCTATCTCTTAGTCTGACCAATCTTAAATTAATGATATAGACATTCTATCTTTCCTAGAATGATTAAAATGTACTTATATTACACCTATGTAAGTTATGAGGATGTACCTATTTTAATACTCCCTAGACACTAACATTTATGATAGATAGTAGCATCAATATTATTATCCTTTCTTGATGCAAGTGTCCAGTGCCTAAAATTCATCCAATTTTCAAATGAAACATATTCTAAAGGTTAGCCTAATTTATATAATGTGATTTATTACCCCAAATTGATTGACATAAATACAATCCCAACCCTCATTCATTCCTCACCTAGAAAAGACCATAAAAACCAAGAAACTTATCAATACGCACTCTATCAAGCATTCAATTGATCAAAGCTTCCTTATTTTCATATCAATCATAAGTACAACACATATAAATGTATTAAGTACTAAAGGTGCAACCCATGAGCCCAATTTTACAAGGTATAATCTAGGTCACTATTCTAATTTATTTACATACATTACATGATTCACACAAGCCAACACATAGTAGAGAACTACATGAGTCTAAGGACCTCTTCTAGAGTACTAGATATATAGGTAGTTCTCCTTGATATTGGGGTCATTAGGGTTAGCTTGAAACCATGTTCCCACTAACCCATTTCCTCCAAGGTCACACTGAATATGGAAAGCTAGGGTTTTACCATTTCATAAGGAGTAACTATCCATGACCCAGATCTAAATGCACTAGAGTGAAGGTGAATCCAAACCCAGAAACATTTAGGTGGTCATATCATATTTCATGATATATTTCATATAGGAAACTATCATCAGACTCAAATAGTATCATCAATGTGACCATCCAGGGCTATTGCAAATATATAGTTAACTAGAGGCACTAGATCAAGAATCTAAAAATTGTTATAAAATTGTCTTACTTCCTACTTTCATCATGTTCCAAATACAAAATTACATTAGCATAAAAATAATATAAGTACTTCTTTTCTTTGTCATTTTTATATATATACTTTTTATACTTACCATATTTAGACGATCTCAGTGTAATAAATTTAGTGTATGCTTATATATAATTTTAACATTTAATTGACATGTTATAGATCTAATTATCTCCCTATGGCATTTCATTTCTATAATCTAAACCCTAACCTATAATGTGAAAACAACACATATTTCATTTTAGGGTTAAACAAAGTCCAAGGATTATAGTGATGGGTTTTTCTTGCATTCCCTAAGTTGTTCCATGTTATTTCTTCCTTCTTTCACTCCTATACTGCTCTAGGATGTTATTGTCTTATGGTTCTCTTGGTGAAGATTTTTTACTTTTTTTCTTTGGTGTTTTATTTTTTAACTGGCTTGTCAAGCTTGTTTATACTTGAATGTTTGGCCTTCTACCAATCTCCTTATATTATCTTAAGAACTTTTTGTCTTTTTATGTTGATTTTATAGTTATATTCTTTTTTACTTTAGGTTAAGGACCCCTTTTTCCTCAATATTATCTATTAAAAACTATAATAATCATATTTTGATATCTAACATGACTTCAAAACATCCAAACATCTTTAAAATGCAAAACTTATCCCCTAAAAATACCAATAAAAGTTGATCTCCTAAAAATTTAGTATAACATTCTAACCAATTAAGCTACCACTAGAGACCAAATTATAACATTCTTTCTCAACATAATCTAATATTTTACTAAATTAATCCATGAGATTTGTACATAATCCTAAACTCTGTTGACCTGTACCATAATTTTTAAAAGACTTCCATCTATACAACTTTCATCATATGTCCATTTTTTGCTATGTCATAATGCTTCTTTTCTTTATTCTCAAAAAAAATAAAAAAAATAAAAAAAATTAGACCAACATTTTCTAAATACATTCATTTTGAATTCTTATAAAACATGCAAGCCTATGAAAAAACACCCACATTTACATCTCAATATTCCAAAACTAAAAATTTGAGAGTAAAAATACTCTTATGTGTTTGAAAAAATAGCCATACATCTCAAAATTTGAATTTATGCTCTAATTTTAGTTTGGAAATCACCCTTACATAAGTTCAAAGATTGTTATGTGGTGTCTATCCTGAATTATATTGATAAATGTAGTTGAAGTGACAATAAAATTTGTCTAGGTCTTATTTTGGTATAGAAGATAATTATATATTCAATCCTTCTGACATCTACCATAACAGTGAATCAATAATTACAAGTTGGTCAGTCTCCATTTAAGGCCTCGTATTCCTTTAAACTCCAACATATAAATTACCGTTAGTTTAGATACCATGCTATCCATTTTAATACATATCCATTAGAGGCCTCATATTACTTTGATCATGTTCTTTAGTAAGGATGTCATGGCCTCCTGACAAACGAGGTAGATATTTATTCTTTAATAATTTTTGAACTTCAATAATTTTTAAACTAAGACAAAGGAACTTTTAATTTAGCCACTTTAATTTACTGTTTACGTGAGGATATTTTTGTCACCTTACCCACACAGACACTCCATATTTTAAAATTCAAATAAGGACACACTATTTGATTGAATATCCTAATTTGGGGTCTTGTAAACTAGAAATCCATGATGTGGAATTTGAAAATCATGAACTTGAGTTTATTTCAAATTTATAGTATGTTTCAAATTTTTAAGAGAATAGAAGTTGTGTATAGGAAATATGATAGGATTGACATTTTGCCTTTGATTTAATTTAACTTGGTACTTGTCAACATGTTTGATATGTAATTGAATGACTAAATAGGTTGGCATGTTTGTTTTTAGTTGGTTCCTTATCCATGTTTAATCTTATATAGGTTACTTCATATTTGAGTGTTTCTTGGAACACTCCCAGTATCATCTATTTTACCACACAATGTTATTACATTAATATATAGCCCAAATAAATAATATAAGTCATCAATAAAGTAAATGAATGAAATCTTACCAAGTTTCACCATCCTGCTAACCCAGAGGTGACATAAACACAATCCTTTGTCTATATTATCCTGGGAAAGTAGATCATTGAGATTCATCCACATGTAATCATCCCACTAACTTAGAGGTGACATCAACATAATTTCATGTATGGATTATCTCAGGAAAGCAAAATGTTGAGAGTTATCTATGTATCACCATCCTACTAACAAGGAGTGACATCAACATAGTTCCATGTATGGATTATCATGGGCAAGTGGAGTAGTGAGATCCATCAACTTGTCATCATCCTACTAACCCATGGCCAAAATAAAAAATCACAATAAGCCACATCTTAGCTATAAGTGGAATAGTGATACTCAGACACATGTCCCTCAACCACATAAACAAATAAAAAAACATAAAGGCCAAGGCTGAAATCATGAAAAAGATAAATCTATCAATTTATGCTAACTAATCATCTAGGATAAATTAAAATAAGCCATATGGAAATAAAAGTAGTGGATGTTGGTGTTATGAAATTCAATTAGAAATAATCAACAATGAATGCAGTGAAAGTTGTTGTTACCATTAATTCACATGAATTGGTGAATTAATACACTAAATTCTCAAATCTGACACATTGAAAGTAATATAGTTTGAATTTAGACATTTAGTCTAATCACATGGCCTTTTATCTATCAAGTACAATTTGTGAATTCAGATCTCTATTATGAATTATGGATTCAGAACTCTATTGTGACTAATAGTTTACAAACTTTTCACAACACAAACATTTTTAGACCATATTTTTAATCATTTCCTCACCTCAAACTTTATCTCCTTCTACATATTCTATTGTAGGACTAATTTAATACATTGATGCAACATTCAATCCAGTATCTTTTAATCATTATTTCAAACATTACACTTCTATTTTAGATGCAATCAATGCAATCGATCCATACAAGGTTGAGGAATTTTTTTAAATATTTAATTAAAGATATAAGGAGGACTTTCTAGTAATAAAAGAGGATGACCTCATAACGTAGCATCTAAACCAGAGGTAATGCCCTACATTGACCTATTATTTGATTTATTAGAGAATGGGAAATTTTCTAGGAAAATATTACATTTTGGGTGCAATAAGACTTCAACATCATACATTAGTGTAAATGTTATTGAGAGATAATACATATATGCAAGTGACAGTGAAGATAATATACAAATCAATCCTAAATTGAACAAGATAAATTAACTAACTATATCTCTAGAGATACGTAGATAATGGGGGTCATGACTAATATGGATATGATAAACCTATCTAAGGGACCACTTTCCATATAATATCTCTAGAGAGGGTTACAAATCCTCTAGTCAAGAAACACCACACAACAACCCTAACTAGGTCTAATAATGTAATAATAAAGTAAATCTAATCTAGTGCTCACTAAATCTTGTGGCACAAAATAGGGGATAAACATACACAATAAACATGCAAAGTAAAACTCTACTCAAGTCAATGTAGAGTTAATCATAAGAAAGCAAATAAAATACATTCATTATCCATTATTTATGAAAATCTATTTACTAAAATATAAGATTAAAAGATACAAATATTTACCTTGAATACAAACTTGTTGAGTCTCAACCTCTCCCTTGGCTAATGGTGCTTTGCAATCGGTTGTTGTATATTATTGAATAATTTAAGGTTGAATATTTTACTATAGTTTACCCAAGTACCTCCGAGTGAATCCCAAGCTTTCACAAGATAAAGGTTCTCCTCTAAGAATCATGAAAACCTAAGCAATTAATCCTCAAATAGAATGGTGGAAATTTAGATCATAAATAAGCATAAATGAGTGACTCTTTATTGGAAATGAAGTGAAAGAGGGGTATAAAGAGCCTAATTTGACCATAAAACCTTTCATAAATTTATCCAATAAGGTTAGCCAGGTCAACCTTGTTAGAAAAATAAATAAGTTCATTGGGTTTTCAAATTATGTTGGTTGGGTTTACAAAATTATTTAATGTGCACTAATTTCCCAATAGGGTCGATTGGGTTGACAACATCTATTTTTATAGACCTGATGACATAGTATAAATAATAGAGATATCTTATTTGAATCTATATGTTATGTATAACATATTAGGAAAGTGGAATAACTAAGTCAACTTGGTCTACATAGTAGGAAAGTAGGCCAAAATACGTAGTATAAATATGAAATAAATATAGACATATAGTTTATTATACTTTAAGTTATATTTTATATTTACACTTTCAATATGTTTAAGATTGGTTTCAAACCTATAAGATTTATAATTAAAATTCTTTATTTTGGAAGGTCCTGATGGAGTTCAGACTTGACCATATTTTAGGGTTCTAGGACTTCAGACTTAGCTATATTTTAGGAATCTAGGACTTCAGACTTAGCTAAATTTCAAATTTTCAAGGATGCATCATATAAGATAAATGTATTATAAACTCTAAATAATTTGGTCTAATGGTAAGCATGATACAAAGCCACAAAAATCTTCTAAAGCACCAATAGTCTGGCCACCCCTTTCTCAGTGCACCATTTAAGGTGTGCACTCTAATAGAATAAGACTCAATAGGTTCTTAAAAGAAATTAAGTTCTAGTTAGTATTCAAGATTTTAATATATTCTGTGCATACATATGTCCCACTCGAAGCTCATCATGTGTCACTAAAGTGTAACATGGGATGGTTTTTCCATAAATAATATATCAACACATGAAAATGAGTCTTGAAATGAGATGAAAGTAGAAGAAAGTACCATATACATACCTTGACCTACCTTTTTGCTAAATGACTACATTCAAATATATTAGTCTTAATCATAAAGGGAACAATACCTACATTTGAGAAATATTAGGGCTACAAGACTAAAAATAGGAGTAATGTATGCATACTTAAGATGGCCAAAGTATAAATGAATAACTTGAAAAACTAATTAAATTACTCGAAAAAATTGGTAAGATAGGATTTTTAAGTCTAGGTAAGAACCAAAATATCAAGCATGCAAATTATAAAATGACGAAAAATGAATGTATGATCACACTAAATCACATTTTGAATCATATAAAACATAAATGACAAAAATTAATTTAGATCATACTAAATCAAGCTAGGAAGCATGTAAAACATGAAATGATAAAAAAGAATGTAGAACATTCTAAATCATGTTGGGATGCATGTAAAACATGAAATGACAAAAATGAATGTATAACTACTAAATCAAGTTTGGAAGCACGTAAAACATAAATGATAAATGAAATATCGATTCAATAAAAATCTAACAAATATATGTAAGTGAGATAAAACCTTGTGTAAGATAAACCTCTTTAATCAAACATAAAGAAGGCCTAAGTGACTAAAAATGAAATATAAGTCGAGATGTAATACAAGAATTTCAAATTAATATGAAGAAAGTATAAATGATTGAAAATTAAAGGTAATTCAAGATGTAAAATAATTTTTTCAAATGAATATGAAGAAAGCATAACATAAAAATGAAACGTAAGCCAAGATGTAAAACAATAATTTTTGGTCATACATAAATAAAAACATTATGTAAAATGTCATATGTAAGATAAGTGAAACCCATAAAAAATCACACAAGAAAAGTAGATAGATGAATTCAAATATCTAAAGGATGACAACTCAAACTTAGTTCTTTCTCTAAGATACAATATAATAAATCATAACTAACTAGTGACATGACTAGGATGATAATGAGATGTTATGGTAAGTAAATGGTGTAAGGGTGTTTATGATGAAAACCTCATTCTATCCAAGGTATTACAATGCAACTCACAAACTATAAACTAAGAGGTGTAATAAGTAAAATGTGATCAGATAAAATCAATATCTAGCAAGGGTAATATAAGGAAAAAATGATGTAAATAAGGAATGTGAAGTGCCATATGGGTGATGTAAACATCCTTAGCAAGAATGAGAAACACAAAGCAAGTGAGTAAGGCTAATAAATATAAACAACAAGGAATTAGGATACTTTGAATAATGAACATAAATCTTAGAATAAAAATTTAAGTACATAAATCATCCCATGAAGACTATATGCATGAAAAGTAAAATAAACCTACCTTCCCACAACATGTTCACCATTCCTTATAACCCATTATAGAGTTGTATATCTATTGCAAAGATTGGGTATTTATGTGAGAATGTAGGTGGAACTATATAATATATGATATAATGAGACCTATTATCATAACCTACTACCCTACTACACCCCAATGAACCTTGGCTCTATCATGAGGCCAACTATGGAGTTTAAGCTTCAAATAAGATAAGAGATGTGACAAACATAGATCACATATTTTGGTTTGATATATATTTTAATATTTTTTTTGACTTTTATTTCTTTTATTATTTGTATTTTACCTCTTTTAGATTTTCTATTCCTCCTCCATATGGATTTGAAGAATCAGTCATGGTTGAAATAGGTGACAAACACAAGAGAGTTTACACTTTGTCACTAGAGAAAAGGACCTAAAGACAAAGGTATATAAACACTCCTATAATTGCCTAAAATTAAGTGTGAAATATTAAAATTTACTTATGTATGCCTTAAGTTAAAATAAATAAGCTAAATATGGGGATCATGATAGATTTGTTCATGTAATAAGTGATACAATGATAAATATTCTCATAGCTAATCACAAGGAGGTAAAAATAGTGCTATGAAAGGGATGGGGATATGATATGATAGTCATGCCACTAATAAAGTCATAATAACCTAAAATTCATGTAGCACAAGAAATAATGAAAGTATTAATCATCTTGAAAGATGTGGGAAATTAAATAGTCATCCTAAAAGAGGGGAAAGTAAATAGTCATCCGAAAAAAAAGGGGAATGTAAATTATCATCCCAACATAAGAGAGCATAAATAAGTGCCAAATTATCATAAATGTGACATGTAAAATAATGACATAAATAATAGAAATGATACATAAGAACCACAAAGGAAACAAAGGCCAAATGTCATAAAACTAGATAACTAAAAAGAAAATAATGGTGCTAATAAAGTGAAATAAGACCAAAGAACCCAAAGGAAATAATGGTGATAATATAGTGTGTTTGTGAGGAATACCTAGTTATATTATAGATATTATAATACAAATCATAAACTACAAATTGAAATAAAACCAAAAAAGCCAAAGGAAACAATGGTTTAAGTAAAGTGTGTTGTGAGGAAGACCTGGTCGTATCTAAGGTATTACAATGCAACTCACAAACTATAAAGTGAAATAAAACTAAATAACCCAAAGGAAACAATGGTGTAAGTAAAATTAAAATAAATGAAATAAAGTTTACAAAAATAAAGAAACATGAGACAAACATAACAAGCAAAATCTATGATAATGTTTATATCAAAGGTGAGCATGTGAAATACAACCCTATGTGTGTTGGAAGGTTTGTTGAAGTTGAATTTATTTACTATGAAATTTAGAATATTCTCCAAATTATAAAGTGATATGTGGATGGGCATCATAATATTCCCCAACATGTGATAAGGAAAGATGTGAAGATAAGCTATTAGAATGAGTTGCATTGGGTTAGTAGGTGCATTTAGAGATAGATAAATGTGTTGGTATGTTTGATTTTAAGTATGTTAAAATTGAAATAGGATGTGTATAAAAGATATGAATAGGTATATATGGAAAAGGAGGACCTTCTATGGTGCACTTGGGGTAAGCATTTTAGCTAGGTGATCCTCAAGTTCGTGTGACCTAGAAGGTTGAGGTTTGATTAATGAAACCACCCATTTAAATTTGTTCATGTTATCTATCCTTTCCTTATTTATTTAGGAATAAATATCAATAATGTTTTGAATAACATTAGATGATGAGGTGGAGGTATAGGGTAATTATTGTTGATCATTATATAATTGATGTTGATGTGATTGTCATTCTTCATATTTCACTTGTGAGGCTTGGATATATTCTTGATAACATTTTTGAGTAAGAGTATCAAAATTGAAACATGGACCAACCAAGGAATCAAGATGAAATAAATGAAGATCATGACAATCCTCATGAGAGTGACCTATCATAGCATTCTGTAAATAAAATTTATTGGGATTGTACCATTTTGGAGGAGGTTTGGAAAGATCAAAGCTCATGGGTTTAGAGGGTAGCAATTTATTCTTAATTTATTATAGACTCAAGGGAGGGTGATCAAGGGTTAAAATTGGCTGAATTGGGTACTCCCTTTTGATGTTATGGAGGCTTATAAGAATCAATTTTATGATAAAATGATTGGAAATATTCCTATTAGTTTCTTTAGGTGATTTAAATTGAGTCATAAGAAACTCTCACCTTTTTGTTTATCTAAGGCTTCTTATAAATTTTTAGGAAAAAAATATGTGAACTTTGTAGTGAAGAGGTGATTTATAAGTGGTAACAAATAGTTTGAAGAGAGTATCAACATTCATGTTATGGTCAACTTTGTGATTTATAGACATCCATAGTTTGATGAAAATGTGAGCAGATTTATTAAGGAACTGTTTGGCATTGATGAAGTGGCTAAGGTAATTTTCATGAAGGTCATTATGTTGGAATTCCTTGACTATAGAAATAAATAACTCCTGTAGTTATGAGATGGAATGTTTAGGAATTTTATTTTACCATTCAAGTGCATTTCCAAAAAAGGTTTTTTCTAGGAGTTTTATGGTAGTAAAAGTTTTAATCTGGACCCAATATTTATAGAGATTACTAAACATTTACGAAAGATAGTGTGGTCTTTAGTTACATCATATGTAATACTTGGATAAATGTTTC
Source organism: Torreya grandis (assembly GCA_037957365.1). Taxonomy (NCBI): domain Eukaryota; kingdom Viridiplantae; phylum Streptophyta; class Pinopsida; order Cupressales; family Taxaceae; genus Torreya; species Torreya grandis. The sequence continues at coordinate 1,603,165 of JARHVA010003244.1, forward strand.
TAATGTCTATGGATGCAATAAATGGAGCTAAAGGTTCATATTTAAAATGTTTAAATATTATTCCATGCAAATGGGGTTAAAGGATGAGATTCCTATTGGCACCTCAAAGAAAAGGAGGAAAAAAATATCTTTTGGATGATTCATGATGACTTGAGGTAGTTGACTAGCCATTTTTAATACTTGAGATTGCATTTAATCATTTGGGAATTGGTATTTTTTTGCATAACATTACTTTTTTAAATATTTTGGGTTATACTAATGGGAGGATTTGGATTTTTATTGGTAGGAGTTGGAATTTTAGTGTTGGTAGGAGGAACATTCCATATATTGGTAGTATGGGGTGGTTGGTTGGGTGGATGATTTCCAACATTGGTAGTAAGAAGAGGGATAGGATCGTTAACCTCAACTATATTACATGATGTAGTAGTTAGTTTTTTATTAGAAAGACATGAAGGAATAAATTGAATAGTTTCATCTGAGGTGATAATATAGGTGAAGTTATGATCTACATCCTTGATTATGTAGTGTTCTTTACTAACTAGAAGCTGAAAAGATGACATCATTATGAAATTACACTAGGTAGATAAAAACATAAGGAAACTATACATTACTAATCTATGAAGCTAAAAATAGAATTAAAAAATTTAAGTAATTGATAAAATTGAAATGCTAAGTAGGTAAGAAGGAACCTATACACTGAACTAGGTCAACTAGGTTGAGTTAGTATATTGAGAAAGCTAAAAATCTAGAACTGAAACTGAGTCATCTAACTCGACGTCACCCTACAGAGGTAAAATTTTTAAAAAGCATAAAAATGAACTAGTTGAACATCTCAACTTAGTTTGTTGCTAGTTGACTAAAACTAATTTTTTTTAAAAGACACATAAAATGAACTAGATTGACCAAAATGACTAGTTTGTTGAAACTGAAAGTGAAAATTTTAAAAACATATAAAATTAACTAGATCGATTAGAAAGACTTAATTTATTGAAACTAACAATGAAAATTATAAAAACATGGAAAATGAACTAGGTCAGCTAGAATGACTTAGTTTGTTGAAACTCAAAGAGAATTTAAACATAAAATAGACTATGTCAACTAGAAGGACATACTTTGTTGAAACTAAAAGTGAATTTTAAAAAATGTAAAAAATAAACTTAGCTAACCAGAATGACTTAGTTTATTGAAACTAAAAGTGGAAATTTTAAAAACATTTAAAATGAATTAGGTCAAGTAGTATGATTTAGTTTGTTGAAATTGAAAGTGAAAATTATTAAAATGCAAAAAATGAACTAGGTTAATCAAAATGACATAGTTTGTTGAAATTGAAAGTGAATGTTTTAAAAACACAAAAAATGAAGTAGGTCAACCAAAATGACTTAGTTTCTTAAAAATGGAAAATTAAGGTTATCAAGAAAAGACCCAAAATAAGGTTGACCATCATGACCTAGTTGATTGTGGAATAAAAACTTGTAAAAAGACTGTGAAACTAGGTTGACCAGCTTGACCTAGTTTATTGTAAAATAAAAACCTATAAAATATTAAAAAATTGGGTTGACAAGATCAATAAAGTTTAAAAACTTACACGCATAATGTTGAACTAGGTCACTAGGTTTGATCCAAATGATTGTAAATAAAAAAAGAAAAAAATAAAAACTAAAAAAAGCCCTTCAAGGCTTAGATTCATGTCATGTTTACCAGAATGTATGCAAACAAAAAGGAAGTTGATCTACAAATCAATCCCAACTTAGAGAGGATAAATGAGATAGCTATACCACTAGTAATACTTAGATAATATGGTTCATGATCAGTATGGATTTGCTAAACCTACCTAAGGGATATCTTTTCATATAATATCTCTAGAGATGGTTGCAAAGCCTCTAGTCAAAAAACACCACACAATAACCCTAGATAAGTCTAATAATTCAATAATAAAGAAAATCTAATATAATACTCAATAAAAACTTGTGGCTCAAATGGGGGATAAATATAAAACAATAAACATGCAAATTAGAACTCTATTCACATCAATGTAGAGGTAATCCTAAGTAAGGAGAAACAATACATTTATTAGCCATTATTTATGCAAATATATCTACTAAAATAGAAGAGTAAGAGCTAGGAATACTTCCATCGAGCCTCAACCTCTCCTTTGGATAATGGTGCTTTGTAAGAGGTGGTTGTGTATTATTGAATAAGCTAAGGATTGATAATGGACTATAGTCTATCCAAAAATCTCCTAGTGAATCTCAAACTTTCACAAGATAATATTTCTCTTCCAAGAAGTATGAAACCCTAAGCAATGACTCCTCAAGTAGAATGGTAGAAGTACAGATCTTAAAAAAGCACAAATGAATAATTTATATATTGTAAATGAAGTGAAAGATAGGTATATATATCTTGGTTTAACCCTAATCTCTTATAGAAATTTATATGACAAGGTTGGAAAATTCAACCTTGTTAGGCAGGAAATAGAGTTGTTAGGCTTTAAAACTAGGTTAGTTAGGCTGACAAGATTTTATAATGTGTATCGAATTCCCAATGGGGTTGATTGGGCCATTTATGTCCATTTTTGTAGACCTACTAACATAGTATAAATCATATAGTTGGCCTCATTGACTCTGTAAGTTTTAGCTGACATAGTAATAAATTAGAATAACAAAGTTGATTTGGTTGACATAGTAAGAAGTCAGGAAAAAACAAGAAGTATAAATATAAAATAAACATTTAAGTATAAGTTGATATTTATACATGGACATATAATTTATTATATTTTAAGCTATATTTTAATCTATATTTTAGAATGTTTGAGAGTGGTTTTAGACCTCTAATATTTATAATGCAAATTCCAAATTTTGGAGGGTTCTAATGAATTTCAAACATAGCCATATTTAAGGGTTCAAGGATTTTAGACTTAGCCATATTTTAAGATTCCAAGATTTAAGAATTCATGATATTTTAAGATTTTAGGGAGGCATCATTGGATTCAAATGGATTACAAACTCTAAATAAGTTGAACTAATTGTAGTCATACAAATCCACAACAATCTTGTGAAGCACCAATGGTCTACCCACCCCTTTCTTGGTGCAGCCTTTAAAGAATACACTCATGGATATTGATACTATAGGTGCTCTTGAAATAAAATATGTGTTAATAAGTATTAAATATTTAAAAATATTGTGTATATAAAATATATAATCCCCTATAGTTTCATTGCATAGAGTAGTTAGGAAGGCTAAACACATCATCAATACACCAACCCAAATGTAGGTCATTAGATGGAGGAAAATTATACCTCATATATATATATATATATATATATATATATATATATATATATATTAGGGACATCTTACCCCATGGCCATGCTTCCTATGGGGAAATATCATTAATCTATTACTCCAAATTAAATAGAGAAATAAGTTTCATTTAACATTCCTTCATAGATTAAGAATCTACAACAACAAGAATAAAGAATGCAGTGTATACACATAATATTTTCAAAATTTATTAATTACTTATGCTTTCTCTCTTGTAGGAACCCATCGAGTCTCATTCTCTTTGAGTGTGTGCCTCAAAAGGTGCACAAGGAAGGGGTGGGTAGACCATTGGCATTTCAAAATATTGTTGTCCCCTATACCACCACTTGAAATCTACACAAACATCTCATATACACTTCCCTAAGCTTTGCCCCTCCTTTACACACTCCTTTAAGCAATTAACCACCTTATACAACCCCTATCAAAGCCATTTTTATTTTACATTTACCAAACAATGTCAGTCTAGGAAAATCCTATACTTAAATAATATTAACATGTTATGGGACTCTGTTGTCCTTAGTTGACCTAGTTTAGGACTAACTTGATTTTATTAATTAACAATATAGGGTCTCTTAGGGCTGACACTATCCACTAAACTTTTGGAAAGGTTTAGGGTTATATTCAACTATATATACACATAATTTTTTTCCATTTCTTTAAGAAGAAAAAATTCATATATTATGCATCAGATTATCCACCATTCTACTTGAGGAGCATTGCTTAGGGTTATAATACTACATTTAGAGATACAGGTCTTGTCTTGTGGAGAAGTCTTTTGGATGCATAGAGAAGTCATCAAGCCTAGATTTGATTTATCCTTATTATCCTTACATTCCATAACAACCTATTACAAATCACCTTAGCCAAGGGAGAGATTATGGCTCGATGGCTTTGTCTTCAAAGATAAGTATTCCTAACTCTTGCTCCTCCTTGTTAAAGTAGATAAATTTGCATTTTTTATCTTATATGCTTCTCTCCCATGCATTAGGATTTCCTTCAACTTGGATTATGTATAGATATTCTATACATGTTTAATTTTATATTTATTACCCCCATTTTATGTCACAATATTTGTTGAGAACTATGTTAATACTTACTTTAATTTGTATTTACTTTGTGAATATAGAAAATATGAGAGCTAGTTAGGGTTATTGCATGGTTTTTCTTGACTAGAGGCTTTAGAACTATTAGTGTAGGTTTTTATTTTTTCCTATTTTTTAATTAGGTAAATTGTATTTCTTGTGCATACATGGAGTTTTTCTACATTTGTGGGATAGGCTAGCTTATGTGGAGGTGTGTGTCATAGATGTGTCATAGGTGTCATAAGAATGTCATAAGTAACTCCCTTGATGGGAGTTACTTCTCTATTCTTAGCACATTGTCACCACCTTTCATGGAGGAGTTACTGTCTATTATTGGGGTGCCTTGTCCACCTTTTGTAAAAGAGTTACTTACGTACTCTCTTATATGTATTCCTCACTTTGGCCATCTCATGTTAATCAGATTTTGGTTTTCTCCATTTTATCTTATGCAATTTCTCTTATTGTGTTATTTTCAAATTGCTTTAGCATCTATGTGGTGTTCACTTGCTTCAACTTGTGTGATCACATCTCCATTGCACTCGTATTATCTGAATTCTGGCAACAACTCCGATATGGTATCAGAGCAAACCCAGTAATCTTGTGTGTGATTATACTTTTAGCTTATTTTGAAATCAAGAAGAGTGGAGTTCTCTTTATTTTTTAATTCTAGATTTGGTCTAAAATTAAAAAAAATCTATCTATATCATTTTCGGTTAGTGTCCTTGGGATCCTTGCATTTGGGTGTCTTGGCAGAATACCACTAGCAGACAAGTTGTTTGCAGATAAATCTGCAGGTTGATGCACTAAGGTGCCATTGTTGAGCAAAGAGCAAGGTGGTAGGCGCCAAACTTTTGTTGTAATTCTATACTTCTATGCCCAGCTTCTAGTCTTTGCCCTCTAACAACAGTATACAGCCAAGCCATAAGCCATACGACGTCCAACATCTAGCAAGCCAGCAAATCAGGATTGTGTTTTGTTTGGTAACACTTCTATGCCTAGTTTTTTGTGCCTTGCTTCTAGTTTATTCTTTTTTGTTGTGCCTAGCTTCTAGCTTTCTGTTCTGCTACGCCACAGTCAGCTCCAGCAAGGCACTAAGTAGCAGTAGTCCTTTCTATAGCAAGCTGTACGGTCCAGCATAGGTCTGAATTTTTTTTTGTCTTTTTTGCTATAAATTTTGGACTGTAATTTCTTGAAAAGGGTGCCCTCTTTCATGCTTGGTGTCTCATGTGACCCCCTAAACACTTTGCCATTCTATCCATTCTATCTTTAACTTAATTTTTTAGTAAAAATTGACTTGTCAAAACAAAAATCAGTCAATTTGACTGAGTATTAAGGTTTTTAGATAGTTTGGTAATTTTGGGGGTTTGAATTAAAACTTGTATCTTCAACCTACGAAGATGAAAGGTGAGGCCCAAGTTGGCAGGAGGCCAATTCCCCCTCACACAAACCTCCTTTGTATTCCTCATTCTGTGTCAAATCCAACGAGTGGTTGGAAGGCCACTTTCTCTCCCCATAACAGGGATTTTTTTAATGTTTTAGTGTTTTTTTTGTAAAAACACTAGTTTACGAGAAAATTGTAACTTTAATATCTTGCAAACAGTAGCTCAGTTTTGGGTGCCATTTGTTGCAAAAATGCTTGTAATTTAATTCTCCATAGCATAGACTTGTTATTTTTCAAAAATGCAATAGTTTATAAAGTGCCAAAAATTTGGGTCTCCCAAGACACATTTTCGACTGAGTCGGATGTCCTATTTGCTTTAGTCTTGCACGAATTACTCTAAGATGCATTTTCGACTGAGTCTGATGTCTTTTGAGCATGCACTTGCATATTTAAGGGGGGCTCAATATTTCAGAGGGGTGTGATTACTTTTCACAACTTGCTTTCATTCTCCTTTCTGCATACATTCACAACTTGCAATCAACACTTCACCTAAATTCAGCTTAAAAATGGATTCTTTTCAACTTAAACCCTATCACCCTTCAACTATCATGAATATAAAGTTAAAATTTCAATCATTTTTAGAAGCAAAGGGTTGTATAGGATCACCATGGGTATAGAAGTATAACCCAACAAAGATGCTGAAAAGGTCAAGTGGTACAATCATAGTGATGAAGCCTATGGATTACTGAGCTTGTCTGTGTCTCCTAAACTTCTCTTCCATCTAAAATCCTCCCAGACTCCTAATGACATATGGGACACCTTATAAAAATTATTTGGGAAGCTTGATGAGATGAGAGGTCATGAGCTTGAAAATGAACTCATAAGTCTAAGTCCTAGCAACTTTGACACCCTACAGGACTTTTTCACTAAGTTTAAGGTCCTTAGATTGCAATTGAAAGAATGCGGGATAGATAAGAAAGATGATCAACTCATTCTTTCTATTCTCAAAAAGTTAGGTCCAAGTTATTCAGTCTTTGTCTCCACTTTCCATGCCACAAAAAGTGCCCTTGGCACTACATGAAAAATGCCTTCTTTGGATTCATTCATTGTCGACTTGACTAGGAAGCAAGATGAGCTAATTCAAATGGGCATAATGAAGTCTAATCAACCCCAAGATTTTATATCTGGAAATGGTAAGGATAAGACTTCAACAAAGGAGAAGAAGAAAAAGAACAAGGACCAAGAGAAGAAGAAAGAAAACACCAATCCTGCCAAAAACAACACTGAGACTTCCTCTTCCAATGTTAAACCTTAGAAGGAGAAGGTTAAGTCTACCTATTATAAAAAGATAGGGCATGATGAACACAAATTCATGAGGAAATAAATAGATCACCTAACTCATCTCGTAGAGAAGAATAACATAGGTGTTCCAAAGTCCATCAAGCAGAATTCATCTACCCAAGATTCTACCAAGGCAAAAGGCAAAGGCAAGGAGAAAGAAAAGGGCAAGGCCCTTTTAGCTATAGCAACTTCCACATCTTCATGGGTCATCGACTCGGGTGCTTCTCACCACATGGTCTCTTCACTAGTTGAGTTTTCATCTTTAGAGCCTTGTAGCATGACTTCAATTAGTTTGGGTGATGACACATCAGTTTCTGTTGCAGGGAGAGGGTTAGTTGAAATGGAAGGAGGAACATTCAATAATGTTCTAAGTGTTCCTTCTCTTTCAACAAATCTCCTATCAGTGTACCAAATCACTCACATTGGTCGGGGCATGAGAGTTGAGTTTTCACCAGATTCAGTGGCTATCAGGGAGTTGCATAGTGATACTACAGTGGCAGTGGGTAGGGCAGATCACCAAGCCAAGTTATACACCTTCTCACATTTTGCATCTAATTCTTCTCCAACAACATTACTAACTCATTCAGATGGAGTTAGCAAATTGTGGCATGAGTGGTTTGGCCACCTTAACTACCGCTACCTTGAGCAACTTTGCAAACATGACATGGTCATTGGCTTGCCTCGTGTCCAATTCTCAAAAGGACTTTGCAAGGGGTGCTCCCTTGGGAAGCATTCTGAAGCAAAATTTAACAAAGGCAAAGCTTGGAGGGCTTCACAACCTTTGGAGTTTCTCCACAGTGATGTATCGAGACCCTTTCCCAAACCATCTTTCACAAGGGCTATGTACATCCTCACTTTCATTGATGATTTATCTAGGTACACTTGGATATATTTTCTCAAACAAAAGTCTGAAGTGTTTTAAATTTTTCTAGACTTCAAGGCTCTTGTTGAAAAAGAGAGTGAGAAATCCATCAAGGTTATTCGAACTGATAATGGAAGAGAGTATGTCAGCATCAGGTTTGAGTAGTTTTACACCACAAAGGGGATTGATTTGTAGCACACAGTCACTTATAGTCCTTCATAGAATGGGGTTTCAGAATGCAAGAATAGGTTCTTGAAAGAGATGGGTAGCTATATGATTCACTCCAAATCCTTAGCACCACAAGACTGGGCTGAAGCAATCAATTGTGCTTGCTACATTCAAAATAGGGTTCCCCACAAAGCTTTGAAAGGGATAATACCCTTTGAAGCTTGGCATAAAAGGAAACCTGATGTTGAGCACCTTAGATTTTTTGGATCCCCAGCCATGGCCTACATTTCGAAGAAGAAATGCAAAGCTATGGAACCTTAGTCCAAGCCTTACATCTTTGTAGGATATTTGGATGGTATTAAGAGATATCACCTTCTAGATCCAGTCACTCATGAGTTGTTCATTGAGAGAAGTGTCCATTTTTAGGAGAGTCTTAGAGACTCAACACTTGACACTTTTTTTCCCTCATTGGATCTACTTCGTCATGATGATTCCTCATCAGATTTAGATCAGCCACATCAAGTTCTTGAGCCAGATTCATCTTCTTTTTCAAGTTTAGATAGTGAGGATAGTGATGCAGAGTCATCCACCTCTAGTCAGTCAGAGGATGAGGAGTTAGCACCTGACTCGCCCACTTCTGAGCCACTTTGGGCTAGACAGATACTTGAGAGTGTTGGCACATGGGTAAGAGATCTTGTAGATGACAGATGTACTGGGGGATTTTCAGAGAGATCCACATGCCTTCTTTGCTTCAGTTTTAGATCCACATACTTTTTGAGAGGCATCGGGGGTACCTGAGTGGGATAGTGCTATGTAGGAAGAATATTCTTCCTTAATAAAAAATCACACTTGGAATTTGACTTCACTTCCTAAGGGAAGAAAGATGGTTCGATGTCGGTGGATATATCACACCAAGTTTGCAGCAGATGGGTCAGTTGATAAGTATAAGGCACGATTGGTAGCCAAGGGTTTCTCATAGGTGGCAGGCATTGACTACTCAGAGACCTTTGCACCCATTGCAAAGATGAATTCTATCTAACTCACCTTGGCTATTGCCACAGCACATGGTTGGGATGTGCATCAGATAGATGTGAAGAGTGCCTTTCTTCAAGGAGACCTTGAGGAGGAGATCTACATGGAACAGCCGCCAGGATTTGTTTAAGATTCTTCCTTAGTATGCAGACTTAAGAAATCTATCTATGGCCTCAAATAGGCCCCTTGGGCTTGGTATGCCAAGATGGATTCCTTCCTTCTCATAGTGGGTTTCACTAGGTGCCATTCTGATCCCAATGTCTACTTCTTGCGGTAGGATGATTCGCTCTTGATTTTGGTTCTATATGTTGATGACATTTTGATCACCAGGAGTTTTTCATCAGCTATTACAGTGGTGAAGGCATCTGTTCAGGATAGATTTGATATGACAGACTTGGGTTTGTTGCACTACTTCCTTGGCATCAAGATCTCATAGTCAGATTCAGGGATTTCTATTACATAGCCTAAGTATGCTCTTGACTTATTGGCTCGGTTTCACATGGCTAATTGCAAGCCATCTCCGACTCCCTTTCTATCAGGAGTCGAGCTTGAGACTGATTGCTCTTCACCATTGGTTGATACCACTCAGTATAGACAAATTGTTGGCAGTCTCATCTACTTGACTCATACTAGGCCCGACATATCATATACAGTGGGACTTGTTTCCAGATTCATGAAGGAACCTCATGAGATGCATTGGAAAGCAGCTAAGAGGATCTTACATTACATACAGGGTTCACATAGATATGGGATTCATTACAGATTTGGCATAGAAGTTGACTTGGTTGGATATACAGATTCAAACTGGGCTGGTGATTCACAGACTTGCAAGTCCACTTTTAGTTATAGTTTCTCTCTAGGTTTAGGTCCTATCAGTTGGTCTATCAAGAAGCAAAATGCTATTTCTATATCATCCATAGAGGTAGAGTACAGGGGAGTTGTTAATGCAGCTACTAAGTCTATTTGGCTTTAGGGGATTCTTTTTGAGTTTGGCATTCCTATCAGGTAGCCCACCATCATTTATTTTGACAACCAGAGTACCATTTAGATTTGTAGGAATCTAGTTCAGCACCAGTGGACCAAGCACATAGAGATTCACATGCATTTCATTTGAGAGCTTATTCATAATCAGGTCATTGACTTGATATTTTTCTAGTCTTTGGAGTAGGTTGTAGACATCCTCACCAAACCTTTCACCGAGAGCAATTTCATTCATCTACAAGCTCTTATTGGGGTGCAATCTACATCTGTAGTAGCATCATCTTCAGGGGGGCCTTCTAGCCTCTTCTTTTCCTTTTTGTCTCTCTTTTGGGGGGGATTTTTTTGCTACGGGTTTTCTCCTTTTCTTTATCTTATGGGAGATTGCATTTGTACATGGGTACCTCATCAGGCCTAGTTTTCGAGACCCATTTTATATTTTCACACTTCCCACCTAAGTTGAGCTTATGGGGGGGTATTAGTGCAGGTTTTTATTTTTTCCTTTTTTTTAATTAGGAAAATTGTATTTCTTTTGTGCATACATGGAGTTTCCTACATTTGTGGGATAGGCTAGCTTATGTGGAGGTGTGTCATAAATGTGTCATAAGAATGTCATAAGTAACTCCCTTGATGGGAGTTACTTCTCTATTCTTAGCACATTGTCACCACCTTTCATGGAGGAGTTACTGTCTATTATTGGGGTACCTTGTCCACCTTTTGTGGAGGAGTTACATACTTTCCTATGTGTACTCCTCACTTTGGCCATCTCATGTTAATCTGATTTTGGTTTTCTCCATTTTGTCTTGTGCAATTTCTCTTATTGTGTTATTTTCAAATTGCTTTAGCATCTATGTGGTGTGCACTTGCTTCAACTTGTGTGATCACGTCTCCATTGCACTCATATTATCCAGATTGTAGCAACAACTCCTATAGGAACCATATCTAGTAATGTTATTATTGTAAAAAACCCCTTGGTTATGTATAGTGGATCCATATTAGTCATGATCCCTATTATCTAAATATACCAATAATCTAAAGTGTAAGTGTGATTTATCTTCTCCAAGCTAGAATTAACTTGTAGGTTAGCTGTATTTTCACTTGTATACATTCTAGTGAACCTGACATGAATCTAACCGTTGTAGGTTTTATTTCAAATATTTATTTTATTATCATATTATATATTTATATTTTAACAATATTATATCAAACCTATGGATATAGTCTTACATTTTGTGTGTATGTTTAACATAGTCACTCCAAATCAGTTCTATTTTCTCTATTTAGGTCTTCTCCAAATAAAAGTGACTAGATCGATCAACATGACACAATATCTTATTCAACCATAGGATTGGAGACTTTGTCAAACTATTTGAATCTATTCACATTTTTATTTCTCAACATATAAGTTTTTCATACTTCATTGACCCACATGACTCTATTTGGAAGTCATTTTCAGCATACAACTTTTACAGACTTTGTCAACCCAGTCAACTCTGTTTACAAAATATAAAATCCAACATTTGAGAAACACAACATAAAATTTTGAAATTAAGCATCTTCAAAAGTATCAAGGTTCATTCTTACCTTCTCTGCATTTCTATTTTTAATTTACAATCCTTTTTTTCATAGTTTAAAGTATATAAACTACAATCCTATGGTAAATTGGGTTGACTATCTCTACACATATTTGTAGCCTACTTTATCTCTAAAATACTTAGTTGATTTATTCAACTATGTTATTTTGGATCTTACTTTCATATAACATTAGAGACCCTGACGAATCTATTATTTATTGTTTGCATATAGTGTTGCTTGAACCAACTCTATACTTTTCAAAGACAAAGGAATTAACTTATCTTTCTAGTAATTAATTCATTTTTATTTTTAGTTACTTGTAGGGTTAAAGTAAAAAAATTAGACTAAATATATGGTTTTGAATTTATTGATTTAGTCACACTATTTTTAATTTTTCACACACTTCCAAATCAATTAACACTAAAAAACATTAAACATTTTCTTCCCAAGGCATATCTACTTACATTTCATCATCAAGAGGGAAGTTAATTTGGCTATCTAGCTAAGTATAAGCACGTGGTTGATGGTATATATTGGCAAAGAACCCAACACCCTTATCACTTTAGGAATGTGAAGTGATGCAGTAGGCCCCAATACCAAGATAGTCCTATCACCATACATATCCCTTTTATCTTGAATTACTTAGAACAATCAATACATTGATTTATAACTCCTTCTTACAACCAACTCAATATCAAATTAATTTCAAAAATTATTATAATATAATAACATTCAATATTGACCACTTATCTTAGATTTACATTTAAGTTTTGTTGCTTACTCCTTGATCAATGTATTTTATATTGTAAAACTTATATTATCTAGTGTTAGTGTAATTTTTGTCTTGTGTGCTATAATTACATGAAACACATTGATCTAATTTATTGTGTGCTTTATTATATTTGCTTAGCTATTATCTTATAGAATTTATCCTATTTTTAGAACATAATAGTCCTTGTTGACACAGTCTCTTATACACTGTTAGTTTTACTTACCTTCAGTACATAGTCTCAATATATATTTGTGTATTGTTTTTATTCTATTTAATTTCTCCCTCTCAAAGTACATAGTCGATCTATAGGACTGTGTTATTTATTCCTTGTTGTGTTTCTTGTCTTCCATAAAACTATCGATTAGTTCAATTATGTATCTTACCAGTTGATCCTTCTTTCGATCATGTTCGTAACCTCTTTCCTTCATCATGATTTTACTATTTGAGGATAATACTGAGTTAAATCAAACAAACATGGTTATTTTTACTAACCCTAATTGATTTCCCAAAATAGATATTATGGCACCCACCATGGATGAAATCAATGTCCATGTTTTGACTCACACTACCAATTATGGGACTCATCTCCAATCCTCCTCATTATATAATCATTTGTTCTTACTACTAGATAAGCATGATTTAGAGTACATAATTGAAATGATATTTTTCATCAATGAATTCCCTCAACATATAGGTAAATACCGTTCAACCATATATAATCTCATGCCAAGTCCTCATATAGAATAACCTCATTCACCCTCCCCTACCTTTTCTCATGGATTTTGATGAACCACTTTCTTTGCATCTCAACCTTTTCCTTCTATTATGTCTCCTTCACATGCCATGACATCATAGTTTATGACTTATTCAACCTCCATACCATGTATTTATACCAACATGATAGGTTTATCTTCTAGTGGGCCTCTTTAAAAGACCCATACTCTCATCCAGGCTACTAGTGCATCTTTTGATACCAATGCTTCTCATGCCACTTTTGCTTATTTTGATACCAATGTTACCCATGCCACTAATGTGTTGCATGCTACTACTCATAGTTCAACCATTAATACTAACACCAATGCATCACATGTTGTGTACACTACTCAAAATTATTCCCAAACTAAGAAACTCCTATTAAAAACACTTAATACCTTCCAAAACAAAAGCACAAATCAGATGATGCAGATGAAAAACCATCTCATTCATATTCAAAACTAGCCTCATTAGGTTTTATAAGGAGTGCAAAATCTGAATCCCCCTCCCAGGATTCCCATGATAACTTTATCCCACAACCACCCCTCATTAATGAAATAATAAAACATCTAAAAAATTAACCTATTGTACCTAAAATTGATAATATTGACATAGGAGGTATCACACCCACCATTAATGATAATGGATCCACTGATCCCTCTTTTCAATTAAAACATTTATAAAGATTGGGTCAAACTTAACACCTTTGATGCTACCAAAATATAAGATAAAACACTCTCAAGAGATGTTTTATATTGCTACAAACAATTAAAACCCCATTCTATCACTAGCCTCAAAGTCTTAGCTAACTCATTAGTCAAATGATTTCAAACTATTGATCTCTCTAAGAATAACTTAGCCTACTTTATAAATTGCAAATAACTTAAAACTGAAATGGCATAAGTGTTTTTAAAATTATGGTGGATGCCAACCTCTTCCACCTATTCACCAATGGTCTATACCCCAAATTACAATATTGGGTTATGACTCCCTCCCCAAGAACCTTGGAAGAATTCCTCAATCAAGCTAAATGATTAAATTTCTTCATACATCAATTCAAACCATCCCAACCTACAATGCACACTCGTATGCTCATTAAAAACAAAAACCATCATTTAACTAATGATGGTGTTATCAACACCTATAACACTATTCATAACATTCAATAAATTACTCCAAGCAATGATACGGAGCATGTTCCCCTACAGATAATACCCCTACTCCTGCATTTTCTCAACCCAATCATAATAATGTGCATAGACCATTATCCCTAGAAGATCTTCAAAAACATCTTCCAAGACCTCTATCACAAGATATTAAATCCACTCATCTTATGAAATGATGGAAAGATCTAGACAATTTTTTTTGGTTTCATGCAAGTTGGGGCCACTCTCATGAGACTTGTAGATAATTACACAATCTTGATACTTATTTTCTTCTTGGTCCATCTTTGATCATGAAACCCTTATTCAAAAGTGTCAACAAGTATATGACATAAATTTTAAATCCCATGAAATGTAAAATAAAAACCAATCTTTAAACCAAGATAATGTTCATCTTGTTCTCTACAAAGATCCTCTTCCCCACCATTAATATAACATTAAAAAACCTACTCCTTCTATAAACAATGTTGAAAGTCTTATAGGCCTCACTACCAATCAATAAAATGTGGCTAATATGACTAAAATGAGATGAGAATTAATTTTATTGACTTCAATATAACACCTATGCATCACACCTCTCAACCATTCCACATTATCCAAGACACTTTCCCAGATCCTAATTAATGGAATTTGGGAAAGAGGAACTTATAACCATTCAAACTTGATTATATCTATCATACCTTATCTACTCTTCCCCTAACATCCACATAGAAATATCACATTCCCCAACCTTCCAATAGTATTTTTTCAACCTAACCACAAGAAATGCCTCCACCAACTATCACATACCCTAAATTAAATCAACCTATTTGTAATCAACCTAAATCAACTACATCCTATCAACACAAGTTTAATTTTACTTCCAACCCTACTTTTTAGGAACTTTTATAACATTATGTGCCTATGTATAAAAATCCTCCTATGGGTTTTGATGAATGGGATCTCATTGCATAACTTTCTCATCTCCCATATCAAATACATTTCTTAGAATTAATGAGAACTTCTCCCCAAAAAAAAATCATATAATGCATTTATTTTTCAAAATGAACATCCCTCATCCTCTTGCTAACATGATGTAAAGATATATTATATGGGTCTGAAGATAATATACTTCAATAATTTGAAGAGATATCCATACATTTTGATCAAATAGTAGACACTCATCTTTCACTTAATCTCCCTATTGCTTCCATGATCCCCAATGAAATATTGTTTTATGTGAATGATCCTCCACTATTCATTAACATCAAAATTTGTAATATCCAATTTAAGTACTTGATTTGCCTCCCTTGAATTCATTAAGACACTTGGATATTTTGAATGCAACCTCAAATCCACACATATAATATGTCAAGGATATAATAGAAGGTAAATGTCTCATCTAGGTTGTGCTTGGATTCCCATTACCATTCCTCCTATCACCATCAACGTGAAAGTCATGATCTTTAACTTTACACTTTCTTAAAGAATCTTAATTTATTGACATTGGACTCATGATTGTGAGAGTAGTCACCTCAACTGCATGCTAGTGCATCAAATTCCCCCATAATGGAGCTATTTACAAGATTCATAGAGCTATGAACCTTTAGAATTATGAATAATTCCAAGAACATGGTGTCTTTAGAATTATTTCCCTTTCTTAACTTAGTACTTTGCCTAGTATCCCATTTTGGGAATCCCAACTCTTTAACTATTTAGTCAATTCCACTCGAGGTTATCATGGTCACCCCAAATTAATTGGGAACATTCCACCAAACCTCATAGATTTTGGTGATAATGGACCATATGAGATTAGCCTCAAGATTAAAACTTATAATATATCCCCTCATATCATTGCCTAAATTCCTCTTTCTTTGCAACCTTCATCACATCAACCACCTATCAATGGTATACCTATTGTTTTAACCAAGACTAGATAGTCTATCCATCATGCATCCTCTCATGATAAATTCATTCCTACATGTACCATAAAATTGAACACACCATACTATGATGATGGATATGCTTTAGATGACATATTTTTAGTTGGATTAATCCAAGCTAGAAATGTCAAACTTTATGAATATCTCTCTTCTTTATTTAAATCATTTTGTTCATCTTTTAACATTTATTACTTTATAGTACCTAATACTAGTCTTCTTACTATTTTTCACAGGTTAGAAATGGATTACTCACATGGTACACCTCTATTCATGGTATAATACCTTAAGATTATACTCGTGGATCATGCAATGATAGGCTCTTATCACTTTATTAGATATTAGGACCCTTATAATTTGCTTCCTCTAGAGATGATATCTACTATTGTTAAACCTTCCACACAGTCAAGCTCACCTTCAGATAAGCTTATCCTAGTTTTTTCTCCATCCTTACCTTTATATGAACATAGTCTAGATTTTTTTCCATCCCTACCTTTCCTTGGTGATGGAATTCTTGCTTTATTATATCTTGATCCCATGCCTAACGAATGGGAATATCAGCCTTATTATGATATCTACAAAGTTGTTTGTCATTGGACAAAATATTACCAGTCATGTCATCCACCCCCAAATTATCCTTCCAATTATTCAGCTAGTAGAACTCCAAATCCTATTTTAAAACATTTTTATTTATTTCATGGGATATATAACTGCTCTTACACACATTACTGAAAACTTAGATAATATATCGACATATTATGCCCAACTACTACTCATCCCAAAGATAAGGCCATACCTCCTCCTAAACTATTACTAGTGTAATATTGGTAAGTATATTGTCTTTGACACTAGTGTGGCACACATAATACTAATCATTATTGCCTTCTCCATTAGCACCATCATGACTTCCCACATTTGACACTTGCATCTATTATTTGTCCTTCAACAGTTTGCACATATAATTAGGATTCTCCTTCTCCATAGGTTACACCTCCTTCTCACCTTGAAAACACTATTCATTTAGACACACATTCCTCTCCTTGGGTATCCTATAGAAAAGATACCTCCTAAACATTACTCTTCATTAGCTACACCTACATTTTTAGTTGAGGTTATACAAAAAGAAGTCTTTGCACAACTTTTTGTGAAGATTGATGCAACTCTAACTATCGTTAGAATTCATCTTCAACAACTATTTTAGATGTCTTGGATTATATTTATGTCCAAATTTATTAGTATTTGTGAACATAGCATGGTGTTCCTTCACATTTTTATTATTTTATGATTTGGATTGTATTTATGATCCATTTTTATATCTCTTATACACTTGACTATGTGTCAAATTTGGTTTCAATTATCTATTTTACATGGATAATTATCTTATGCTTTTTTGTTTTATTTGGTTTCATTTGCTTTTTTTAGGGATTTTTATCATTATTTTCATGAATGCACACTTGTGTTTATGAGTTTACTTCTTTCATGGATTCTTTTTCTTTTAAAATTCTTGTTTTCTATCTTATCTCACCCAAAAACCATTTAATTATTATTGTGACTTGGTTATAAACACCTTGATTCCCTTAGTATTATATCTCTACCATATGATCAATTAGCAAACAAGACTTCTCATTATAATACCATCATATCCTGATCTACTTTAGATCTCCTTTCTTCCTTTGTTTTTCTTCTATATATTAAGCACACATATGGTTAGAAACTAAGATTACATATTGATTCATAAGTAATCCTAAGTGTTTAATCAGTCATATCTTTAGTTACTTAGCCTCCTTTAAACCAAAGTCTAAATTTCATTCATGGGTATCACTTTTATCACTCATGTTGGTAATTCCAAATCCATATGGAGTAGGAATAATAAAATCCATAAAAAAGTTAAAAGATAAATCATTTAAACAAAATTCAATCATTCAAAAAGGTAACATATAAATTCAAAAGTTAATCACACAAAAATACATGATTCATAAAACATATCCTATTCTTAATCAAAACTCAAACTCCATAGTTAGCCTTGTTATAGAGTTGAGATCCATTGGGGCATGGTAAGCCATTAGATTGGAATAGGATCTGTAAGAGGCCCTAAGGAATGGGTAACATGTTATGAGAGGGTAGCTCCATTTTAATTTTATTATTCATATAACCTTCATGAGTTGATCTTAGTATCTCACCTATTTTCCTATACAAGTTTGTGCTTATTTTGAGCTTGTATCCTTTTTATTTTAATGGTCACTAGACTCATAGTGTCTCTCTTTTATACTTTGTATGCCTCATATTTCATAAAATTTTATCATAAATGTCTATGTCATGATTTTTACATTCCCCCTTTCATTACAACAATCTTAATATTTCCCCTTAAGAAGAATTCTTTTGTCAACTAACCATTCCCCCTAGGGTTTCCATTTTTGAGTTATAGTGTAAGACCATGGATAGGACCAAGCTCTCCTCATAAATTACCATAATAGAACATTGTGTTACTTCCATTAACCTCATTGGTGTTCCCCTTATGATTTTCAATGTATGACAATGGATAAGACTAGGCCATCTTCATAAATTATCACATTAACACAAACTTTTAAATTATTCCCATAGTTTTTCCACCTCGTTGGTGTTCCCTTTGTGAGTTATAGTGTAATATCATGGATAGGACCAGGTCCTCCAAACAAAATATTTTAATACCTAGTTCATACATAACCAAGTCGCAAGAAAAATACATGATTCAAATTTTAGGTAATTTGTGTTAGATTATGATTTACATGTCATTGACATACTTCCCATCTTGATTTAGTATGTTTTATGCTTACATCATAAACACTTCATGTTTATCTTATTATTTTCTAATTGCATGTGTGTTTACAACCATTTTATTCAAGTTTTTCATACTTCCCATCTTGAATTAGAATGATTAATCTGATTTACACTTTCATTTTATTTATCTCTTCATACTTCCCATCTTGATTTAGTATGACTGATTAAATTTATTATTTATTTATTTTTTATACCATTGGTTTACCTGTGTTTTCCATTTTATTACAAATTTTCATACTTCCCAACATGATATAGCATGAATTTTATTTTGTTCTAATTTGGTGTAAATCTTTACATGGTTTGAAAACATTAATTACCATTTACTTCACCATTTTGGTTTATTATACTTATTCATCTATTATTTTTACACATTTCCCATCATGATATAGTGTATATTACATTTGTGTTGAATCATTATACTTTTAAAAATAATTTTATCCTTTTATTTTTAACCATTCATATCACATAATACTTGAAAATAAAACGTACATCACATATTTATCGTAACATATACAATAAAATAGAAATATATGTGTTAAAAAGTAAATATATCCATACATCCACATCCAAATCCAAGTATGACTCATAATATCAATGAACTATAAATGTGTCTATGTATAAATATGTGTGTGTATGATGAGTTTGATATAACACAAGATAAAAATAAAATAAATAAAGCTCTAAGGCTATGCCCCATCATATCTATCCTATGGCCTAGCCATGTTACCCAATGATGCTTATGATTGACCCCTTTTAATTTCGTGATATTAAGAGGTAGTCTAGGATCTTGAGCTACCAAAATGACCTTGTAAGTTGGCCATCTAGGCCTTTACTAGTTTGATTTGAATAGTAGTTTCTATGTGTGTGGCTCACTCCTATGCTAATTCCTACCAATCCTAATCCTCCCTAGATCCCACCACTATAGATTGTTATAAACCATCACCTCACACTTGTATCTCTCATGTGATCTCTCCAACTAGTCTAAACTAGCTCACATGATCTCAGGTAGATGGAACCATAGGATCATCCAAAGTGGTAGGGTCATAAGGTAATAACACCCCATCCAAAATATTATGATGCACAGCTACAATCAAAGCTCCCCATCTAATATCCTTAGTAACAAAATTTACAAAAATAGAAACCAAATATACATTAGATCTCCTTAGCAATAACATTTACAAAACTAGAAACCAAATATACATCAGATCTCATATTTATTATCTCAAATCATCTATCTATCATAATCATTAATGCAAATAGTGTTTTATATCAAAAACCATAAACTAAATTAAAATATTTATCACCTATGCTAGTCTCGTAGACCATGGTCTCATCATATACTTACCCATAAATAACCTCCTCCATAAGCTACCTATACACCAATGAAAAACTAGGAATCACCACCTGAGCCTATCATGGCCCCCTTCTTAGTTCCCTTTCTATAGACAAACTATGTCCTATTACTATTGTATGATCCCCTTGTGTGACAGCCATTGCCTATGTCTCCTCATATCAATGGTGTATATGTCTTTGATGAGCTCATGGAATTTTTTATCACTTATGGTGTGCTCTTACACCTCCCACATCCAAATTCATGGCCTCATCTCCTCTTGGCCTTATTTTTACTATTATAGTGCTAGACCGCCCCATGGTCTATCTCACCAAAGCATAATCACTAGTATCAAGATAGGTACCATATGCTTCCTCTACCTCTCATCACTATAGCATGCATGCCTAATAAGTAGACACTACTTTATGGGTCACTCCCAACTATTTGGGTACATGAGCTAATGGATGAGGCTCTACCCATGAAGTGTAGTGTCCTGTGATTTTCACACATGCCAAACTTGTGTCAATAGTGACCAAACTCTACCATATAAAATTAATGTGAGTGTATATATACCAAAAAAAATTCCCTCATGTGACAATATGCAAAGAAGGAACATGGGGCATGACCCATTCTACATGGTCTTACCTCCATCAAATAACTCAAGGTAACATATCATTGATTACCTAGGGTAACAAAGTCAACCAATGCATAGGGAATAGTTCATAGATCCATGCACTCAATAAAATTATAGGTCCTATAATCTTCTACCCCTAGGTTTTCATCCCATACATATCATGCATGAGCTAGACCCAAATGATAGAATCTAGATCATATAAAGCTCCTTGACCAAAGATAGACTAGCACAAGGCTATCGTGTATAGTGGTTTCATTAGAATTATGACACATCACTCATGTTGTCATAAGACCTATTATGGTCTTCCATATATCTATAATGGTCATGATATAAACATAGAATAAGCTAACATGTAATCTAGGATACATCCTATCTAAGCATGTCTCCCACTAAGCTAAGGCTCATCTCTAATCCTCTAATTTTGGTGTATCAAAAATCATCAAGTTCCTGTCAATAGGAATTCCATTAACTATGTGTACATCCTCAAATTTGATCTCCACTTCTATAGTATTCCCCTTCACCTCCCATCAACAATTTTTTATCAATCATTCCCATGATCCTAAGAACATGAAAATGAGATCAACACTTAGCAGGATCTATCTCATCACCATAATGCCTCCAAACCCTAAGGTAATAGGTGAAACTATATCCACATCCAATAACCACTCCAATAAATTTGGAAGCCAAAATGCATTCACCAAGCACTAAAATCTTTGTTTCATCCACAAAATATCAAATAATAGATAATATATTAGATATTGATGTCATAATAATAAAATACATTCTTCAATATTCTTAGAAAATTACAAATTAACTACTTCATCAACTTGTTTGATCCATTTATATATCTTTCCCATTTTTATTACATAATCAATCTATTTAATACTAAATCATCCTTATCATGTTTTTTCCATAATACATTAGTCTTCTGGTATAAATTCAACCCATTATTTTAGATTTTATTAGCCTATTTAATACTATATCAACCCTTTCCTAGCTCTGGTATACTATATTGGCCCTCTAATACAAAGTTGGCCTCATTTAATAAATTATATCAGCCACTTAGTATGAAATATATTGGATAAAGGGTATTATGTCATCCATTTCCCTATTTCCAACTAGATCATCCCACTACTACGTAGTTGTCCATATTTAGTGATACTACATCATCCTACTACTATGTATTCACCCCCTAGTTTTATCTCACCTTGAAAACTGAGTCGACATGGTTGACTCTATTCTTATTTTTTGGGGAATTTTTGACCATTTACCATAAATTCTTAAGGCATTTATTGGTCTGATATTTTCCTACCTAGTACCCAGTTCTACCTCTAGTCTACCTAAAATTTTCTTAAGGTTAGTTTTGGTGTCTAGATTTTTCTTACCATGTAATTTTATATATTTATCTTAATTTTAATTAAAATTTCATAAAAATTTTAAATTAATGTTTCCTTTACTTTAATACACTCAATGTGGCCTCTATGTGTCATCCATGTCTTAGTTGTTGACTCCTCACCATGGTCACACTCTAGGCTCAAACTAGGTCTCTTAGAGCAATATTTTCTTAGAATAGGAAAATCAAAAATGAAATGATTTTCACCATATTTATATTTACTATTCAAAATTATTTACCTATCAAATATTTATAATTATATTTTATTTTTCAATCACAACTTTTTTTCTACTAGCTCTTTTTTCAAACTACAAGATGTTCTTGAATCCTATAATTCCAGAGAATATTTTCACATATTACATGTATATTTTGAAAAAAAAAATGATTTTTCATTAATTTCTATAGGTTCACCAAATGTTCCCCACATTGGGAACCTTCACATTTCTTTCACTTAAATCCTTTTCTATATCACTAAGTTAAGTAAATGTATGTATTTTTCAATTATGTCATTTCTTTTATCTTATTAACTTTTTAATATAATTTATTTAAATTCAGTGTTGTGTGTTACTATGTTTTTTTCCTGAAACACCATCCCATGTTGCACCTACATGAAATGTGATAAGATTTGAGTGAGGCATATGTATAGATATAATATTTTCAAAATTTATAAATATTTATGATTTTTATCTTACAAGAACCCATCAAATCTAAATTTGCCTGAGTGTAGGCCTTAAAAGGTGCACTAGGAAAGGGGTGGGTAGACCATCAATGCTTTGAAATATTTTTTTCCCTTTTACCACCACTTGAAATCTACACAAACATCTATTATAAAATTCTATAAGATTTGAATCCTCCTATACACACTCCTCCAAGAAGTTCACTACCTTACATAACCCCTATCTAAGCCAAAAATTCTTTTTAACATTTACCAAACAATGTCGACCTAGCCTGAACCTGTACTTATATTATATTAGCACATTACAGGGATATATTGGCCTTGACTGACCCATCCTGGTACCTAACTTTATTTTATTAATTAAAAATACAAGGTCGCTTAGGGCTAACAATATCTACTAAAACTTCATAGAGTTTTAGGTTTAGAGTAAGCTATATATATATATATATATATATATATATATATATATATATATATATCATTTTTTACATTTCTTAGAGAATAAGAAGAACTTTATATATTGTGTATGTGCTTATCCACCATTCTTCTTGAGAAATAGTTC
The DNA here is from genome assembly GCA_037957365.1 of Torreya grandis. NCBI lineage: Eukaryota > Viridiplantae > Streptophyta > Pinopsida > Cupressales > Taxaceae > Torreya > Torreya grandis. The sequence goes on from JARHVA010003244.1 coordinate 1,626,924, forward strand.
TTAAGTTTCCAATACTATAGTTTTAGATATGGATCTCATCTTGTGGAGAAGACTTTTATATGTATGGAGAAGTTGTGTATCCTAGAGCTGAATTATACTTGTTATCTTTACATACCACAATAACCTCTTATGAATCACCTTGGTGAAGGGTGATATTGAGGCTCAATGGGTTCATCCTCAAAAGTAATTATTCCTAAATCTTGATCCTCCTTATTAAACTATATATATTTGAATTTATTAGCTTATATGCATCTCTTCCATGCATTATGATTTCCTATACATTGACTTAAGTATATATATTTTATGCATGTTTAATTTTATGTTAATTATCCCCATTTTGTGACACAATATTTTAACAATCTTTTGTGGGCACTAGGTAATAATTTACTATAATTTGTATTTATTTTTTAAATATAGAAAACATAGGACCTAACTAGAGTTATTCCATGGTGTTGTTTGACTAGAGACTTTGGAACCCTCTCTAGTGATGTTATTATGGTAAAATACCCCTTAGTTGTGTCTAATAGATCCATCTTCTTCATGATCCCAAATATCTAAATGTACCAAGAAACATAAGTGTAAATGTTATTTATCTTCTCTGAGCTAGGATTATTTTGTAGGTCAGTTGTATTTTCTTTTGCATATAGGCAAAACCTAGTGATTTTTGAGCAATCAACAAATAAATTACATTTTGACAGATGAATGAATACCTTAAGAAAGGATTAAATAAAATATGTGTTTATATAAGGATAATAGGTTGAGTTGGAGCAGAGAGAAGACATATTCTCTTTGATAAAGATAAGAAATTTCAATCCTTTAGACATGGATAGATACAAAGAGGATCCTTATAATTTTATGGATTTTTCTAGAGTAGTGAAAAAATAAATCTTCAAAATCTTAGACTAACCTTTTTAGAAACCATCACGGAAGAAAACATTTAGGATCTTAAAAAAAAATATTAGATAACTTGCAAGGGACATCTAGAAATTTATATGATACTACTCATTTAATAAGGTTTGAAAACACCACATCCCAACATAAATGGGGAGGCATACTATACTTATTAAATAAAATTAATTACATTGATGGCAAGATTCACTTTCTAAAATAGACACCCATAAATAAGTTTTATGCCCATTTAGCTTTAATAACAACATCTAATTATACATAAGCCCAAAATTTTGTTTTTGCTAAGAGGCATAACTTGCTTTAATGATATAAATAGATGCAATCTCTAACAAAGTAATTTTTAAATCAATAAAGAGAATCATTATCCACTTTAATTATTTGAGATTCACTCATGTAAGCACTCCCCTAGATCAATTTGTGCCTAATCCCATTTTTAAAAAAGCTTCTTCATACAATAGTTGACAACTTCAAATATGATATTGAGATCATGATCTGATGTGATTGCATAACTAGTGAATTTTGTGATAGATCAAATTATAATAATTGAGACACTTTCTATGGAATTGAAATATGATTAAAACACACATAAGAAGTTGATGGGTAGTCTTCCATATTTGTTTAAGAGGCCATTGCTTGATTTTTAGACTATTGGCATTGACTTCCAAGCAAGCCATCCATTATATTTACTAATATAGGTAGTCAAATAATCAACTTTAGCAACGTGGGCTACACCTATACCTAATCAAGGTACTCACTCTTTGAAATACATGCTAGTGCAAAGAGAGACTAGGTCTGCATATGTACCACTTCTAATTTTCACTGTTAAAAAAACATTGATAGAAAATTTAGGTGTATCAGTAATTACAATGCCTATTATAGTTATAACTCAAGTTACAATGATAGTTCCATCTACTTCAACTTCTACAACAAGTATTCCATGTTTTATTATTCTAGTGGTGCCACATTAGCACCCCTATAAATATACATATGTATCTAAATTTTTTGGCTAAGTTGGGATTGATATTTCTTATTTTATTTTGGGCATATATGTATTGTATTATAGTTGAATAATTTTACTCTGAGAAATCACCATTATATATGCATGCTTTACATGACATTTGACACATAGTTCTATTTCTAAACATGTATATTTAGACTTAGCTTGAGATATGAGGCCTTTCCAATCCTAATATTATATATATTTATATCCTCCTAATCCCAAAGGGAGGAGATTTTTTTTAATTAATATTAATATGAAATTCTAAGTAAAGTTTAATTGGTCTTGATGTGCAAATTTTAATTCTTCTCCAAACCTATAGATTGTGCAAGAAGTGTTGCCATTATGGTATCTTAGTTTTCTTGTTTTGCATGAGTTATATTTTTAATATAGTTATTATTATTGTGTTATTACTTATTTTAATTAGCTTTTATAAGTTACCCATAATCCCCCTTGTAGATGTGCTAACACAATATTAAAAACATGGAAAACATTGACTATATTTGCTAAAGTTTAATGTATTTATTGTGTCCTTGGATTTATAACTATGCTTTATTATTAATGTGTTCTTAGTAACATACAACAAACATTAGTTTATGATTACTTGTCCAACCCTTATTTCAAGTTCTAACTTAGAAAGTTTTCATTTTACTTAACCCACATGCATTATTTTTATCCTTACCTTTCCCTATTTTTGTTTTTTGTGGTCAAATCCACCTTAGATTATATCCATCATTAAACTGCCCATCTCATGTAGATCTAGATTCCTCCATAGCCAAACCCATGTATGGTAAACAATTACTTTACTCTCTATTATTCCACCAATAAATTATTTAGAAAACCAAATACACTGTAACTCATGCCTTAAAGTGAATATTTATTCATAGATCCTAAAGAGGATAACTTGTAAGGATTCTATGGTGTGCATAAAATCCACATCAATAATAATTTATCTAGAACTATAAGGAGGGTCTTGCACCTATGCCTCTACTTATTTAATAAGATAACTTGAGTTGCATTATAAGTACTTAGAACATTAACAAGTTCTACCTTAGACACTAACTTTCTATACCCACCTTTAAAAATCCATATAAAAGTTCGGTATGATAAAGGTGTCATGAGAGGACCCCAGGCTCAATCATTCTTTCCAAGTAAATAACCCCATCTTCCATTGTTCCTAATGGCCCAAGCTCTAACCTGGCTAACCACTTCAGCTATCAACATCATTTCAGTCCTACATAATTTAAAAAGAAACCTTGATAAGTATATTCTTTCCTTTTATCCCTCAGATGGAAGGATTGTTGAAGAAAACATAAAGGCCTTCATGTCTACCTTGCGAATATTGGATGTAACCCATGAAGATGTGGCATGAAAAATTTTAATTTCACATTACAATATAGTTCCTATAATTGGTTTATTAATGTCCTATAAGGTTCAATCACATATTTGGATCAATTTTAAAACATTATTTTGGCACACTTTGACCAAGTCACTAGTGCAAGTATTATTTACCAACACTTTGCAAGCATGAGAAGAAAGCTAAATGAAACAATTCAAGCCTTCAATGTTAGGTTCAAAAATATGTATACCAAATTTAAAACTAACTAAAAACCTGATGAGGCATTGGCCCTTGAAATGTACAACAATGCCCTAGATCCTATGACTATTATTTTTCTATGTAGAGATATTGATATGGTGCCTTTATCTTATGTTGAAGCTATCAATGTGGATAAACAATTGAACCCAAAGACGAAATAATTAGTCTCGCTTAGTCTTGGTGATGTTTTGAAACTTTCAACATAATTCAAAATGCAAATAAAAAAACAATGTCCCAAAACAAAAACTAGGTATACTCCCATGTACCTTTAGCTCATATGCCCAATCATCATCTTAGCTTCATGAACAATTCTATGCCTAAAAAGCAAAACTATAATTAGTCCTTGATACCACCCAATACTAATACTAGATAGGGAACTAATTTTGATTCCAAAAAAATAAAATTTGAATCTATTCAGATGATGGATAAGAAATTAATCAATGAGTTTTGAACATGTAGAAATGTATGGGTAACACTAGTGGGTAGAATACCAACCAAAGATTTGAATTCCATAGGTACAATAGGTCTCGAAATAATTTATAACAAAAGTAACCCAATAGGGCATCAAAAGTAAATATCATGGAAGCAACTCTTCTTAACTGGTGCTAAGTTCATAACACAAAATAACATGGTGAGTTCGATTGCATAAAGTTATAAAGTGCTTTTGAGGTCTTTCAGAAGGAGATCCATCAACTTATCATCATCCTACTAACCCATGTCCAAAATAACAAAGCACAATAAGCCACATCTTAGTTATAAGTGGAATAGTGATACTCAGACACATGTCCCTCAACCACATAAACTATAACAAAAACATGAAGACCAAGGCTGAAAACATGAAAAAGATAAATCTATAAATTTATGCTAACTAATCATCTAGGAGACATTAAAATAAGCCATATGGAAATAGAAGTAGTGGATGTTGGTGTTATGAAATTTAATTAGAAATAATGAACAATGAATGCAGTGAAAGTTGTTGTTACCATTAATTCACATGAATTCATGAATTAATACACTAACTGACACATTAAAAGTAATATAGCTTGAATTTACACATTTAGTCTAATAACATGGCCTTTTATCTATCAAATATAATTTGTGAATTTAGATCTCTATTATGAATTATGAATTCAAAACTCTATTGTGACTAATAGTTTATAAACTTTTCAAAACACAAACATTTTCAAACCATATTTCTAATCATTTCCTCACCTCACACTTTATCTCTTTCTACATATTCTATTGTAGGACCAACTAAATACATTGATACAACATTCAATCCAGTATCTCTTAATCATTATTTCAAACATTACACTTTTATTTTAGATGCAATCAATGAAACTGATCCATACAAGGCTGAGGAAAAACTTTTAATATTTAATTAAAGGTATAAGGAGGACTTTCTAGTAATAAAATAAGATGACCTCATAACGTAGAATCCAAACTAGAGGTAATTCCCTACATTGAACTATTATGTTATTTATTAGAGAATGGGAAAATTTCTAGGAAAATATTACATTTTGGGTGCAATAAGACTTCAACATCATACATTAGTGTAAATGCTATTGAGAGATACTGCATATATGTAAGCGAAAGTGAAACTAATCGACAAATCAATCCTAAATTGAACAAATTAAATAAACTAACTATATCTCTAGAGATATGTAGATAATAGGGATCATGACTAATATAGATCTAATCAACCTATCTAAGGGACCTCTTTCCATATAATATCTCTAGAGAGGGTTAAAAATCCTCTAGTCAAGAAACACCACACAACAACCCTATATAGGTCTAATAATGCAATAATAAAGTAAATCTAATCTAGTGCTCACTAAAGCTTGTGGCACAAAATAGGGGATAAACATAAACAATAAACATGCAAAGTATAACTCTACTCAAGTAAATGTAGAGGTAATCATAAGCAAGGAAATAAATAAATTCATTATCCATTATTCACACAAATCTATTTACTAAAATATAAGATTAAAAGTTACAAATATTTACCTTGAAGACAAACTTGTTGAGCCTCAACCTCTCCCTTGGATAATGGTGCTTTGTAAGAGGTGTTGTATATTTTTGAATAATTTAAGGTTGAAAATCTTACTATAATTTATCCAAGTACCTCCTAGTGAATCCCAAACTTTCACAAGATAAAGGTTCTCCTCTAATAATCAATAAAACCTAACTAATGAATCCTCAAATATAATGGTGGAAATTTAGATCATAAATAAGCATAAATGAGTGACTCCCTACTAGAAATGAAGAGAAAGAGGGGTATAAATAGCCTAATTTGACCCTAAACACTTCCATAAATTTATCCAATAAGGTCAGCCAAGTCAACCTTGTAAGGTAATAAATAAATTCATTGGGTTTTCAAATTATATTGGTTGGGTTTACAAAATTATTTAATGTGCATTGATTTCCCAATAGGGTTGATTAGGTTAACAACTTCTATTTTTATAGACCTGATGACATAGTATAAATCATAAAAATATCCTATTTGAATCAATAGGTTATGGATAACATATTAGGAAAGTGGAATAACTAAGTCGACTTGGTCTACATAGTAGGAAAGTAAGCCAAAATATGTAGTATAAATATGAAATAAATATAGACATATAGTTTCTTATACTTTTAGTTATATTTTATATTTATACTTTCAATATGTTTGAGATTGGTTTCAAACCTTTAAGAGTTATAATGAAAATTCTTTATTTTTGAGGGTCCTAATGGATTTCAGACTTGACCATATTTTAGGGTTCTAGGACTTCAGACTTGGCTACATTATAGGATTTTAGGACTTCAAACATAGCCAAATTTCAAGATTTCAAGGATGCATCATATAAGATAAATGTATTATAAACTTTAAATAAGTTGGACTAATGGTAAAAATGATACAAAGCCATAAAAATCTTCTAAAGCACCAATGGTCTGGCCACCCCTTTCCTAATGCACCATTTAAGGTGTGCACTTTGATAGAATAAGACTCAATGGTTCTTACAATAAATTAAGTGATATTAATTATTCAAGATTTTAGTATATTGTGTGCATATATATGTCCCATTCGAAGCTCATCATTTGTCACTAAAGTCTAACATGGGATGGTTCTTCCAGAAATAATATATCAACACATGAAATTGAGTTTTTAAATGAGATGAAAGTAGAAAATAGTACCATATACATACCTTGCCTTACCTTTTTCCTAAATAACTACATTAAAATATATTAGCCTTAATCATAAATGGAGAAATACCTACATTTGAGAAGTCCTAAGGATACAAGACTAAAAATAGAAGTAATGTATGCATACCTAGGATGGCCAAAGTAAAAATGAATAACTTAAAAAACTAATTAAATTACTCAGAGAAATTGGCAAGATAGGATTTTAAGTCTAGGTTAGAACCAAAATATCAAGCATGCAAATTATAAAATGATGAAAAATGAATGTATGATTACACTAAATCACATTGGGAATAATATAAAAAATAAATGACAAAAAGTAATTTAGAACATACTAAATCAAGCTAGGAAGCATGTAAAACATGAAAAGATAAAAAAGAATGTAGAATATTCTAAATCATGTTGGGAAGCATATAAAACATGAAATGACAAAAATGAATGTAGAACATACTAAATAAAGTTGGGAAGCATGTAAAACATAAATGATAAATGAAATATCAATGAAAGAAAAATTTAACAAATATATGTACGTGAAATATAACCTTGTGTAAGATAAGCCTCTTGAATCAAACATAAAAAAAGCCTAAGTGACTGAAAATGAAATATGAGTCAAGATGTAATACAAGAATTTCAAATGAATATGAAGAAAGTATAAATGAATGAAAATGAAAGGTATGTCAAGATGTAAAATAATTGTTTCAAATGAATATGAAGAAATAATAACATAAAAATGAAATGTAAGCCAAGATGTAAAACAATAATTTTTTGTCATACATAAAGAAAAACATGTATGTAAAATGTCCTATGAAAGATAAGTGAAACCCATAAAATATCACACAAGAAATGATAGATAGATGAATTCAAATATCTAAAGGATGACAACTCAAACTTAGTTCTTGATCTAAGATACAATCTAAGAAATCATAACTAACTAATGACATGACTAGGCTGATAATGATTTGTTATGGTAAGTAAATAGTGTAAGGGTGTTTGTGATGAAAACCTATTTATATCCAAGGTATTACAATTCAACTCACAAACTATAAACTAAGAGGTGTCATAAGTAAAATGTGATCAGCTAAAAGCAATATCCATCAAGGATAATATAAGGAAAAAATGATGTAAATAAGGAATGTGAAGTGCCATATGGGTGATGTAAACATCCTTAGCAAGAATGAGAAACACAAGGAAAGTGAGTAAGGCTAAGAAATATAAACAACAAGGACTTATGACACTTTGAATAATGAACATAAATCTTGGGATAAAAAGTGAAGTACATAAATCATCCCATGAAGGCTATATGCATGAAAATTAAAATAAACCTACCTTCCCACAACATGTTCCCCATTCCTTATGACCCATTATAAATTTGTCTATCTATTGCAAATATTGGGTACTTATGTGAGAATTTAGGTGGCACTATATAATATATGATATGATGAGACATATTATCATAGCCTACTACCCTACCACACCTCAATGAACCTTGGAACTATCATGAGGCCAACTATGGAGTTTAAGCTTCAAATAAGATAGGAGATGTGACAAACATAGATTAGATATTTTGGTTTGATCTAAATTTTAATATTTTTTTTCCTTTTTTTTTCTTTTATTATTTTTATTTTACCTCTTTTATCTTTTCTATTCCTCCTCCATATGGATTCAAAGAACCGATCATGGGTGAAATAGGTGACAAACACAAGAGAGTTTACACTTTGTCACTAGAGAAAATGACCTAAAGACAAAGGTGTCTAAACACTCCTAGACTTGCCTAAATGTAAGTGTGAAATCTTAAAATTTACCTATGTATGCCTTAAATGAAAATAAATAAGATAAATTTGGGGATCATGAGATATTTTTCCATGTAATAAGTGATACAATGATAAATATGATCATAGCTAATCACAAGGAGGTAAAAATAGTGCTATGAAAGGGATGGGGATATGCTATGATAGTCATGTCACTAAGAAATTCATAACAACCTATGAGGCATCTAGCACAAGAAATAATGAAATTAGTAATCATCCTGAAAGATGTGGGAAATTAAATAGTCATCCTAAAAGAGGGGAAAGTAAATAGTCATCCCAAAAAAGGGGGAATGTAAATGATCATCCCAAGATAAGGGGTATAAATAAGTGTCCAATTCTCATAAATGTACCAAAGCAAACAATGACATAAATAATAAAAATGATACCTAAGAACCACAAAGGAAACAAAGGCCAAATGTCATAAAACTAGATAACTAAAAAGAAAATAATGGTGCTAATAAAGTGAAACAAAACAAAAGAATCCAAAGGAAATAATGGTACTAATAAAGTGTGTTTATGAGGAAGACCTAGTTATATTTTAGATATTATAATGCAACTAATAAACTATAAATTGAAATAAAACCAAAAAACCCAAAGGAAACAATGGTTTAAGTAAAGTGTGTTTATGAGGAAGACCTGGTCCTATCTGAGGTATTACAATGCAACTCACAAACTATAAAGTGAAATAAAACTAAATAACCCAAAGGAAAAAATGGTGTATGTAAAATTAAACTAAATTAAATAAAGTGCACAAAAACAAAGAAACATGAGACAAACATAACAAACAAAATCTATGATAATGTTTATATCAATGGTGAGAATGTGAAATACAACCCTATATGTGTTGGAAGGTTTGTTAAATTTGAATTTATTTACTATGAAATTTAGAATAGGATTGTTCATTGTAGGATTCCCTAAAGGTTAATTCAATGTGGGGATGGTCATCACAATATCCCCCAAATTATAAAGTGATATGTGGATGGGCATCATAAAATTCCCCAACATGTGATATGGAAAGATGTGAAGATAATCTATAAGAATGAGTTTAATTGGGTTAGTAGGTGCATTTAGAGATAGGTAAATGTCTTGGTATGTTTTATTTTAAGGATGTTAAAATTGAAATAGGATGTGTAGAAAATATATGAATAGGTATATATGGAAAAGGAGGACCCTGTATGGTGCACATGGGTTAAGCATTTTAGCTTGGTGATCCTTGAGTTCATGTGACCTAAAAGGCTGAGGTTTGATTAATGAAACAACCCATTTAAAGTTGTTCATGTTAGCTATCCTTTCCTTATTTATGTAGGAATAAATATCAAAAATGGTTTGAATAACATTAGATGATGAGGCGGAGGTATAGGGTAATTATTGTTGATCAGTATATAATTGATGTTGATGTGATTGTGATTCTTCATATTGCACTTGTGAGGCTTGAATATAGTCTTCATAATAGTTTTGAGTAAGAGTATCAAAATTGAAACATGGACCAATCAATGAATCAAGATGAAATAAATGAAGATCATGACAATCCTCATGAGAGTGACCTATCATAACATTCTGTAAATAAAACTTATTGGGATTATACCATTTTGGAGGAGGTTTGGAAAGATCAAATCTCATGGGTTTAGAGGGTAGAAATTTCTTCTTAAGTTATTATAGACTCAAGGGAGGGTGATCAAGGGTTATAATTGGTTGAATTGGGTACTCCCTTTTGATGTTATGGAGGCTTATAAGAATCAATTTTATGATAAAATGATTGGAAAGATTCCTATTAGTTGCTTTAGGTGATTCAAATTGAGTCATAAGAAACTCTCACATTTTTGTTTATTTAAGGATTCTTATAATTTTTTAGGAAAAAATATGTGAACTTTGTATTGAAGATGTGATTTAAAAGTGGTAAAAAATAGTTTGAAGAGAGTATCAACATTCATGTTATGGTCAACTTTGTGATTTAGAGACTTCTATAGTTTGATGAAAGTGTGAGCAGATTTATTAAGGAACTGTTTGGCATTAATGAAGTGGCTAAGGTAATTTTCATGAAGTTCATTATGTTGGAATTCCTTCACTATAGCAATAAATAAAT
>JARHVA010003244.1:1642500-1707500 GCA_037957365.1 Torreya grandis
GCCACAATATTTGGTGAGAACTATGTTAATACTTACTTTAATTTGTATTTACTCTGTGAATACAGAAAATATGAGAGCTAGTTAGAGTTATTGCATAGTTTTGCTTGACTAGATGCTTTGGAACCATATCTAGTAATGTTATTGTTGTAAGAAACCCTTTGGTTATGTATAGTGTATCCATATTAGTCATGACCCCTATTATCTAAATATACCAATAATCTAAAGTGTAAGTGTGATTTATCTTCTCCAAGCTAGAATTAATTTGTAGGTCAGCTATATTTTCACTTGTATACATTCTAGTGAACTTGAAATGAATCTAACCCTTGTAGGTTTTATTTCAAATATTTATTTTATTATCATATTATATATTTATATTTTTACAATATTGTATCAAACCTATGGATATAGTCTCACATTTTGTATCTAGCTTTAACATAGTCACTCCAAATCAGTTCTATTTTCTCTATTTAGGTCTTCTCCAAATAAAAGTGACTAGATCGATCAACATGACACAATATCTTATTCAACCATAGTATTGAAGACTTTGTTGAAACAATTGATTCTATTCACATTTTTATTTCTCAACATATAAGTTTTTCATACTTTATTGACCCACATGACTCTGTTTGGAAGTCATTTCTAGCATCCAACTTTTATAGACTTTGTAAACCTAGTCAACTCTGTTTACAAAATATAAAAATCAGCATTTGAGAAACACAACATTAAATTTTCAAATTAAGCACCTTCAAAAGTATCAAGGTTCATTCTTACCTTCTCTGCATTTCTATTTTTAATTTACAAATTTTTTTTCATAGTTTACAGTCTATAAACTACAATCCTATGGTAAATTGTGTCTACTATCTCTACACATATTTTTAGCCTACTTTATCTCTAAAAGACTCAGTTGATTTATTCAACTATGTTATTTTAGATCTTACCTCCATAGAGCATTAGAGACCTTGTCAACTCTATTATTTATTTTTTGCATATAGTGTTGCTTGAACCAACTCTGTAGTTTTCAAAGGCAAAGGAATTAACCAATCTTTCTAGTAATTAATTCATGTTTGTTTTTAGTTGCTTGCAGGCTTAAAGTAAAAAAATGTAGACTAAATATATGGTTTTCAATTTATTTATTTATTCACACTATTTTTTTAATTTTTCACACACTTCCAAATCAATTAACACTAAAAAACATTAAACATTTTCTTCCCAAGGCATATTTAATTAGATTTCATCACCAAGAGGGAAGTTAATTTGGTTATCTAGCCAAGTATATACACGTGGTTGATGGTATATATAGGCAAAGAACCTGACACCTTTATCACTATACAAATGTGAAGTGATGGATTAGGCCCCAATACCAAGATAGTCCCATCGCCATACACATCCTTTTTATATTGAATTACCTAGAACTATCAATAGATTGATTTCTAATTCCTTCTTACAGCCAACTCCATATCAAATTAATTTAAAAAATTATTATAATATAATAACATTCAAGATTGACCAATTATCTTAGCATTTACATTTAAGTTTTGTTTCTTACTCCTTGGTAAATGTATTTTATATTTTTAAACTTATATTATGCAGTGTTAGTGTAAGTTTTGTGTTGTGTGCTATAATTACATCAAACACATTAATCTAATTTATTATGTGCTTCATTATATTTTATTAGCTATTATCTTATAGAATTTATCCTATTTTTAGAACATAATAGTCCTTATTGACACAGTCTCTTATAGACTGTTAGTTTTACTTACCTTCAGTACATAGTCTCCCTATATAATTGTGTATTGTTTTTAGTCAATTTAATTTCTCCCTCTCAAAGTACATATTCGACCTATACGACTATGTTATTTATTCCTTATTATGTTTCTTGTCTTCCATAAAACTATCGATTGGTTTAATTCTGTATCTTACTAGTTGATCCTTCTTTCCATCATGTTTTTAACCTCTTTCCTTCATCATGGATTTACTATTTAAGGATAATACTGAGTTAAATAAAAAAAACATGGTGATTTTTACCAACCCTTATTGATTTCCCAAGATTGATCTTGTGGCACCCACCATGGATGAAATCAATGTCCATGTTTCCACTCACACTACCAATTATGGGACTCCTCTCCAATCATCCTCATTCCATAACCCTTTGTTGTCACTACCAGATAAGCATGATTTAGAGTACATAATTGAAATGATATTTTTCATCAATTAATTCCCTTAACATATAATTAAATACCCTTTAACCATGTATAATCTCATGGTAGGTCCTCATATAGAATAACCTCATTCACCCTCCCCTACCTTTTCTCATGGATTTGTAGGAACCACTTTCTTTGCATCTCAACCTTTTCCTTCTATTATGTCTCCTTTACATGCCATGACATCATATTTTATTACTTGTTCAACCTCCATACCATGTATTTATACCAACATGATAGGTGTATCTTCTAATGGGCCTCTTTGAAAGACCCATACCCTCATCCATGATATTAATGCATATTTTTATACCAATCCTTCTCATGCCACTTTTTCATTTTTTTTCTACCAATGTTACCCATGCCAGTAGTGTGTTGCATGCTACTACTCATAGTTCAACTCAAGCCATTACTACTAACACCAATGCATCACATGTTGTGTAAACTACTCAAAATGATTCCTAAACTAAGAAACTCCTATTAAAAACTCTTAATACCTTCCAAAACAAAATCACAAATTAGATGATGTATATGAAAAACAATCTCATTCATATTCAAAACTAACCACAATAGATTTTATAGGGGGTGCAAAATATGTATCCCCCCCCAAGATTCCCATGGTAACCTTATCCCACAACCACCCCTCATTAATGAAACAATCAAACATCTAAAAAATCAACCTATTGTACCTGAAATTGATAATATTGACATAGGAGGTATCACACCCACCATTAATGATAATGGATCCACTGATCCCACTTTTCAATTAAAACATTTAGTAACCTTTATAAAGATTGGGTCAAACCTAACACCTTTGATGCCATAAAATATTAGCTAAAACACTCTCAAGAGATGTTTTAGATTACTACAAATAATTAAAAACACATTCTATCACTAGCCTCAAAGTCTTGGCTAACTCATTAGTCAAATAATTTAAAACTATTGATCTTTGCAAGAATAACTTATCCCACTTTATAAATTGCAAATAACTTGAAACTGAAATGACATAAGTGTTTGTCAAATGATGGAATAAGTTGTATAATAAATGTGAGCATTATATGGTGGATGCCAACCTCTTCCACCTATTCACTATTGGTCTATACCACAAATTACAATATTGGGTTAGGACTCTCTCCCCAAGAACCTTCTAAGAATACCTCAATCAAGCTAAATGATTAAATTTACTCATGCATCAATTCAAACCATCCCAACCTACAATGGACACTCATATGCTCATTAAAAACAAAAATAATCATGTAACTAATGATGGTGTTACCAAAACCTATAACACTATTCATAACATTGAATAAATTTCTCCAAGCAATGCTACGGAGGATGTCCCCCTACAAACAATACCCCTACTCCTACATTTTCTCAACCCAACCATAATAATGCGCATAGACCATTGTCTGTAGAATATCCTCAAAAACATATTCCAAGACCTCTATCACAAGATATTAAACCCACTCATCTTATGAAATCATGGAAAGATCTAGACAATTTTTTTAAGTTTCATGCAAGTTGGGGCCACTCTCATGAGACTTGTAGATAATTACACAATCTTGATACTTATTTTATTCTTGGTTCAAATTTGATCATGAAACCCTTATTCAAAAGTGTCAATAAGTATATGACATATATTTTAAAGCCCATGAAATGTAAAATAAATACCAATCTTTAAACAAGATAATGTTAATCTTGTTATCTACAAAGATCATCTTCCCCACCATCAAGGTAACATAAAAAAAAACCCACTCCTACAAACAATGTCGAAAGTATTATAGGCCTAACTACCAATTAATAAATTATGGTTAATATGATTAAAATGAGATCAGAATTTATTTTATTGACTTCAATCCAACACCTATGCATCACACCTCTCAACCATTCCACATCATCCAAGACACTTTCCCAGATCCTAATTAATGGAATTTGGGCAAGAGGAAATTATAACCATTCAAACATGATTATATCTATCATACCATATCTACTCTTTCCCCAACATCCACATATAAAGATCACATTACCCAACCTTTCAATAGTATTTGTTCAACCTAACCATAAGAAATGCCTCCACCAACTATAACATAACCTAAATTAAATCAACCTATTTGTAATCAACCTAAATCAACTACATCCTATCAACACGAGTTCAATTATACTTCCAACCCTACTTTCTAGGATCTTTTGTAACATTATCTGTCTATATCTAACAATCCTCCTATGGGTTATGATGAACGCGATCTCATTGCGTAACTTTCTCATCTCCCATATTAAATACCTTTATTATAATTAATGAGAACCTCTCCCAAAAACCAAAATCATCTAATGTAATTATTTTTCAAAAATCAACATCCCTCATCCTCCTCTAACATGATGTAAAGATACCTTATATGGGTCTAAATATAATATACTTCAATAATTTGAATAAATGTCAATACATGCTGATGAAATAGTAGACACTTATCTTTCACTTAATCTCCCTATTGCTTCCATGATCTCCGATGAAATACTATTTCATGTGAATGATCCTCCACTATTCATTAGCATAAAAATTGGTGATATCCAATTTAAGCATGCCTTAATTGATAAAAATTTTAGATACTTGATTTTCCTCCCTTGAATTCATTAAGACACTTCGATATTCTAAATGCAACCTTAAATCCACACATATCATATGCCAAGGATATAATAGAAGGTAAATGTCTCATCTAGCTTGTACTTGGATTCTCATTGTCATTCCTCCTGTCACTATCCACATGAAAGTTGTGATCTTTAACTTTCCACTTTCTTAAATCATATTAATTTATTGACATTGGACTCATGATTGTGAGAGTAGTCACCTCATCCACATGCCAATGCATTACATTCCCCCATAATGGAGCTATTTACAAGATTCATAGAGATATGAACCCTTAGAATTGTGAAAAATTCTAAGAACATGGTGTCTTTAGAATTATTTCCCTTTCTTTACCTAGTACTTTGCCTAGTATCCCATTTCATGAATCTGAGCTCTTCAATTGTTTAGTGAATTCCACTCGAGTTTATCAGGGTCACCCCAAATTAACTGGGAACATTCCACCAAATCTCATAGATTTTGATGATCATGGACCATATGAGATTAGCCTCAAGATTAAAAATTCTAATATATTCCCTCATATAATTGCCTAAATTCCTCTTTCTTTGCAACCTTGATCACATCAACCACCTATCGATGATATACCTATTATTTTAACCAAGACTAGATAGTTATCCATCATGCATCCTCTAATGACAAATTCATTCATACATGTAACATCAACTTGAATACACCATACTATGATGATGGATATGCTTTATATGACATATTTTTAGTTGGATTCATCTAAGATAGAAATGTCAAATTGTGTGAATATCTCTTTTCTTTATTTCAGCCATTTTGTTTATCTTTTAACATTTTTGACTTTATAGTACCTAATACTAGTCTTCTTACTATTTTTCATAGGTTAGAGATGGATTAATCACATGGTACACATCTAGTCATGGTATAATACCTTAAGAATATACTCGTGGATCATGTCATTATAGCCTTTTATCACTTTATTAGATACTAGGACCCTTATAATTTGTTTCTTCTAGAGATGATATCTACCATTGTTAAAACAGCCACACAGTCAGTCTCACCTTCAGATGATCTTAGCCTAGTTTTTTCTCCATCCTTACCTTTAGATAGGTACCATATCTAGATCACTAGTATTTGGATAGATACCATATGCCTCCTCTCCCTCTCATCACTATAGCATGCCATGCATAATAAGCAGACACTACTTTATGGGTCACTAGATGTGGAATTCCCAACTATATGGGTACATGAGCTAATAGATGAGGCTCCACCCATGAATTTTAGTGTCCTATGATCTTCACACATTCCAACCTTGTGCCAATAGTGTAAAAACTCTACCATATATAATTAATGTGAGTGTATAACTACCATGCAATTTTCCCTCATGTGACAATATGCAAAGAAGGAACATGGGGCATGACGCATTCTACATGGACTTACCTCTATCTAATAATTCAAGGTAACATATCATTGATTGCATGGGGTAATAAAGTTGACCAATGCATAGGGAATCTTTCATAGATCTATGTACTCAATACAATGATAGGTCCCATCATCTTCAACCCCTAAGTTTGCATCCCATAAATGTCATGCATGAGCTAGACCCAAAGTATAGAATCTAGATCATATAAATATCCTTGACTAAAGATAGACTAGCACAAGGCTATCATGTATAGTGGTTCCATCATAATTGTGACACATCACTCATGTTTTCATAATCCTTATTATGGCCTTCCATATATCTATAATGGTCATGATATAAACATAAAATAAGCTAACATGTAATCCAAAACACATCCTATCTAAGCATGTCTCTAACGAGTGTCATTTAACTCCTCATTTAATCAATGTTAAATTGATGTCTTATCAACCAGGACTAGTGTCCAAAGCTGTC
The DNA here is from genome assembly GCA_037957365.1 of Torreya grandis. Taxonomy (NCBI): domain Eukaryota; kingdom Viridiplantae; phylum Streptophyta; class Pinopsida; order Cupressales; family Taxaceae; genus Torreya; species Torreya grandis. The sequence continues at coordinate 1,649,195 of JARHVA010003244.1, forward strand.
TGCAGTAAGGTATAGGATGGTAGATCTAGAAGTCTTCTTTGTGGGGGTGTTTGGTGGTCCTATTCTAACTTTGACTAATGAAAGAAATGTGTCTTAAACTACTTGATTCACTCTTTTAATAGAAAGGAAAAGATGTAACTATTTAATCAAATGAATCCAATCTTTTACTTGAAAGTAAATTCACACTCCTATTTATGCTTGCATGGAAATGGAGATGTTTAACTTAAAAATGAAATTTGCTTCACAAATTTTCTATAAAAGAAAACACACTTTAAACTGTGAATTTGTTTTGATGTTTTATGAATGAATGAAAACATTAGCAAGATTATGATTAGTTATAACAAGGAGTTAATATAACATAACATAAGTACCATACACAATTCTTGATTCCAAAGAGAGTGGGCCCTTGCTTCTCTCAGACTCAAGAAAAAAGATTAATCAATGCTGGAAACTAAAGTGATAATTCATAAAATTGAAATGAATACAATCTTTCTAAAACCTATAATATGCTTCTACATATCTTTCATCTATTCTCTTTCTAATAACAAAAGTATTACATTTTACACTAATATAATCAACTGAAAATAAGATGCAAAGAGATAGGATTCATTGGTCGATCCACTCATCAAAAAATAGGAGATTGGATTTTCAAGAAATCCAATTATTCTGATGAAATAGATATACTATCCTATAATAGTCCCAATATCCAAATATATACAACTTTATCAAAAGTAAATCCTACAAAATAGCAGGTGAGTATTTTCCTCATTTGACTCCAATTGGAATGATTCTCTCTTATCTTATGTGGTTTCCAACTTCCTCATTTAAAGGTTTATCTTTATATAATCCATAGAATTGACCCTATAGAGTTGGTAAGAATGAGCATAAAGAGTCTATAGAAACAATCCTATAGAGTCCATAGAAACAAGCCTACAAAGTCTCTAAAAACAAACCTATGGAGTCTGTAGAAACAAGCCTATGGAGTCCATAGAAACAAGCCATTTGTGTGAGTTCATAGTTCTGATAGATGGAGATCAAAATTGAACTTTCACTATACATCACCTATATCTTCTTCCTGAGCATTCTTCACAACAAAAATACTAAAACATGATATGTATTAGGCATTAATGACAAAGTAAAGGTTTAGTCTTTGACTCAATATAAACTAGATAAATATCTAATTTCCATGTAATAGATATATAACAATCTATGATTTGCATAAGATAATATCCTTAGAGAGATGAACTAAGAGAAATAACATGTCAATAATGAGCCATATTCTGAGCTCATCATCTCCCCCAGGATTTACCTTTTACAAGTCCCATTGCAAACATTCATTTGCATTCATATCTCTTGTATCTGCTTTTCAAATTTTGACTTAAATCATAATCATCAAATTCATCTGTTATATGCTTGTCTAAATTTCCTGTAAACCCCTGATGTTTTTGAATCATTTGTTTCCATATATTGAATTACTCCTTTGATTGTGGAGCCTAACTCTGCCATCTTGGAATAGCTATGATCAACAAAGGGGGTCTATATCTCATGCCAATCCATTTATTTTCTCCCCCAGAGTTTATTACCTTTATTAAGATTTCCAAAATTGAGGTATCTCTCCTCATACTCCATCGTAATTTATTTGGAGGCATGAGCTCTCATCTTCTAAGAGGCACTAAAAGTTGGTCCCACCATTTCACACTTGCAATCACCATTGAATCAAAACTCTATCTTGAAAACAAGTCAAAAGAAACAACACAATCATATAAATATTGTAAATAATGAGTTTTAACTTTATCACTTAAACAAGCACAATTAATATTCTTTTTGATCAGTCTGGGGATAGGAAAGGCTGGTCTAATACACAATCTTGTAGTCTTAGCATGATTTATATACTCTTCAAATATACAATTCCATGGTAGCTGATTTTTGAATGTAGAATGCAATGCCCTTAGTTGAACTTCTCCTACATGAAGGTTTATCAAGAACTTATTATGTTCATGGTCTCCTATGATCAAATCATGCAGATAAAATTCACAAAGTAAATCATGTTGATCAGGTTCAGCACTATATAAAATTTCTAGAAATGTTGTAGGCTATAAAATCTTGTAAGGAAGGTGACAAGAGATCCTCAGAAGCTGCCATCTGTAAAATTGTTTAAATAAAAAAACTATATGCAGGAGAAAAATTCCTACATGCCAAAAGAGATTCCCCTAATTTTCATGCATCTTGTAAATTTTCTTCTAAATCTTGGACCTTAGCTTCTAATTCTTTCTTTTAATTTTCCAATATTTTGTTTGAAGAAGTTACAACTTTATTTTTCTATTTGATTATGGAATATTCTTCTTCAATTTGATTTAGCATTTGTAGGGTACGAATACCTGGACAACTTGTTTGACAACTTCAGTCAACAAATACCTTAGGAGGAGAAGGTGCAACATTGGAAGGTGTTTTGCAAGAGTTTACCAAACTCTGAAATCTCTTATTCTCCTTCTTCAAATTTTCTACATATATCCAAAGGTCTATTTGTTCACTTTCATTTTTATTTATTATTTCTTCTAATCTATGAACTTCTTTTGCATGATTGGCAGATGTTCTGTCCAAGTTTTGTACCAATAATGAGTTGAGATGATCCTTATTCTATAATTGCTTGATCAAATCAACAATGTTAATTGTTTTTTTTTGCTCTAGAGCTTGAGCTTGAGAAAGCTTCAAGGTTAACTGCATAACGGGATCATTTAGATTAGATGACTCTCCTTTCTCATTTGTGCATACGATTTTTCCTTTATTCATTATAGTTTCAACTGAAACATGTGGTTGTTCCACCATACTTGATTCCTCTACCATGATTGGCTCTTCTCCTAGAATTGGCTCTTCTATTATGATTGGAGATTTCCTTTCAAAATGAGTTTCTTCAACATCTATAGTTTCAGGGATACTTGGATGTATGGGGGAATGAAATACCTTTTTAAGGATATCCAAAATGTTTTTAGCCTCTTGTTAATCTTCATCTATCAGAGTTAACCTTCTCCTTATTTTGGTCACTCTCTGAGCTACACTCAGTTGTCTTTCCTTTTCAACCATCAAACCCTCAGTCTTCTCAAGTTCTGTAGCAACCTTTCAATTCAATTTTCTTCTTCCTGACAAGGGAATTGGTTGCACTACAGATTCCTAAGGTTCTTGTGGGAACCTTGAAACTACAAGGATTTCAGACCTTATGATTCTTGTTGAAGAAGAAGAAGGGATTTCTTTTGAGATTAAAGTCTATCATTTCTTCTTTAGAGTTATTTTCTCAACTGATGCAATAGGTGGAGATGAATGTTTGTGTGGTAAATTTGAGGTTTCATATGTAGATAGATTTATAATTTGTTGTGTTATACTATTCTTAAATTCCTCCCAGACCTCTTGTCCTTGCTGAAGTAAGTGATGTTGTATAATTAGGTGAATAAGGCCATGGTGCCTAAGAGCAACAAGAGGAGTTGTATTAATAATTTCAAGGGCACCATATAATAAGGATGGGAGGTTAATCTTGTAATGAGGATTTTACCTCCCATACTTAAGGTGTATTAGTATTTTCATGGTGTATCCTCCTAAAAGATGGTTTTGCCCCTCAAAAATGATATACTTGAGTACCCACTTAGCTACAGATTTCCAAGGTTCATGAAGTGAATTTATATGAATCCCTTTTGATTTTCCCTTAGAATATATTAGACATGAAGTCCCATATTGGTCATTACCATTAAACTAAATAATTAAATCACTAAATGAAAATTTTCCTATCACTCTCATTCCCTCTTCTAGAACTTGTATGATTTGACTGATAATTTGAGTTGAAATAGGAATAACAATGCCTTTAACAAATGAAAACTTAGGGGTGAGATTAGTGATGAATTATCTTACCATTGTTTCATCGAAACCCTAAAACTTTTCAATGAAAGTTATCCAACCATTTTCTCTAAACACTACCATAGAATCTTTGTCTTTATGAAGCTTTGTTATGTTCTTTAGCTATGTTCTCTTTTTTTGTCCTATTTATACTTAGATTTATATACAACTCTATTTATTTAACTCATATTAGGGTTTAGACTAGCTTTCATTGAAATTTGTAGGCAATAATCACTAAGGACCTATAGTAATGAAATGTTTTGTGTGAAACTCCATAGCTTCATGAGTCTATAGTTTGATATGATTACTTTATACAGTTCAACACCTCATGTTTCTATGGAGTCTACCAGTTGTTTTGTCAAATTATTACAAATTGGATGAAATGATAATGTGGCACTTTGATGGTGATAGCTATTTATCATTTCATTTAGAACCCCTTTATGATGTCCCATCATTATAATTATTGATGACATAATTGATTGTACTAATGTTGCATAGGTCATCATGACATAGACATACACCTTTGACATCTTGTTTGCATGCTTATCCATTATGGTATGTGTTATGTCATTCCATTTTGGAAGGCTCAAGTTTGTCATCTCCATAGAATAAATCTTGATTAAATAAAATATAATTAGTTAACTAAACATAAATAAATAGAATATATGTCTCACTTACTTTTGACCTTAGATTTATCCTTTGCTCGCCATTTGTCCTGCACAAATAAGTTTGCATAGATTAGTCAACAAGTGTTGAAAGACTAAATTTTATTGCATGGAGAAGACCAATCATAGTGACGTGATGAGATTCTCTTTTTTTCCATATATTTTGTTTTTGTCCTTTGGCCAACCATTGCTGGTTTTCTAGCCAAAGCTCTTTCTACAATGCATATCCACCCAGTAAGTTGGTTTTCTAGGCATGCATTGTCAATAGTGTCCCTAGAAAGATTATATATATATATATATATATATATATATATATATATATATATATATATATATATATATATATATATATAGAAAATCTTTCTAGGGACACTATTGACAATGCATGCCCAAAAAACCAGCTTAATCAAGGAGCAGGTTCTCTAAAAGAAGCAAAGTACTCTAGAATAGCTACTTGATTTGAAGAAGTTTCCCTAGAAGAATTAGAGTCTTCCAAAAAGGCTACTTGATCTTTTACCTTTTGATTAAATTCATCGTTATTGAGAGGTTTTTGATAAAGCTTAAATCTATGTCCATTGACTAACAGAGCTCTTCTACTATCATCAATAGGTATTAGTTTATTAGAACCATTTTAAAAAACCTCCTCAATCTGATAAGGTCCCAACCACCTCATTTGTAATTTTCCTTTAAACTTTTGAAATTTAGAATCAGACAATAGTGCCCAATCTCCTTTCTAAAACTTATATTTCTTGATCTTTGAATCATGCCAAAGTTTTCTTTGATGTTGTACTAATTCAGTTCTTTGTAGTGCATCCATCCTCATCTCATCAAGTTGATTAAGTTGTAAGAGTATTTATTTTTGTATTTCTTCTAATTCAATCTCTACTTCTATAGTGTTTTTCAAAGTTTGTAATTCAAATTCAATAGAGAATAAGGGCTTCTTACCATAAACCAATTCATAAGGTGAAAATTCAGTTGTTGTTTTTCGAGTAGTATTAGAGGCCCAAATATATTCTAGTACCTTATCTACCTAATCCTTTCTTATGTAATTAACAAACTTGGTTAAAATGGTTTCCAGTTCTCTATTGGTGACTTCCACTTTCTCATTAGCCTATGGATGGTATGGAGATGTTTTTCTATGTTGAGTTTGATATACTTGCATGAAGTGCTTTATCATGTTTGACATGAACTATGGTCCTTGATCTGAGACTATCTCCCTTGGAGCACCAAATCTTTGAATGATTTTAAAATATAAGAAATCAACTATCATCTCTTCTCTTGCATGAGTTATTACTTCTACTTCTGCCCAGTTGGTCACGTAGTCTATACATACTAGGATATTTTTTTCCTCTAGAAGGAGGATCCAAATGACCTATAAAATCAATTCCCCCTTTCTCAAATGGTTCTAAAACCAATTAAGGATGAAGGTGCAGAGGCATCTCTATTGAAAGAGCAGGCTGTCCAATTCTCTGACAAGCATCATAGTGTCTAACATATCTTTTTACTTGTTGATGAAGGTGAGGCCAATAGTATCCTAATCCTAGGATTTTGTGTATGGTTCTTTGATCTGAGTAATGACCTCTTCCTGGTTCATCATGACAAGCTCTGATGATATCATAAGCTTAAACATTTTTCACACACCTATGAAACATATGGTCAAGTCCAAGCTTGAATAGCATTCCATTAATCCATTTAAAAGAACTTTATTTTATTAAACATTTCTTTTCTTTTTACAAAACTTGTAGAGGAAACTTCCCTATGGTGAGGTAATTAGCTATATCAGTAAACCATAGAGATTTTGATGAAATAGCAAATAGTTGTTTGTCTAGAAATTCATCTTTCACCAATTCTTCCATACTTGTAGTGTTTATTCTTGATAATAAATCAGCAACCACATTAGACTTCCCTAGTTTATATATAATAGTAACATCAAATTCTTGTAGGAGCAACAACCATCTAATAATCCTACCTCCCACAATTAGTTTTTTGGTAAGATATCTAATAGTTGAATGGTTTTTATAGACAAATACCTTGTAGCATATTATGTAGTGTCTAAATTTGTTAATTGCATAGACTACAACTAGGAATTCCCTCTCAGTTATGGTCTAGTTTCTTTCAGTAGGTGTCATGTTTTTGCTAATATAATATATAGCATAAATGTTATCTTCTTCATCCTTTTGTCCAAGGACTACTCCTATTGCTATATTGGAAGCATTTGTGTATATATGGAATGGTTGAGTCCAATCTGGTCCTCTCAATACTAGAGCAATAACAAGTTTAGCTTTGATGGTCTCAAATGCCTATTTGCAACAATCGTTCCATTCGATTGTCCTATATTTTGTAAGCAAGGCAAATATAAGGGAAATTATTAGGCTAAAATTATCTATGAAGCATCTGTAGTAACCAATATGTCCCAAAAAACTCTTAATTTTAGTTTGTGTTTGTGGAATTGGTAAGTTGGAGATTATTTCAACCTTCTTTGGATCTACTTGAATGCCTTTTGCAAAAATATGGTGTCCCAGCACTATTCCTTCATCCATCATCAAAAAATATTTCTCATGGCTCAAAGATAATTGATGTTCTTCATATCTAATCAATACTCTTTCCAAGTTGGTAAGAGCCTCCTCATAAGTTCCACCATGAATGGTGAAATCATCCATATATACTTCAACATAATTGTTTAAAAGGTCAAAGAGTATTGCCAGAATTTATGTTTGGAAGGTTGTTGGAGCATTACATAGTCCAAATGGGAGTAATTAGTAAACAAAAGTTCCCCAAGGGTAGGTAAATTTGGTTTTATCTTGATCTTCAGCTAACACCATTATCTGGTTATATCCACTAAACCCATTCAGGAAAGAAAAATATCTTTTTCCTACCAAGTTGTCAAGAACTTGATCAATGAAAGGTAGAGGAAAATAATATCTTAGTGTTGCTTTTTTTAATTCTCTATAATCTACACATACCCTTAATTTTATATTTTTATTAGGTACAATTACCAGGGATGAAACCCACTAGCTATCTAAGATGGGGTAAATAAACCCAACTTCCAGCAATTTTTGGATCTCTATTTTGACTATCTCTTTTAATGTTGGGTTTATTCTTCTTTGTGGTTGTCTAACTGGTTTGAAATATTTCTTGTAGATTTGATGAGTGCATATGCTGGGATGAATTCCCTTCATGTCGGTATAATCCCAAGCAAAATCCTTAGTATGTCTTTCCAGTACTTCAAAGAGTTGATCTTCCTCTTCATTTGTTAACCATCTATTGATGTTCAAAATCTTTCCAGGTAATACCATGATTGGTTTTGTGCCTAGGTAGTCAGATTATATTTTCTTGAATTCACTAATCAATGAATTCATAGGACATGGATGAATAAGTAGCTTATGAGATATGGTTACATTATCAACAAACTCTTCTCCAAGAGGAATCAGTCTTGTTGAAGAATAATGGAATGCATCTAAGAAATGAGTTTGATGTTGTTCTACCAATTTCCACACACTTTCCTAAATCAATCCATGATCATATGGTGAGGAAACAATAGAAGAAGTAGAAGTGGAGGTTTCATAATATTCTATCTAACCCAACAATCTTAAACTGAGGTAGTTCATAGTTTTTGGACTGGCAAAGTCCATAGCTTTCAGACTGGCAAAGTCCGTAGCAACGGCACCAAAAATGATGAGTGTCATTCAACTCCTCATTTAATCAATGTTCAATTGATGTATTATCAACTAGGGCTAGTGTCCAAATTTTTTTGTAATAAGGTGTAGGATGGTAAATCTAGAAGTCTACTTGTGAGGGTGTTTGATGGTCCTATTCTAACTTTGACTAATGAAAGAAATGTGTCTTAAACTACTTGATTCACTCTTTTACTAAAAAGGAAAAGATGTAACTATTTAATCAAATGAATCCAATCTTTTTCCTAAAATTAAAATCACACTTCTATTTATGCTAGTGTGGAAATGGAGATGTTTAACTTAAAAAGGAAATTTGCTTCACACGTTTGTTGTAAAATAAAACACACTTTGCTTAGAAAGGAAATGACTTTGGAATAAGTAAATGCCTTTTGAACTGTGAATTTATTTTGATGTTTTATGAATGAATACAAATATTATCAAGATTTTTATTAGTTATAATAAAGAGTTAATATAACATAACATAAGTATCGTACACAATTCTTGGTTCCAAGGAGAGTGGGCCCTTGTTCCTCTCAGACTCAAGAATAAAGATTAATCAATGCTAGAAACTGAAGTGATAATTCATAAAATTGAAATGATTACAATCTATCTAAAACTTATAATATGATTCTACATATCTTTCATCTATTCCCTTTTTAATAACAAAAGTCTTACGTTTTATACTAATATAATCAACTCAAAATAAGATGCAAAGAGATAGGATTTCTTGGTCAATCCACTCATCAGGAAATAGGAGATTAGTTTTCCAAGAGATCCAATTATTTTCATGAAATAGATATACTATCCTATAATAGTCCTAAGATCCAAATATATACAACTTTATCAAAAGCAAATCCTATAAAACAATAAGTGAGTATTTTCCTCATTTGACTCCAGTTGGAATGATTCTCTCTCATCTTATCTAGTCGATAGCTTCCCCATTTATAGCTTTCTATTTACATAATCCACAAAATTGACCCTATAGTGTTGGTAGGAATGAGCTTGTGGAGTCCATAGAAACAATCCTATGGAGTTTGTAGAAACAAGCCTGTGGAGTCCATAGAAACAAGCCTATGGAGTTCATAGAAACAAGCTGTTTGTGTGAGTTTTTAGTTCTACTGGATGGAGATCAAAATTGAACTTTCACTATACATCACCTCTATCTTCTTCCTAAGAATTCTTCACAACAAAAATCACTAAAACATGCTATGTATCAGACATCAATGACAAAGTAGAGGTTTCGTCTTTGGTTCAATATAAACAAGACAAATATCTACTTTCCATGTAATAGCTATCTAGCAATCTATGATTTACATAAGATAATATCCTTAGAGAGATGAATTGAGATAAATAACATGTCAATAATGAGCCATATTCTGAGCTCATTAGTCTCCCACTAAGTTAAGGCTCATCTCTCATCCTCTAATTTTGATGTATCAAAAATCATTGAGTTTTTATCAATAAGAAGTCCAATTAATACATGGATATCCTCCAAGGTGATCTCCACTTCTATATTATTCCCCTTCACCTCCAATCAACAAGTGTTTATCGATCATTCCCATGATCCTAGGAACATCAAAATGAGATCAACACTTAGCAGGATCTGTCTCATCTCCAGAATGCCTCGAAAACCTAAGGCAATAGGTGAAACTATATCCACATCCAATAACCACTCCAATAAATTTGGTAGCTAGAATGCACTCACCAAGAACTAAAATCTTTGTTTCCTCCACAATATATCAAATAAAAGATAATGTATTAGATCTTGATGTCATAATAATAAAATACATTCTTAAATATTCTTAGAAAATTGAAAATTAACTACTTTATCAACTTGTTCGATTCATTTCTCTATCTTTCCCATTTTTATTACAAAATCAGCATATTTGATATTAAATCAACCCTATCATGTTTTTTTCCATAATACATTAGTCTTCTGGTATAAATTCAACCAATTATTTTAGATTCTATTAGCCTATTTAATACTAAATCAACCCTTTCCTAGCTCTGGCATACTATATTGGCCCTCTAATACAAAGTTGGCCCCATTTAACAAATTATATCAGCCACTTAGTATGAAATATATTGGATAAAGGGTATTATGTCATCAATTTCCCTATTTCCAACTAGATCATCCCACTACTACGTAGTTGTCCATATTTAGTGATACTACATCATCCTACTACTATGCATTCAGCCCCTAGTTTTATCTCACCTTGCAAACTAAGTCGACATGGTTGACTCTATTCTTATTTTTTGGTGACTTTTTGACCATTTACCATAAATTCTTAAGGCATTTATTGGTCTGATATTTTCCTACCTAGTACCTAGTTCTACCTCTAGTCTACCTAAAATTTTCCTCAGCTTAGTTTTGGTGTCTAGATTTTGCCTACCATGTGATTTTCTATATTTAACTTAATTTCAATTAAAATTTCTCAAAATTTTGAAATTAATTTTTCCTTTACTTTTATACACTTGATGTGGCCTCTATGTTTCATCCATGTCTTAGTTGTTGACTTCTCACTATGGTCACACTCTAGGCCCAAACTAGGTCTCTTAGAGCAATATTTTCTTAGAATAGGAAAATAAAAAATGAATTGATTTTCACCATATTTATATTTACTATTCAAAATTATTTACCTATCAAATATTTATAATTATATTTTATTTTTCAATCACAACTTTGTTTCTACTAGCTCTTTTTTCAAATTTTAAGATGTTCTTGAATCCTATAATTGTAGAGAATATTTTCACATATTACATGTATATTTTGCAAAAAAAATTATTTTTCATTAATTTCTATAGGTTCACCAAATGTTCCCCACATTGGGAACCTTCACATTTCATTCACTTAAATCCTCTTATATATCACTAAGTTAAGTAAATGTATGTATTTTTAAGTTATGTCCTTTCTTTTATCTTATTCACTTTTTAGTATAATTTATTTAAATTCAGTGTTTTGTATTGCTATGCTTTTTTCTTGAAGCACCATCCCATGTTTCACCTACATGAAATTTGATGATATTTGAGTGGGGCATATGTATACAAATGATATTTTCAAACTTTATAACTATTTATGATTTCTCTCTTACAAGAACCCATCAAATCTAAATTTGTCTGAGTATAGGCCTTAAAGGGTGCATTGGGAAAGGGGTGGGCAGACCATCAATGCTTTGAAATATTTTTTCCCTTTTACCACCACTTGAAATCTACATAAACATATATTATACAATTTCATAATATTTTCATCCTCCTATACACACTCCTCCAAGAAGTTCACTACCTTACATAAACCCTATCTAAGTCAAAAAATATTTTTAACATTTACCGAATAATGTCAACCTAGGCTGACCCTATACTTATATTATATTAGCACATTACAGGGATATATTGGCCTTGACTAACCCATCCTGAAACCTAGCTTTCTTTTATTAATTAAAAATGTGAGGTCACTTAGGGCCAACACTATCTACTAAAATTTCATAAAGTTTTAGGTTTAGACTTAGCTATATATATATACATCATTTTTGCCATTTATTAGAGAATAAATTTATATATTATGCATCTAATTATCCACCATTCTACTTGAGAAATATTTCTTAAGGTTCCAATACTATAGTTTTAGATATGGATCTCGTCTTGTTGAGAAGACTTTTATATGCTTAGATAAGTTATGTATCCTAGAGCTAAATTATACTTGTTATCCTTACATACCACAATAACCTCTTGTGAATCACATTGGTGAAGGGATATATTGAATCTCGATGGATTCATATTCAAAATTAATTATTCCTAAATCTTAATCCTCCTTATTAAAGTAGATATATTTCCATTTATTAGCTTCTATGCATCTCTCCCATGCATTATGATTTCCTATACATTGACTTAAGTGTATATATTTTACGCATGTTTAATTTAATGTTAATTATCCCCATTTTGTGACACAGTATTTTGTGAGTACTAGGTAATACTTTAATATAATTTGTAGTTATTTTGTAAATATAGAAAACATAGGACCTAACTAAGGTTATTACATTGTGTTTCTTGACTAGAGACTTTGGAACCCTCTTTAGTGATGTTATTATGGTAAGAGACCCCTTATTTAGGTCTACAAGATATATCTTCATCGTGACCCCAAATATCTAACTGTACCAAATAACATAAGTGTAAATGTGATTTATCTTCTCTAAGCTAAGATGTATTTGTAGATCAATTGTATTTTTCTTTGCATATAGGCATAACCTAGTGATTTTTGAACAATCAACAAATAAATTCCATTTTGATAGATGAATGAATACCTAAAGAAAGGATTAAATAAAATATGTGGTTATATAAGGATAATAGGTTAAATTGGAACAAAGAGAATACATACTCTCTTTGATAAAGATAAGAAATTTAAATCCCTCAGACATGGATAGATACAAAGAGGATCCTTATAAATTTTTGGATGTTTCTAGTGTAGTGATAAAATAAATGTTCAAAATATTTGACCAACCATTTTAACAACCATTGCAGAAGACAACATTTAGCATCTTAAAGCAATTGTAGATAAATTGCAAGGGGCATCTAGAAATTTATATGATAATATTCATTTAATAAGGTTTGCAAACACCACATCCAAACATAAATAGGGAGACATACTATACTTATTAAATAAAATGAATGACATTGATGGAAAGATTCACTATCTAAAATAGACACCCATAAATAAGTTTTATACCCATTTAGCTTTAATAACAACATCTAATTATACATAAGCCCAAAATTTTGTTTTTACTAAGAGGCATAACTTGCTTGAATGATATAAATAGATGCAAGCTCTAACAAAGTAATTTTTAAATCAAGAAAGAGAATCATTCTCCACTTCAATTATTTGAGATTCACTCAGGTAAGCACTCCCATAGATCAATTTGTGCCTAATGTCATTTTAAAAAAATCTTCTTCATAGAGTAGTTGACAACTTCAAATATGAGATTGAGATCATGATCTGATGTTATTACATAGCTAGTGAATTTTATGATAGATCAAATTTTAATAATCGAAACACTTTCTATGGAAGTGAAATATCCATTAGACACACATAAGAAGTTGATGGGCAGTCTTCCATATTTGTTTAAGAGGCCATTGCTTGATTTTGAGACTATTGACATAGACTTCCAAGCAAGCCATCCATTATATTTACTAATATAAGTAGCCAAATAATCAACTTCAGCAACATGGGCTACACCTATACCTAATCAAGGTACTCACTCTCTGAAATACATGCTAGTGCAAAGATAAACTAGGTCTGCATATGTACCACTTCTAATTTTCACCGTTAAAACCACATTGGTAGAAAATTTAGGTGTATCAGTAGTTAAAATTCCTATTATAGTTATAAATCAAGTTACAATTATAATTCCATCTACTTCAACTTCTACAACTATTATTCCATGTTTTATTATTCTAGTAGTGCCACATTATCACCCCTCTAAATATACATATGTATCTAAATGTTTTGACTAAGTTGGGACTGATATTTTCTATTTTATTTTGGGCATATATGTATTGTATTATAGTTGAATAATTTTATTCTGAGAAATCACCATTACACATGCATGCTTTGCATGAGATTTGACACGTAGTTCTATTTCTAAACATGTATATTTAGACTTAGCTTGAGATATGAGGCGTTTCCCATCCAAATATTATATATATTTATATCCTCCTAATCCCAAATGGAGGAGATTTTTTGTAATTAATATTAATATAAAGTTCTAAGGATAGTTAAATAATTGGTCTTGATGTGAAAATTTTAATTCTTATTCAAACCTATGGATTGTACAAGAAGTGTTGTCATTATGGTATCTTAGTTTTCTTGTTTTGAATGAGTTATATTTTCAATATAGTTATTATTATTGGGTTATTAGTTATTTTAATTAGCTTTTATATGTTACCCATAATTTCCCTTGTAGATGTGCTAACACAATATTAAAAACATGGAAAAATTTGGCTATATCCCTTAAAGTTTAATGTTTTTATTATGTCCTTGGAATTATAACTATGCTTTATTATTGATGTGTTCTTAGTAACATGCAAGAAACATTAGTTTATGATTACTTGTCCAACCCTTAGTTCAAGTGCTAACTTAGAATGTTTTCATTTTACAGGCCTTATTTTTATACTTACCTTTTCCTATTTTTTATTTTTGTGGTCAAATCCACCTTAGATTATATCCATCATTAAACCACCCATCTCAATTAGATCTATATTCCTCCATAGCCAAACCCATGTATGGTAAATAATTGCTTTACTCACTATTATTCCACCAATAAATTATTTACAAAACTAAATACCCTATAACTCATGCCTTGGAGTGTATATATATTCATAGATCCTAAATAGGATACCTTGTAAGGTTTCTATGGTGTGCATAAAATCCACATCAATAGGAATTTATCTAGAACTATAAGGAGGGTCTTACACCTATGCCTCTATTTCTTTAAAAAGATCACTTGAGTTGTAATACAAGTACTTAAAAGATTAACAATTTATACCTTAGACACTAACTTGATATACAAACCTTTCAAAATACATATAATAGTTAGGTCTAATAAAGGTGTCATGAGAGGACCCTAGGCTCAATCATTCTTTCCAAGTAAACAACCCCATCTTCCATTGTTCCCAATGGCCCAAGCTCTAACCTGGCTAACCAGTTCAGCTATCGACATCATTTGAGTCCTACATAATTTAAAAAGAAACATTGAGAAGTATATTCTTTCCTTTTATCCCTTAGAGGGAATGATTGTTGAAGAACACATAAAGATCTTCATACCTGCCTTGCGAATATTGGATGTAACCCATGAAGATGTGGCATGCAAAAAAAATAATTTCACATTGCAATATGGTTCCTATAATTGGTTTATTAATGTCCTATAAGGTTCAATCACATATTTGGATCAATTTTAAAACATTATTCTGGCACAGTTTGACCTAGTCACTAGTGCAAGTATGATTTACCAACACTTTACAAGCATGAGAAGAAAGCCAAATGAAACAATTCGATCCTTCAATGTTAGGTTCCAAAATATGTATACCAAATTTAAAACTAACTAAAAAGTTGATGAGGACTTGGCCATTGAAATGTATAATAATGCCCTAGATCTTATGACTATTATTTTTCTATGTAGATTTATTGATATTGATACGGTGTCTTTCTCTTATGTTGAAGCTATCAATGTGGATAAACAATTGAACCCAAAGATGAAATCATTGGTCTCACTTAGTCTTGGAGATGTTTTAAAACTTTCAACATAATTCAAAATCAAAATTTAAAAACTATGGCCCAAAACAAAAACTAGGTATACTCCCATGTACCTTTAGCTCATATGCCCAATCATCATCTTAGATTCATGAACAATTCTATGCCTATCAATAAAAACTAGAATCAATCCTTGATACCATCCAATACTAATACTACATAGGGAGCTAATTTTAATTCCACAAAAATAAAATTTGAATCTATTCAAATGATGGATAAGAAATTAAACAATGAGTTTTTGAACATGTAGAAATGTATGGGTAACACTATTGGGTAGAATACCAACCAAAGATTTGAATTCCATAGGTACAATAGGTCTATAAATAATTTATAACAAAAGTAACCTAGCAAGGCATCAAAATTAAATATCATGGTAGCAACTCTTCCTAACTGGTGCGAAGTTCATAACACAATATAACATGGTGAGATGGATTGCATAAAGTTCTAAAGTGCTTTTGAGGTCTTTCAAAAGGAGATCCATCAACTTGTCATCATCTTACTAACCCATGGCCAAAATAAAAAATCACAATAAGCCACATCTTAGCTATAAGTGGAATAGTGATACTCAGACACATGTCCCTCAACCACATAAACAAATTAAAAAAACATGAAGGCCAAGGCTGAAAACATGAAAAAGATAAATCTATCAATTTATGCTAACTAATCATCTATGAGAAATTAAAACAAGCCCTATGGAAATAAAAGTATTGGATGTTGGTGTTATGAAATTCAATTAGAAATAATGAACAATGAATGTAATGAAAGTTGTTGTTACCATGAATTCACATGAATTGGTGAATTAATACACTAAATTCTCAAATACAACACATTTAAAGTAATATAGTTTGAATTTACACATTTAGTCTAATCACATGGACTTTTATCTATCAAATATGATTTGTGAATTCAGATCTCTATTATGAATTATGAACTCAAAACTCTATTTTGACTAATAGTTTATAAACTTTTCACAACATAAACATTTTCAAACCATATTTTTAATCATTCCTCACCTCACACTTTATCTCCTTCTACATATTCTATTGTAGGACAAACTGAATACATTGATAAAACATTCATTCCAGTATCTCTTAATCTTTATTTCAAACATTACACTTCTATTTTAGATGCAATCAATGCAATCGATCCATACAAGGTTGAGGAAAAAAATTTAATATTTAATCAAAAGTATAAGGAGGACTTTCTAGTAATAAAAGAGGATGACCTCATAATGTAGTATCCAAACCAGAGGTAATGCCCTACATTGATGTATTGTTTGATTTATTAGAGAATGGGAAAATTTAAAGTAAAATATTACATTTTAGGTGCAATAAGACTTCAACATCATACATTAGTGTATATATTATTGATAGATACTACATATATGTGAGATAAAGTGAAGCTAATCTACAATTCAATATTAAATTGAAAAAGATAAATCAACTAACTATATCTCTAGAGATACATAGATAATAGGGGTAATGACTAATATGGATCTGATAAACCTATCTAAGGGACCTCTTTCCTTATAATATCTCTAGAGAGGGTTACAAATCCTCTAGTCAAGAAACACCACACAACAACCCTATCTAGGTCTAATAATGTAATAATAAAGTAAATCTAATCTAGTGCTCACTATAACTTATGGCACAAAATAGGGGATAAACATAAACAATAAACAATAAACATGCAAAGTAAAAATCTACTCAAGTCAATGTAAAGGTAATCATAAGCAATGAAAGAAAATACATTAATTATTCATTATTCAGGCAAATCTATTTACTAAAATATAAGATCAAAATTTACAAATATTTACCTTGAAGACAAACTTGTTGAGCTTCAACCTCTCCCTTGGCTAATGGTGCTTTGCAATAGGTTGTTGTATATTGTTGAATAATTTATGGTTGAAAATTTTACTATAGTTTATCCAAGTACCTCCTAGTGAATCCCAAGATTTCACAAGATTAAGGTTCTCCTCTAAGAATCATGAAAACCTAAGTAATGAATCCTAAAATAGAATGGTGGAAATTTAGATCATAAATAAGCATAAATGACTGACTCTCTATTGGAAATGAAGTGAAAGAGGGCTATAATAGCCTAATTTGACCCTAAACCCTTTCATAAATTTATCCAATAAGGTCAGTCAGGTCAACCTTGTTAGGCAATAAATAAATTTATCAGGTTTTCAAATTATGTTGGTTGAGTTTACCAAATTATTTAATGTGCAGTGATTTCCCAATAGGGTCGATTGGATTGACAACATCTATTTTTATAGACTTGATGACATAGTATAAATCATAGAGATATCCTAGTTGAATTTTTTAGGTTATGGATAACATATTAGGAAAGTGGAATAACTAAGTCGACTTGGTCTACATAGTAGGAAAGTAGGCCAAAATACATAGTATAAATCTGAAATAAATATAGACATATATTTTCTTATACTTTAAGTTATAGTTTATATTTATAATTTCAATATGTTTGATTGGTTTCAAACCTCTAAGAGTTATAATGAATTTTTTTTATTTTGGAGGTTCCTAATGGATTTTAGACTTGACAATATTTTAGTGTTCTAGGACTTCAGACTTAGCCATATTTTAGGATTTTAGGACTTCAGACTTAGCCAAATTTCAAGATTTAAGGATGCATCATATATGATAAATGTATTATAAACTCTAAAACATTGGAGTAATGGTAAGCATGATACAAAGCCACAAAAATATTATGAAGCACCAATGGTCTGGCCACCCCTTTTTCGGTGCACCATTTAAGATGTGCACTCTAATAGAATAATACTCAATGGGTTCTTATAAGAAACTAAGTGCTAATAAGTATTCAATATTTTAATATATTGTGTGCATACATATGTCCCACTCGAATCTCATCATGTGTCACTAAAGTGTAACATGGGATGGTTCTTCTAGAAATAATATATCAACACATGAAAATGAGTTTTGAAATGAGATGAAACTAGAAAAAAGTAACAAAGACATACCTTGACTTTCCTTTTCCCTAAATGACTACATTCAAATATATTAGTCTTAATAATAAAGGGAATAATACAGACATTTTAGAAATCCTAGGGATACAAGAATTGAAATAGAATTAATGTATGCATACCTAGGATGGCCAAAGTAGAAATGAATAACTTGAAAAACTAATTAAATTACTCAAAAAAATTGGCAAGATAGGATTTTTAAGTCTAGGTTAGAACTAAAATATCAAGCATGCAAATTATAAAATGATGAAAAATGAATGTATGATCACAATAAATCACATTGGGAACCATATAAAACATAAATGACAAAAATTAATTTAGAACATACTAAATCAAGCTAAGAATCATGTAAAACATGAAATGATAAGAAAGGATGTAAAACATTCTAAATCATGTTGGGAAACATGTAAAACATGAAATGACAAAAATGAATGTAGAACATACTAAATCAGGTTGGGAATAATGTAAAACATAAATGATAAATGAAATATCAACGCAAGAAAAATCTAACAAATATATGTAAGTAAAATATAACCTTGTGTAAGATAAGCCTCTTGAATCAAACATAAAGAAGGCCTAAGTGACTGAAAAAAGATGTAATACAAGAATTTAAAATGAATATGAAGAAAGTATAAATGATTGAAAATGAAAGGTAAGTCAAGTAAGCCAAGATGTGCAACAATATTTTTTTGTCATGCATAAAGAAAAACATGTATGTAAAATGTCCTATGCAAGATAAGTGAAACCCATAAAAAATCACACAAGAAATGATAGATAGATGAATTCAAATATCTAAAGGGTGACAACTCAAACTTAGTTCTTGCTCTAAGATACAATGTAAGAAATCATAACTACCTAATGACAAGACTAGGATGATAATGAGATGCTATGGTAAGTAAATGGTGTAAGGGTGTTTGTGATGAAAAGCTATTTCTATCCAAGGTATTACAATGCAACTCACAAACTATAAACTAAGAGGTGTAATAAGTAAAATGTGATCAACTAAAAGCAATATCTAGCAAGGGTAATATAAGAAAGAAATGATGTAAATAAGGAATGTGAAGTGCCATATGGGTGATGTAAACAGTCTTAGAAAGAATGAGAAAAACAAGGCCAGTGAGTAAGGCTAAGAAATATAAACAACAAGGATATATGACACTTTGAATAATGAACATAAATCTTGGGATAAAAAGTGAAGTACATAAATCATCCCATGAAGGTTATATGCATGAGAATTAAAATAAACCTACCTTATCCCAAGAAGGTTATATGCAAGAAAAATATATGATAATATTTATATCAAAGGTGAGAATGTGAAATACAAACCTATGTGTGTTGGAAGGTTTTTTGAAGTTGAATTTATTTACTATGAAATTTAGAATAAGATTGGGCATTGTAGGATTCCCTAAATGTTAATTCGATGTGTGGATGGTCATCTCAATATTACCTAAATTATAAAGTGATATGTGGATGGGCATCATAATATTCCCCAACATGTGATATGGAAAGATGTGAAGATAAGCTATTAGAATGAGTTTAATTGGGTTAGCAAGGGCATTTAGAGATAGGTATATGTGTTGGTATGTTTGATTTTAAGGATGTTAAAATTAAAATAGGATTTGTAAAAAAGATATGAATAGGTATATATGGAAAAGAAGGACCTTGTACGGTGTGCTTGTTGTAAGCATTTTAGCTAGGTGATCCTTGAGTTCATGTCACCTAAAAGGTTAAGGTTTGATTAACAAAACCACCCATTCAAAGTTGTTCATGTTAACTATCCTTTCCTTATTTATTAAGGAATAAATATCAACAATGGTTTGAATAACATTAGATGATGAGGTGGAGGTATAGGGTAATTACTGTTAATCATTATATTAGATGTTGATGTGATTGTGATTCTTCATATTGCACTTGTGAGGCTTGAATATAGTCTTGATAACATTTTTGAGTAAGAGTATGAAAATTGAAACATGGACCAAGTAATGAATCAAGATGAAATAAATGAAGATCATGACAATCCTCATGAGAGTGACCTATCATAGTATTCTATAAATAAGACTTATTGGGATTGTACCATTTTGGAGGAGGTTTGGAAAGATCAAAGCTCACGGCTTTAGAGGGTAGAAATTTCTTCTTAAGTTATTATAGACTCAAGGGAGGGTGATCAAGGGTTAAAATTGGTTGAATTGGGTACTCCATTTTGATATTATGGAGGCTTATAAGAATCAATTTTATGATAAAATGATTGAAAAGATTTATATTAGTTGCTTTAGGTGATTCAAATTGAGTCATGAGAAAGTCTCACCTTTTTGTTTATCTAAGGCTTCTTATAAATTTTTAGAAAAAAATATGTGAACTTTGTATTGAAGAGGTGATTTAAAAGTGGTAACAAATAGTTTTAAGAGAGTATCAACATTCATGTTATGGTCAACTTTGTGATTTAGAGACTTCCATAGTTTGATGAAAGTGTGAGTAGATTTATTAAGGAACTATTTGGCATTGATGAAGTGGCTAAGGTAATTTTCATGAAGGTCATTAAGTCAGAATTCTTTCAATATAGCAATAAATACATCCTCTAGCTATGAGATGGAATGTTTAGGAATTTTATTGTACCATTAAAGTGCATTGCCAACAAAGGTTTCGTCTAGGAGTTTGATGGTAGTAAAATTTTTAGTTTGAACCCAATCTTTATAGAGATTACTAAAGATTTAAGAAAGATAGTGTGGTCTTTAGTTACATCATATGTAATAGTTGGATAAATGTTTCCAATGTTTATGGATGCAATACATGGAGCTAAAGGTTCATATTTAAAATGTTTAAATATTATTCCATGCAAAGCGGGTTGAGGGATGAGATTCCCATTGGCACCTCAAAGAAGAGGAGGAAAAAAATATGTTTTGGCTGATTCATGATGACTTGAGGTAGTTGACTAGCCATTTGTAATATCTGAGATTGTATTTTCATCATTTGGGAATTGGTATTTGTTTGCATAACATTGTTTTTGTGAATAATTTGAGTAAGAATTTGAGTTATACCAATGGGAGGATTTGGATTATCAGTGGTAAGAGTTTAGTGTTGGTAGGAGGAACATTCCATATATTGGTAGTATGGGATGGTTGGATGGGTGGATGATTTCCAACATTGGTCATAAGAGGAGGGATAGGATAATTAATCTCAACTATATTACATGATGTAGTAGTTAGTTTTTTTATTAGAAAGACATGAAGTAATAAATTGAATAGTTTCATCTGAGGTGATAATATAGGTGAGGTTCTGATCTATATCCTTGATTATGTAGTGTTCTTTACTAACTGGAATCTAAAAATATGACATCATTATGAAATTACACTAGGTAGATAAAAACATAAGGAAACTATACATTACTAATCTATGAAGATGAAATAGAATTAAAAAATTTAAGTAATTGATAAAATTGAAGTTCTAAGTAGTTAAGAATGGACCTATGCACTAAACCAAGTCGGCTAGGCTGAGTTAGTAAATTGAGAAAGCTAAAAATCTAGAACTGAAACTAAGTCATCTAACACGATGTCACCCTACAAAGGTAAAAACTTAAAAAAGAATAAAAATGAACTATTTGAACATGTCAACTTAGTTTGATTTTAGTTGACTGAAACTGAAATTTTTAAAAAAACACATAAAATGAACTAGATTGACCAAAATGACTAGTTTGTTGAAACTGAAAACAAAAATTTTAAAAACATATAAAATTAACTAGGTCGATTAGAAAGACTTAGTTTATTGAATCTAAAAATGAAAATTATAAAAACATGGAAAATGAACTAGGTCAACTAGAATTACTTAGTTTGTTAAAACTAAAAGATAATTTAAAAAACACATAAAATAAACTATGTCAACTAAAATGACTTATTTTGTTGAAACTAAAGGTGAATTTTTAAAAATGTAAAAAATGAACTTAGATAACCAAAATGACTTAGTTTATTGAAACTAAAAGTTGAAATTTTAAAAACACATAAAATGAATTAGGTCAAGTAGTATTATTTAGTTTGTTGAAATTGAAAGTGAAAATTATTAAAATGCAGAAAATGAACTAGGTCAATCAGAATGACATAGTTTGTTGAAATTGATAGTGAATGTTTTAAAAGCACAAAAAATGAAGTAGGTCAACCAAAATGACTTAGTTTCTTGAAAATGGAAAATTAAGGTTATCAAAAAAAGACCCAAAATCAAGTTAACCATCATGACCTAGTTGACTGTGTAATAAAAAATAGTAAAAAGACTACAAAACTAGGTTGACCAGCTTGACCTAGTTTATTGTAAAATAAAAACCTATAAAAGACTAAAAAAATGGGTTGACAAGATCAATAAAGTTTAAAAACTTACACGTATAATGTTGAACTAGGTCAACAGGTTTGATCCAAATGATTTTAAATAAAAAAATAAAAAAACTAAAACTAAAAAAAGCCCTTCAAGGCTTAGATTCAGGTCAAGTTTACCGGAATGTATGCAAACAAAAAATAAGTTGATCTACAAATCAATCCCAACTCAGAGAGGATAAATGAGCTAACTATACCACTAGTGATACTTAGATAATAGGGATCATGATCGATATGGATTTGCTAAACCTACCTAAGGGATATTTTTTCATTTAATATCTCTAGAGAGGATTATAAAGCCTCTAGTCAAGAAACAACACACAATAACCCTATATAGGTCTAATAATGCAATAATAAATCAAATATAATATAATACTCAATATAACTTATGGCACAAAATGGGGGTTAAATATAAAACAATAAACATGCAAATTAGAACTCTATTCACGTCAATGTAGAGGTAATCCTAAGTAAGGAGAGATAATACATTTATTAGCCATTATTTATGCAAATATATCTACCAAAATAGAAGATTAAGAGTTAGGAATACTTCCATCAAGCCTCAACCTCTCCTTTGGACAATGGTGGTTTGTAAGAGGTGGTTGTGTATTATTGAATAAGCTAAGGATAGAAAATGGACTATAATCTATCCAAAAACCTCCTAGTGAATCTCAAATTTTCACAAGACAATGTTTCTCTTCCAAGAAGTATGAAACCCTAAGCCATGACTCCTCAAGTAGAATGACAGGAATGCAGATCATAAAGAAGCATAAATGAATAATTATCTCTATTGGAAATGAAGTGAAAGATGGGTGTGTGTATATATATATGCATTTCTGCCATTCTACTTGAGGAGTCAAGGCTTAGGGTTTCATACTTCTTGGAAGAGAAACATTGTCTTGTGAAAGTTTGAGATTCACTAGGAGGTTTTTGGATAGAAAGATGGGTATATATATATATATATATATATATCATACTTCTTGGAAGAGAAACATTATCTTGTATATATATATACATACATACATATACATACATACATACATATATGTACACACACACATGTGCACGCGCGCACACATAAATACCCCTCTTTCTATCCAAAAACCTCCTAGTGAACCTCAAACTTACACAAGACAATGTTTCTCTTCCAAGAAGTATGATATATATATATATATATATATATATATATATATATATATATAAGTTTAAACCTGATCCCTTGTAGAAATTTAGATGACAAGGTTGCAAAGGTCAACCTTGTTAGGTGGGAAATAGAGTCGTTAGGCTTTCAAACTAAGTTAGTTGGGCTAACAACATTTTATAATGTGTATCGAATTCTCAATGGGGTTGACTGGGCCATTTATGTCCATTTTTATATGCCTACTAACATATTATAAATCATATAGTTGGCCTCATTGACTCTGTAAGTTTTAGTTGACATAGTAATAAATTAGAATAATAAAGTTGACTTGGTTGACATAGTTAAGAAGTCAGGACAAAACAAGAAGTATAAATATAAAATAAACATTTAAGTATAAGTTGGTATTTATACATGGAAATATAATTTATTATATTTTAAGTTATATTGTAATTTATAATTTTAGGATGTTTGAGAGTGGTTTCAGACCTCTAAGATTTATAATGCAAATTCTAGATTTTGGAGGGTCCTAATGGATTTCAAACGTAGCCATATTTAAGGGTTCTACGATTTTAGACTTAGCCCATATTTTAAGATTCTAAGATTTAAGACTTAGTGATATTTTAGGATTTTAGGGAGGCATCATAAGATTTAAATGGATTAGAAACTCTAAATAAGTTGAACTAATTGTAGTCATGATACAAATCCACAACAATCTTGTGAAGCACCAATGGTCTACCAACCCATTTCTTGGTGCAACCTTTTAGGAATACACTAATGGATATTGATACTAGAGGTGCTCTTGAAATAAAAGAAGTGTTAATAAGTATTAAATATTTTAAAATATTATGTCTATACACTATAGAATCCCCTATAGTTTCATTGCATAGAGTAGTTGGGAAGGCTAAACACATCATCAATACACCAACCTAAATGTAGGTCATTAGATGGAGGAAAATTATACCTCATTTACATATATTAGGGACATCTTACTGCATGGCCATGATTCCTATGGGGAAATATCATTAATCTATTACTCCAAATTAAATAGAGCAATAAGTTTTATTTAACATTCCTTCAAGGATTAAGAATCTACAACAACAAGAATAAAGAATGTAGTGTATACACATAATATTTTCAAAATTTATTAATTACTTATGCTTTCTCTCTTGTATGAACCCATCAAGTCTCATTCTCTTTGAGTGCATGCCTTAAAAGGTCCACAGGGAAGGGGTCGGTAGACCATTAGAGTTTCAAAATATTATTTTACCTTATACCACCACATGAAATCTACACAAACATCTCATATACACTTCCCTAAGCTTTGCCCCTCCTTTACACACTCCTCTAAGCAATTCACCACCTTACACAACCCCTATCAAAGCTATTTTTAGTTTACATTTACCAAAAAATGTTAGCCTATGTTGATCCTGTACTTAAATAATATTAACATGTTATGGGACTCTGTCATCCTCAATTGACCTAGTTTAGGACCTAACTTGATTTTATTAATTAACAATATAGGGTCTCTTAGGGTTAACACTATCTGCTAATGTTTTGGGAAGGTTTAGGGTTATATTCAACTATATATACACATCATTTTTTTGATTTCTTTGAGAAGAAAAACATCATATATTATGCATTAGATTATCCACCATTCTACTTGAGGAGCATTGCTTAGGGTTCTAATACTACATTTAGAGATACAGATCTTGTCTTGTGGAGAAGTCTTTTGGATGCATAGAGAAGTTGTGTAGCCTAGATCTGATTTATCCTTATTATCCTTACATACCATAACAACCTATTACAAATCACCTTACCCAAGGGAGAGATTGAGTCTCGATGGATTTGTCATAAAAGATAATTATTCTTAACTCTTGCTCTTCATTGTTAAAGTAGATAGATTTTCATTTTTTAGCTTATATGCTTCTCTCCCATGCAATAAAATTTCTCACATTGGATTATGTATAGATAATCTATACATTTTTAATTTTATATTTATTACCCCCATTTTATGCCACAATATTTGGTGAGAACTATGTTAATACTTACTTTAATTTGTATTTACTTAGTGAATATAGAAAATATGAGAGCTAGTTAGGGTTATTGCATGGTTTTGCTTGACTAGAGGCTTTGGAACCATATCTAGTAATTTTATTGTTGTAAGAAACCCCTTGGTTATGTATAGTGGATCCATATTAGTCATGACCCGTATTATATAAATATACCAATAATCTAAAGTGTGAGTGTGATTTATTTTCTCCAAGATATAATTGACTTGTAGGTCAGCTATATTTTCACTTATATACATTCTCGTGAACCTGACATGAATCTAACCCTTGTAGGTTTTATTTCAAATATTTATTTTATTATCATATTATATATTTATATTTTTACAATATTATATCAAACTTATGGATATAGTCTCACAATTTGGGTGTAGGTTTTAAAAAGTCACTCCAAATCAATTCTATTTTCTCTAATTAGGTCTTCTCCAAATAAAAGTGGCTAGATCAATCAACATGACACAATATCTTATTCAACCATAGGATTGAAGACTTTGCCGAACTAGTTTAATCTATTGACATTTTTATTTCTCAACATATAAGTTTTTCATACTTCATTGACCCACATGACTCTGTTTGGAAGTCATTTTCAGCATACAACTTTTACGGACTTTGTCAACCCAGTCAAATTTGTTTACAAAATATAAAAATCAGCATTTGAGAAACACAACATAAAATTTTCAAATTAAGCATCTTCAAAATTATCAAGGTTCATTCATACCTTCTCCACATTTCTATTTTAAATTTACAATATTTTTTTTCATATTTTACAGTCTATAAACTAAAATCCTATGGTAAATTGGGTCTACTATCTCTACACATATTTGTAGCCTACTTTATCTCTAAAAGACTCAGTTGATTTATTAAACTATGTTATTTTAGATCTTACTTCCATAGAACATTAGAGACCCTGTCGACTCTATTATTTATTTTTTAAATATAGTGTTGCTTGAACCAACTCTGTACTTTTCAAAAAAAAAGGAATTAACCTATCTTTCTAGTAATTAGTTCATTTTTATTTTTAGTTGCTTGCTGGCTTAAAGT
Source organism: Torreya grandis (assembly GCA_037957365.1). Taxonomy (NCBI): domain Eukaryota; kingdom Viridiplantae; phylum Streptophyta; class Pinopsida; order Cupressales; family Taxaceae; genus Torreya; species Torreya grandis. Next base: position 1,676,317 of record JARHVA010003244.1, read on the forward strand.
AAAAAATGTAAACTAAATATATGGTTTTCAATTTATTGATTTAGTCACACTATTTTTTAATTTTTCACACACTTCCAAATCAATTAACAATAAGAAACATTAAACATTTTCTTCCCAAGGCATACCTACTTAGATTTCATCACCAAGAGGGAAGTTAATTTGGTTATCTAGCCAAGTATAAACATGTGGTTGATGGTATATATTGGCAAAGAACTTGACACCCTTATCACTATAGGAATGTGAAGTGATGGAGTAGGCCCCAATACCAAGATAGTCCCATCACCATACACATCCATTTTATCTTGAATTACCTAGAACTATCAATAGATTGATTTCTAATTCCTTCTTACAGCCAACTCCAAATCAAATTAATTTCATAAATTATTATAATATAATAACATTCAATATTGACCAATTATCTTAGCATTTACATTTAAGTTTTGTTTCTTACTCCTTGATGAATGTATTTTATATTATAAAACTTGTATTATCCAGTGTTAGTGTAAGTTTTGTGTTGTGTGCTATAATTATATCAAACACATAGATCTAATTTATTGTTTGCTTCATTATATTTGCTTAGCTATTATCTTTTAGAATTTTTCCTATTTTTAGAACATAATAGTCCTTGTTGACATAGTCTCTTAGTTTTACATACCTTTAGTACATAGTCTCCCTATATAATTATGTATTATTTTTAGTCTATTTAATTTTTCCCTCTAAAAGTACATAGTCAACCTATAGTACTGTATTATATATTCCTTGTTGTGTTTCTTGTCTTCCATAAAACTGTCGATTGGTGCAATTTTGTATCTTACCAATTGATCCTTCTTTCCATCATGTTTTTAACCTCTTTCCTTCAACATGAATTTACTATTTAAGGATAATACTAAGTTATATCAATCAAACATGGTAATTTTTATCAAACCTAATGTATTTCCCAAGATAGATCTTGTGGCACCCACCATGGATGAAATCAATGTCCATGTTTCCACTCACACTACCAATTATAAGACTGCTCTCCAATCATCCTCATTCCATAATCCCTTCTTCTCACTACCAGATAAGCATGAATTAGAGTACATAATTGAAATGATATTTTTCATCAATGAATTCCCTCAACATATAGGTAAATACACTTCAACCATTTATAATATCATGGTAGGTCCTCATATAACATAACCTCATTCACCCTCCCCTACCTTTTCTCATGGATTTTGAGGAACCACTTTCTTTGCATCTCAACCTTTTACTTCTATTATGTCTCCTTCACATGGCATGACATCATATTTTATGACTTGTTCAACCTCCATACCATGTATTTATACCAACATGATAGGTTTATCCTCTAGTGGACCTCTTTAAAAGACCCATACCCTCATACATGCTACTAGTGTATCTTTTGATACCAAAATTTCTCATGCTGCTTTTGCTTATTTTTATACCAATGTTACCCATGCCACTAGTGTGTTGCATGCTACTACTCATGGTTCAACTCAAGCCATTAATACTAACACCAATGCATCACATGTTGTGTAAACTACTCAAAATGATTCCCAAACTAAGAGAATCCTATTAAAAACACTTAATACCTTCCAAAACAAAATCACAAATTAGATGATGCATATGAAAAACCTTCTCATTCATATTCAAAACTAACCTCAACAAGTTTTATAGGGAGTTTAAAATCTAAATCCCCCCCCCAAGATTCCCATGGCAACGTTATCCCACAACCACCCCTCATTAATGAAATAGTCAATCATCTAAAAAATTAACCTTTTGTACCTGAAATTGATAATATTTACATAGGAGGTTTCACTCCCACCATTAATGATAATGGATCCACTGATCCCACTTTTCAATTAAAACATTTAGTAACCTTTATAAAAATTGGGTCAAACCTAACACCTTTGATGCTACCAAAATATTATCTAAAACACTCTCAAGAGATGTTTTTGATTGATACAAAAAATTAAAAACCCATTATATCACTAGCCTCAAAGTCTTGGATAACTCATTAGTTAATAATTTCAAACTATTTATCTCTCCAAGAATAACTTAGCCCACTTTATAAATTGAAAATAACTTGAAACTGAAATGACATAAGTGTTTTTCATATGATGTAATAACTTGTATAATAATGTGAGCATAAATGGTGGATTCCAACCTCTTCCACCTTTTCACCAATGGTCTATACCTGATATTACAATATTTGGTTAGGACTCTCTCCCCAAGAACCATGGAAGAATTCCTCAATCAAGCCAAATGATTAAATTTCCTCATGCATAAATTAAAACCATCCCAACCTACAACAGACACTTGTATGATCATTAAAAACAAAAACCATCTTGTAACTAATGATGGTGTTACCAATACCTATAACACTATTCATAACATTCAATAAATTTCTCCAAGCAATGCTACGGAGCATGTTCCCCTACAAATAATACCCTTATTCCTACATTTTCTCAACCCAGCCATAATAATGTGCACAAGCCATTATCCTTAGAAGATCTTCAAAAACATATTCCAAGACCTCTATCACAAGATATTAATCCCACTCATTTTATGAAATCATGGAAAGATCTAGACAATTTTTTTTGGTTTCATGCAAGTTCAGGCCACTCTCATGAGACTTGTAGATAATTACACAATCTTGATACTTATTTTCTTCTTGGTCAAACATTGATCATGAAACCCTTATTCAAAAGTGTCAACAAGTATATGACATAAATTTTAAAGCCCATGAAATGTAAAATAAAAACCAATCTTTAAACCAAGATAATGCTCATCTTGTTATCTACAAAGATCCTCTTCCCCACCATCAAGATAACATAAAAAAACCTACTCTTTCTACAAACAATGTTGAAAGTCTTATAGGCCTCACTACCAATGATTAAAATGTGGTTAATATGACAAAAATGAGATGAGAATTTATTTTATTGACTTCAATCCAACACCTATGCATCACACCTCTCAACCATTCCAAATCATCCAAGACACTTTACTTCAATTTTACTTCTAACCCTACTTTTTAGGATCTTTTGTAACATTATGTGCCTACATCTAACAATCCTCCTATGGGTTATGATGAATGGGATCTCATTGCTTAACTTTCTCATCTCTCATATCAAATACCTTAGAATTAATGATAACTCCCCAAAACCAAAATCATCTAATGCAATTATATTTCAAAATGAACATCCCTCATCCTCCTCTAACATGATGTAAAGATACCTTATATGCATCTAAAGATAATATACTTCAATAATTTGAAGACATGTCCATACATGTTGATGAAATAGTAGACACTTATCTTTCACTTAAGCTCCCTATTGCTTCATGTGAACGATCCTCCACTATTCATTAGAATCAAAATTGGTGATATCTAATATAAGCATGCCTTAATTAAAAAACAAATTAGGTACTTGATTTTCCTCCCTCGAACTCATTAAAACACTTGGATATTCTGAATGCAACCTCAAATCCACACATATCATATGTCAAGGATATAATAGAAGGTAAATGTCTCATCTAAGTTATTCTAGGATTCCCATTACCATTATTCCTATCACCATCCACATGAAATTTATGATCTTTAACTTTCCACTTTCTTAAATCATCTTACTTTATCGACCTTGGACTCATGATTGTGAGAGTAGTCACCTCATCTGCATGCCAATGCATCAAATTCCCCCATAATGGATCTATTTACAAGATTCATAGAGATATGAACCTTTAGAATTGTGAAAAATTCCAAGAACATGGTGTCTTTAGAATTATTTCCCTTTCTTTATCGAGTAATTTTCCTAGTATCCCATTTCATGAATCCCAACTCTTCAACTATTCAGTCAATTCCACGCAAGGTTATCATGGTCACCCCAAATTGATTGGGAACATTCCACCAAAACTCTTAGATTTTGATGATCATGGACCATATGATATTATCATCAAGATTAAAAAATATAATATATCCCCTTGTATCATTGCCTAAATTCCTCTTTATTTTCAACCTTGATCGCATCAACCACCTATCAATGATATACATGTTTTAACCAAGAGTAGATAGTCTATCCATCATACATCCTCTGATGACAAATTCATTCCTACATGTACCATCAACTTTAATACACCATACTATGATGAGGGATATGCTTTAGATGACATATTTTTAGTTGGATTCATCCAAGCTAGAAACGTCAAACTTCATGAATATCTCTCTTCTTTATTTTAGTCATTTTGTTTATCTTTTAACATTTCTTACTTTATAGTACCTAATACTAGTCTTCTTACTATTTTTCATAGGTTAGAGTTGGACAACCCACATGGTACACCTCTAGTCATGGTATAATACCTTAAGAGTATACTCATGGATCATGCCATAATAGGCTCTTATCACTTTATTAGATACTAGGACCCTTATAATTTGCTTCCTCCAGAGATGATATCTACTATTGTTAAACCTTCCACACAGTCAGTCTCACCTTCAGATGAGCTTAGCCTATTTTTTTCTCCATCCTTACCTTTAGATGAGAAAATTCTATTTTTTGTTCCATCCCTACCTTTCCTTCGTGATGGCCTTCTTGCTTTATTATAGCTTGATCCCATGCCTGACCAATGGGAATATCAGCCTTATTGTGATATCCACAAAGTTGTTGGTCATAGGACAAAATACTACTAGGCATATCATCCACCCCCAAATTATCCTTCAAATTATTTAGCTATTAGGCCACCAAATCATATTAAAAAACATATTTATTAATTTCATGAGACATATAACTGCTCTTACACACATTGGTAAAAACATATATAATATATCAACATATTATGCCCAACTACTACTCATCCCAAAGATAACGCCATACCTCCTCCTAAACTATTACTAGAGCAATATTAGTAAGTATATTATCTTTGGCACCAGTGTAGTACACATTTTACTAATCATTTTTTCCTTCTCCATTAGCACCATCACGACTTCCCACATTTGACACTTGCATCTATTATTTGTCCTTCAATAGTTTGCACATACAATAAGGCTTCTTCTTCTCCATAGGTTACACCTCCTTCTCACCTTGAAAACACTATTCATTTAGACATACATTCCTCTCATTGGGTATCCTATAGACAAGATCCCTCCTAAGCATTACTCTTCATTAGCTATACCTACATTTTTAGTTGAGGAGATACAAAAATAAGTCTTAGAACAATTTTTTGTGAATATTGATGCAACTCTAACTATCATTAGAATTTATCTTCAACAAATTTTTTAGATGTTGTGGATAATATTTATGTCCAAATTTATCAATATTTGTGAACATACCATGGTGTTCCTTCACATTTTTTTTATTTTATGATTTGGATTCGATTTATGATCCATGTTTATATCTTTTATACACTTGACTATGTGTCAAATTTAGTTTCACTTATCTATTTTATATGGATCATTATCTTATGCATTTTTTATTTTATTTGGTTTCATTTACTTTTTTTAGGGATTATTATCATTATTTTCATGAATGCACACTTGTGTTTATGATTTCACTTCTCTCATGGATTATTTTTCTTTTAAAACTCTTATTTTATATCTTCTCTCACCTAAAAATCATTTAATTATTATTGTGACTTGGTTATACACACCTTGATTCCCTTAGTATTATATCTCTACCATATGTTCAATTAGAAAACAAGGCTTCTCATTATTATGCCATCATATCCTGATCTACTTTAGATCTCCTTTCTTTGTTTGTTTTTCTTCCATATACTAAGCACACATATGGCTAGAATCTAAGATTAAATATTGATTCACAGGTAAGCCTAAGTGTTTAATTAGTCATATCTTTAGTTACTTAGCCTCCTTTACACCAAAGTCTAAATCATTTAAACAAAAGGCAATGATAAAAAAAGGTAACATATAAATTCAAAAGTCTAATCACACAAAAATACATGATTCATAACACATACCCTATTCTTAATCAAAACTCAAACTCCATAGTTAGCCTTGTGATAGAGTTGAGGTCCATTGGGGCACAGTAGACTAGTAGATAGGGATAGGAGAAATTAAATTCTTATAATTGCTACTTACTTTCTCACATAAGTAACCAATTTCATAGTAGATTAATGGATCTGTAAGAGGTCCTAAGGAATGGGTAACATGTTATGAGAGGGTAGCTCCATTTTAATTTTATTATTCATATAACCTTCATGATTTGATCTTAGTATCTCACCTATTTTCCTATACAATTTTGTGCTTATAGTGAGCTTGTATCCTTTATATTTTGATGGTCACTAGACTCATAGTGTCTCTCTTTTATACTTTGTATGCCACATTTTTCCTAACATTTTCTCATAGATGTCTATCTCATGATTTTTACATTCCCTCTTTCATTACAACAATCTTAATAGTTTCCCTTCAAAATAATTCATTTGTTAACTAACCATTCCCCCTAGGTTTTTCGTTTTTGAGTTATAGTGTAAGAAAATGGATAGGACTAGGCTCTCCTCATAAATTACCATAATAAAACATTGCATTACTTCCATTAACCTAATTGGTGTTCCCCTTATGACTTTTAGTGTATGACCATGGATAGGACTAGGCCATCTTTATAAATTATCACATTAACACAAACTTTTCAATTATTCCCACAATTTTTCCACCTCATTAGTGTTTCCTTTGTGAGTTATAGTGTAATATCATGGATAAGACCAGGCCCTCCTCACAAAATATTTCAATACCTAGTTCATACATAACCAAAGTTGCAATAAAAATACATGCTTCAAATTTGAGATAATTTGTGTTAGATTATGATTTACATGTCATTGACATACCTCCCATCTTTTTTTAGTATTTTTTATGATTACTTCATAAACACTTCACATTTATCTTATTATTTTCTAATTGCATGTGTGTTTACAACCATTTTATTCAAGTTTCTCATACTTTGCATCTTGAATTCGAATGATTAATTTGATTTACACTTTCATTTTATTTATCTCTTTATACTTCCCATCTTGATTTAGTATGAATTTATTATTTGTTTATTTTTTATACCATTGGTTTTCACGTGTTTTCCATTTTATTACAAATTTTCATACTTTCCAACATGATATAGCATGACTTTTATTTTGTTCTAATTTGGTGTAAATCTTTACATGGTTTGAAAACATTTATTACCATTTACTTCACCATTTTGGTTTATTATACTTATTCATCTATTATATTTACACATTTTCCATTGTGATATAGTGTATATTACATTTGTGTTTATTCATTATACTTTTACAAATAATTTTCTCCTTTTATTTTTAACCATTCATATCACATAATACTAGAATATAAAATGTACATCACATATTTATCATAACATATACAATAAAATAAAAATATGTGTGTTAGAAAGGAAATATATCCATACATCCACATCCAAATCCAAGTACGACTCATAAGATCAATGAACTATAAATGTGTCTATGTATGCATATGTGTGTGTATGATGAGTTTGATATAACACAAGATAAAAATACAATAGCTACAACTCTAAGACTATGTCCCATCCTATTTATCCTATGGCTTAACCACGTTAACCAATGATGATTATGATTGGCCCCTTTCAATTTTGTGATATTAAGAGGTAGTCTAGGATCTCAATCTACCAAATTGACCTTGTAAGTTGGCCATCTAGGCCTTTACTAGTTTGATTTGAATAGTAGTTGCCATGTGTGTGGCTCACTCCTATGCTAAGGCCTACCAATCCTAATCCTCCCTAGATCCCACAATTGTAGATGGTTATAAACCATCACATCACGCTTGTATCTCTCATGTGACCTCTCCCACTAGTCTAAACTAGTTCACATGATCTTGGGCAGATGGAACCATAGGATCATCCAAAGTGGTAGGGTCATAAGGAAATAACACCCCATCCAAAATATCATGATGTATAGCTACAATCAAATCTCCCTAGCTAATATCCTTAGTAATAAAATTTACAAAACTAGAAACCAAATATACATTAGATCTCCTTAACAATAACATTTAAAAAACTAGAAACCAAATATACATCAGATCTCATCTTTATTATCTCAAATCATCTATCTATCATAATCATTGATGAAAATAGTGTTCTATATCAAAAACCATAAACTAAATTAAAATATTTATCACCTATGCTAATCTATCTAACCATGGTCTCATTGTATACTTACCCATCAAGAATCTCCTCCGTAAGCTACCTATACACCAATGCAAAACTAGGAATCACCACCTGAGCCCATCATGGTCCCCTTCTTAGTTCCATTTTTGTAGACAAACTATGTCTTGTTACTATTTTAAGATCCCCTTATGTGATAGTCATTGCTTATGTCTCCTCATATCAATGGTGTATATGTCTTTGATGAGCTCATGGAAGTTTTTATCACTTATGGTGTGCTCTTACACCTCCCACATCCAAATCCATGGCCTCATCTCCTTTAGGCCTTATTGTTCCTACTATAGTGCTAGACTGCCCCATTGTCTATCTCACCAAGGCATAATCACTAGTATCTAGATAGGTACCATATGCCTCCTCTCCCTCTCATCACTATAGCATGCCATGCCTAATAATCAGACACTACTTTATGGGTCACATGATGTGGAATTCCTATTTATTTGGGTACATGAGCTAATAGATGAGGCTCCACCCATGAAGTGTAGTGTCCTATGATATTCACACATGCCAACCTTGTGTCAATAGTGGAAAAACTCTACCATATAAAATTAATGTGAGTTTATAGATACCATACAATTTTCCATCATGTGATAGTATACAAATAAGGAACATGGGGCATGACCCATTATACATGGTCTTACCTCTATCCAATAACTCAAGGTAACATATCATCGATTGCATGGGGTAATAAAGTCGACCATTGCATAGGGAATATTTCATAGATCCATGCACACAATATAATGATAGGTCCCATCAACTTCTACCCCTAGGTCTGCATCCCATACATGTCATGTATGAGCTCGACCCAAATGACAAAATCTAGATCATATAATGCTCCTTGACCAAAGATAAACTAGCACAAGGCTATCGTGTATAGTGGTTCCATCAGAATTGTGACACATCACTCATGTTGTCACAATCCCTATTATGGCCTTCCATATATCTATAATGGTCATGATATAAACATAAAATAAACTAGCATGTAATCTAGGATATATCTTATCTAAGTATGTCTCCCACTAAGCTAAGGTTCATCTCTCATCCTGTTATTTTGGTGTATCAAAAATCATCGAGTTCCTTTCAATAGTAAGTCCAAGAAATACATGGACATCCTCCAAGGTGATCTCCACTTCTATAGTATTATCTTACACCTCACATCAACAAGTGTTAATCAATCATTCCCATGATCCTAGGAACATGAAAATGAGATCAACACTTAGCAGGATCTATCTCATCTCCATAATGCCTCCAAAACCTAAGGCAATAGGTGAAACTATATCCATATCCAATAACCACTCCAATAAATTTGGTAGCCATAATGCACTCACCAAGAATTATAATCTTTGTTTCCTCTACAAAATATCAAATAACAGAGAATGTATTAGATCTCGATGTCATAATAATAAAATACATTCTTAAATATTCTTTAAAAATTACAAAATAACTACTTCATCAACTTGTTTGATCCATTTCTCTATATTTCCAATTTTTTTACAAAATCAATCTATTTAATACTAAATTAACCCTATCATGTTTTTTCCATAATACATAAATCTTCTAGTATAAATTCAACCCATTATTTTAGATTCTATTAGCCTATTTAATACTAAATCAACCCTTTCTAGCTCTGGCATACTATATTGGCCCTTTAATACAAAGTTGGCCTGATTTAACAAATTATATCAGCCACTTAGTATGAACTATATTGGATAAAGGGTATTATGTCATCCATTTCCTTGTTTCCAACTAAATAGTATTACTTCTATGTAGTTGTCCATATTTAGTGATACTACATTGTCCTACTACTATGCATTCAACCCCTAGATTTATCTCACATTACAAACTGAGTCGACATGGTTGACTCTATTATTATTTTTAGTGACTTTTTGACCATTTACCATAAATTCTTAAGGCATTTATTGGTCCAATATTTTCCTACCTAGTACCCAGTTCTACCTCTAGTCTACCTAAAAATTTCCTAGGAGTAGTTTTGGTGTCTAGATTTACCTACCATGTAATTTTCTATATTTAGCTTAATTTCAATTAAAATTTTACAAAATATTGAAATTAATGTTTCCTTTACTTTTCTACACTCGATACGACCTCTATGTGTCATCCATGTCTTAGTTGTGGAATCCTCACCATGGTCACACTCTAGGGTCAAACTAGGTCTCTTAGACCAATATTTTCTTAGAATAGGAAAATAAAAAAATGAGTTGATTTTCACCATATTTATATTTACTATTCAAAATTATTTACCTATCAAATATTTATAATTAGATTTTATTTTTCAATCACAACTTTGTTTTTACTAGCTCTTTTTTCAAACTATCAGATGTTCTTGAATCCTATAATTGTAGAGAATATTTTCACATATTAAATGTATATTTTGCAAAAAAGTTGATTTTTCATTAATTTCTATAGGTTCACTAAATGTTCCCCACATTGGGAACCTTCACATTTATTTTAATTAAACCCTTTTCTATATCACTAACTTAAGTAAATGTATGTATTTTTCAATTATGTCCTTTCTTTTATCATATTCACTTTTTACTATAATTTATTGAAATTTAGTGTTGTGTGTTACTATGTTTTTTTCCCGAAGCACCATCCGATGTTGCACCTACATGAAATGTGATGGGATTTGAGTGGGTAATATGTATACACATAATATTATAAAACTTTATAACTATTTGTGATTTTTTTCTTACAAGAACCCATCAAATCTAAATTTGTCAAGTGTAAGCCTTAAAGGGTGCACTAGGAAAGGGGTGGGCAAACCATCAATGCTTTGAAAGATTTTTTTACATTTTACCACCACTTTAAATCTACACAATCATCTATTATATAATAACATAATATTTGCATCCTCATATATGCACTCCTCCAAGAAGTTCACTACCTTACATAACCCCTATCTAAGCTAAAAATTCTTTGTAACATTTATCGAACAATGTCGACCTAGGCTGACCCTGTACTTAAATTATATTAGCACATTATAGGTATATATTGGCCTTGACTGAACCATCCTAGAACCTAACTTTCTTTTATTAATTAGAAATATGAGGTCTCTTAGGGCCAACACTATCTACTAAAATTTCATAAAGTTTTAGGTTTAGATTTAGCTATATATATACATCATTTTTACCATTTCTTAGAGAAGAAGAACTTTATATACTATGCATTTACTTATCTACCATTCTACTGGATAAATATTTATTAAGGTTTGAATACTATAGTTTTATATATGGATCTCGTCTTCTAGAGAAGACTTTAATATGCATAGAGAAGTTGTGTATCTTAGAGCTGAATTATACTTGTTATCCTTACATACCACAATATCCTCTTGAGAATCACCTTGGTCAAGGGAGATATTGAGGCTCGATGGGTTCATCTTCAAAATTAATTATTCCTAAATATTGATCCTCCTTATTAAAGTAGATATATTTGCATTTATTAGCTTATATGCATCTCTCCTATGCATTATGATTTCCTATACAATGACTTAAGTATATATATTTTATGCATGTTTAATTTTATGTTAATTATCCCCATTTTGTGACACAAGCTTTGGTGAGCACTAGGTAATACTTTACTATAATTTGTATTTATTTTGTAAATATAGAAAACATAGGACCTAACTAGGGTTATTACATGGTATTGCTTGACTAGAAACTTTGGAACCCTCTCTAGTGATGTTATTATGATAAGATACCCCTTAGTTATGTATTTTATATCCATCTTCATCATGACCCCAAATATCTAAATGTAACAAGAAACATAAGTGTAAATGTGATTTATCTTCTTCGAGCTAGGATTGATTTGTAGGTCAGTTGTATTTTCCTTTGCATATAGGCACAACCTAGTGATTTTTGAACAATCAAAAAATAAATTGCATTTTGATATATGAATGAATAACTTAATAAAGTATCAAATAAACTATGTGGTTATATAAGGAAAATAGGTTGAGTTGGAGCAGAGAGAAAACATATTCTCTTTGACAAAGATAAGAAATTTAAATCCCTCAAACATGGATAGATATAAAGAGGATCCTTATAATTTTGTGGATGTTTCTATAGTAGTGATAAAATAAATGTTCAAAATATCTGACCAACCTTTTTATAAACCATTTTAGAAGAGAACATTTAGGATATTAAAGAAATTGTAGATAACTTGCAAGGGGCATCTAAACATTTATATGATACTATTCATTTAATAATGTTTGTAAACACCACATCCAAACATAAATAGGGAGACATACTATACTTATTAAATGAAATGAATGACATTGATGGCAAGAGTCACTTTCTAAAATAGATAGCCATAAATAAGTTTTATGCCCATTTAGCTTTAATTACAACATCTAATTATACATAAGCCCAAAATTTTGTTTGTGCTAATAGGCATAACTTGCTTGAATGATATAAGTAGATGCAATATCTAACAAATTAATTTTTAAGTCAAGAAACAGAATCATTGTCCACTTTAATTATTTGAGATTCACTTAGGTAAGCACTCACTTAGATCAATTTGTGCCTAATCTTATTTTTTAAAAATCTTCTTCATACAGTAGTTGACAACTTCAAATATGAGATTGAGATCATGATCTGATGTGATTACATAGCTAGGGAATTTTATGATAGATCAAATTATAATAATTGAAACACTTTCTATGGAAGTGAAATATGCATTAAACACACATAAGAAGTTGATGGGCAGTCTTTCATATTTTTTTAAGAGGCCATTGCTTGATTTTGAGACTATTGACATTGACTTCCAAGCAAGCCATCCATTATATTTAATAATAGAAGTATCCAAATAATTAACTTCAGCAACATGGGCTACACCTATACCTAATTAGGGTACTCACTCTCTAAAATACATGGTAGTGCAAAGATAGACTAGGTATGCATATGTACCACTTCTAATTGTCACCGTTAAAACCACATTGGTAGAAACTTTACATGTATCATTAGTTACAATGCCTATTATAATTATAACTCAAGTTACAATGATAATTCCATCTACTTCAAATTCTACAACTATTATTCCATGTTTTATTATTCTAGTGGTGCCACATTAGCACCCATCTAAATATACATATTTAACTAATTGTTTTGGCTAAGTTGGCACTGATATTTCCTATTTTATTTTGGGAATATATGTATTGTATTATAGTTTAATAATTTTATTCTAAGAAATCACCATTATAAATGCATGCTTTGCATGAGATTTGACACATAGTTCTATTTATAAACATGTATGTTTAGACTTGGCTTAAGACATGAGGCCTTTCCCATCCAAAGATTATATATATTTATATCCTCCTAATCCCAAAGGGAGGAGATTTTTTGTAATTAATATTAATAGGAAATTCTAAGGAAACTTAATTAATTGTTCTTGATGTGCAAATTTTAATTCTTCTCCAAACCTATGGATTGTGCAAGAAGTGTTGTCATTATGGTATCTTATTTTTCTTGTTTTACATGAGTTATATTTTCAATATAGTTATTATTGTTGTGTTATTACTTATTTTAATTAGCTTTTATATGTTACCCATAATCCACCTTGTAGATGTACTAACACAATATTAAAAACATGGAGAACATTGACTATATATGTTAAAGTTTAATCTATTTATTAAGTCCTTGGAATTATAACTATGTTTTATTATTTATGTGTTCTTAGTAATATGTAACAAACATTAGTTTATGATTACTTGTCCAACCCTTAGTTCAAGTGCTAACTTAGAAATTTTTCATTTTACTTGACCCACATACCTTATTATTATCCTTACCTTTCCCTATTTTTGTTTTTTGTGGTCAAATCCACCTTAGATTATATCCATCGTTAAACCACCCATCTCAAGTTGATATAGATTCCTCCATAGCCAAACCCATTTATGCTAAACAATTGCTTTACTCACTGTTATTCCACCAATAATATATTTATAAAACCAAATACCCTATAAGTCATTCCTTGGAGTGAATATTTATTCATATATCCTAAAGAGGATACCTTGTAAGGTTTATATGGTGTGCAAAAAATCCACATCAATAGAAATTTATCTATAACTATAAGGAGGGTCTTGTACCTATGCCTCTATTTCTTTAAAAAGATCACTTGACTTGTAATATAAGTATTTAGAAGATTAAAAAGCTATACCTTAGACACTAAATTGTTATACCCACCTTTAAAAATCCATATAAATGTTAGATATGATAAAGGTGTCACGAGAAGACCCTAGGCTCAATCATTCTTTCCAAGTAAACAACCCCATCTTCCATTGTTCCCAATGGCCCAAACTCTAACCTGGCTAACCAGTTCAGCTATCAATATCATTTGAGTCCTACATAATTTAATAAGAAACCTTGAAAAGTATATTATTTCCTTTTATCCCTTAGAGGGAAGTATTGTTGAACAACACATAAAGGCCTTCATGTCTACCTTGTGAATATTGGATGTATCCCATGAAGATGTGGCATGCAAAAATTTTAATTTCACATTGAAATATGGTTCCTATAATTGGTTTATTAATTTCCTAGAAGGTTCAATCACATATTTGGATCAATTTTAAAACATTATTTTGGCACAGTTTGACCAATTCACTAGTACAAGTATTATTTACCAACACTTTGCAAGCATGAGAAGAAAGCCAAATGAAACAATTCGAGCCTTCAATGTTAGGTTACAAAATATGTATACCAAATTTAAAACTAACTAAAAACTTGATGAAGCATTGGCCCTTAAAATGTATAATAATGCTCTAGATCCTATGACTATTATTTTTATATGTAGAGTTATTGATATTGATACAGTGCCTTTCTCTTATGTTGAAGCTATCAATGTGGATAGACAATTGAACCCAAAGATGAAATCATTGGCCTCGATTAGTGTTGGTTATGTTTTAAAACTTTCAACATAATTCAAAATTCCAATAAAAAAATATGGCCCAAAACAAAAACCAGGTATACTCCCATGTACCTTTAGCTCATATGCCCAATCATCATCTTAGCTTCATGAACAATTCTATGCCTAACAAGCAAAACTAGAATCAGTACTTGATACCATCCAATACTAATACTACATAGGGAACTAATTTTTATTCCACAAAAATAAAATTTGAATCTATTCAAATGATGGATAAGAAATTAAGCAATGAGTTTTTGAACATGTAGAAATGTATGGGTAACACTAGTGGGAAGAATACTAACCAAAGATTTTAATTCCATAGGTACAACAGGTCTAGAATTAATTTATAAAAAAATTAACCCAGTAAGGCATCAAAAGTAAATATCATGGAAGTAACTCTTCCTAACTGGTGCTAAGTTCATAGCACAGTATAACATGGTGAGTTGGATTGCATAAAGTTCTAAAATGCTTTTGAGGTTTTTCATAAGGAGATGAACATGTAGAAAGGTTTTTCTAATTTGATAGAACCATCTTCCTCTACAAGTCTAGGACATCCCAACAAAAGAATGGTCTTTGAGACCTATGCCTTCCCATTCCTAGTAGAGGATGAGAATAAACCAGAAGATAATACAAATGAGATCCAGACATTCCAAATTTTTTATAACAATAATTAAATCTTAGAAAAAAATGGGCTATCACCACTTCAAATCCTCTAAAATATAATTCTAACACTCCTTTAGAATTTGGAGCCAATAACAATCTATCACCCCCTAAGAGGGATGATAAATTGCAGAGTGTAGAACCATAAAGTAGACATGGGTACAACATTGCTAAGGACATCAAGAAGATCAAGGATAATATCACCCCTCATGAATTAGCTTAGATCACTAAATAAATGGAGTTATTTCTTAAGGCCCTAGCTAGGATACCCTATACATCTAACATGTCTAAAGATATACGTGAAAAAATGATAGTATTTAAAGACAAACCTGAAGTACCACCATTTCTGATAACTATCTAAATGTTCAAAAAGAACATGCATAATTACCTAGTTGACTCAGGTGCCTTGATCAATGTGATTTCAATAATTATGTATAAAAAGTTGGGTTTGACCATAGATAAGTCAAAAAGAGTGGTCTTATAGTTTGACAAGTCTTTTATACCATGTGTTGGAGAATTGATAAATGTACACATATAACTAACATGAAAGGCATATGTACAACAATGCATAGATATTATGGTCATGGATATTCTATAAGCTTATGGATTGTTGTTAATTGATGAATGATCAAAGATGCTAAATGGGTACATGTTCATCAACTTCTCACACATGTGGATACCTTATAAATAAGTGGCCAATCAGGTTGAGGTGAGTAGAGAACCAAATATGAAGTACCTGATCACCAAGTATAATGTGAATAATGAGAAAGTTGACTTCAAATATTTATATGCAAGAGTATACACATTTAATACCAATAAAGGGCTTCATGAATAAGAATTTGATGTTCCTTCTCAGTTATGGACTCTACATTTTGATGAAGTTAGAACACAAAAAGGTTTTGGTATTTTCATAGACATAATACACCCAAATGGTAAGTAGTACTTGGTTTCCTATAGGTTTAAATTTACTTTCACCAATAATAGAGTTATGTATAAAGATATAATCCTTGGTCTATAAGTGTTGAATCATAATGTCATGTAGTTGAAAATATTCAATAATTTTGAGCTAGTGGTTAACCATATTAGAAATAAATATCAAATTAATCTCACCTACTTGAATAAATATAAAAACTGAGCATAAGCCATATTTTATTTTTTTGATGCATTTAACATCAAGGCCATCCTAAGAGAACAAAATCAGATGGCATATTCACTAGTGGATTTATCTATCAATCTAGCATGACTACAAGAATCCAAAATGTACAAATTATTTGTGGAGTTGGTTTCTTGTCCCTTTACTCCAAACAAGGTGAATAACTTCCAAGTCTTTGAGGATGATCAACAAATTGTTTAGTGCATGATTAGTTCTGGGACCTTTGAATATTAGTTGATAGATGAGAAAGATGTGGATCCCATGCATATTGATGACCTAGTAGAAGATGGTATCCTAAAATTTAAGGAAAACTATATGCCCACAAATATGGTTTTTCTATATCAAGATTTTGATGTAGATTCACAAGCTCAATAGTTTAAGTCATCTAAAGTAATCCAGTCTATTTTCATCAAATAGAAGCTATACATTGACTATAATCATCAATATTTGAACATTAGTTTGAGTTTTACTAAAAGTGAGAAATAAAATTTAAAGAGTATGATAAGAGAAAATAAAGATGTGATCACCTAAACATATAAGTACTTGAAGATATTTGACCTTAAAGTCATCACCCATACTATTCCACTAAACCCATAACACAAGCCTTTTAGGTAGAGACATAGGATTATTAATCTAGTACTAGAACCTCTCATCTAAATGGAAGTATAAAATCTACTGGATGTCAACATTTTTTTTCTAATTAGGCATTATACTTGGGTAGCCAATCCAGTACCAGTTATAAGGAATAACAGATAAATTAGACTCTGTGTTAACTTTAAGAACATGAAATAAGAATCATAAAAGGATAACTATCCTCTTCCCTCCTTAGTTGAGGTGATCTATATGTTCATTGGTTCTGAGATGATGTCCTTTCTAGATGGATTATTAGGCTATAACTAAGTACTAGTAGAAGCACAAGACACAATGAATATTATCATTACCACCAAGTGGAGAAGTTTTGCTTACAAAAGGATTTATTTTGGCCTAATCAATGTAGGAGAAAACTCTCATAGAGCAATATACTTCACCTTTTATGTACTTTTTGACAAATGCATAGTCATAGACATAAATAACTTGATAGTGTATTCAAAATACAAAGCTAGTCATGAAGATCACCCACAAAGAGTATTTGATAGATGAAAAAAATATGTAGTCTCTCTTAATCCAAATAAGATCATCTTAGAGGTTACTACAGGGAAATTATTATGCCATGTCATCACTAAGGATGAGATATCCATTGATCTAGAATGGTTTAGGCTAATTCTAAGCTAACACCTCACAACAACAAGAAATAATTGATGTCTTTCTTCAATAATATTAAATTTGTAAGGAAATTAATTTCTATATGTCTAGAGATTATCAATCCATTTAATGTTATGCTTAAAAAAGATGCCAAGATAGAGTGGACAATGAAGTCTAAAATATCTTTTCAAGACACCAAGGTTATCATCACCCAAGATCCATTTATTATTAGCCTAGACTTTAATAAACATTTCTATCTGTATTCATTTGCTTTTGAATATGTTATAGTTATTATACTTACACATAAGGTGGATGACATTGAACCTCACACTTCCTTCATGAGCTCTAATATAAGGGATGTAAATTCAAAATACTCCATAATATACCAACATATATATGCCTTAATTATTTTTGTTAAAAAATTTAGGTATATATTCTAAGGAATAAGACATATTACTTCATTTTATACCTAGCTATCAAGTTCATACTTGGTTAAAATGAATTGGGTGAAAGAAGCAGAAAATGGATGACCAAACTTCATGAGTTTGATCTTGAAATTAGGATATAAAATATGTTAAGAGGCCATGAAATCATCTAGTTGATGACCAAGATTGATCCATATATTTGTGTTGAATAAATATATGAGACTCAAGTAGTTGTTGGTGAGTGGTGCACTCAAATAATTCATTATTTGTTCATAGGTACATCATCCCTAAGCTTAATAGATAGTATGAACAAGCCCTCGGGATCAAATCAACATGTTATATGATCAAGAAAGGATTCATATAGAGAAAAAAATATGAGGACATATATTTAAGGTGTGTTATATAAAGAATAAGATGCAGACATCTTGAATAATCTACATCATAAAATTGTTAGTATACATCCCTTATGAAACACCAAAACTCACAAAATTTTATCGATGTGATATTACTGGCCCACAATCTTCAAAGATGCACATAACCATGTAAGGACCTACCATGAGTGATAGCTATTTATAAAAATAGAAAAAAATGTTTCCATGACTTTTTCATCCAATCATTAAAGGACACCTTTTTTCCCAATGGTTTCTTCAATTCATTAGGGTAATAAACCCAAATTCTTCAGCATGACACAAGTTTGTCCCAATAGTTACTAATTATTGCACCAAATGGATAGAAACTATGGATATTAAGAACTCCAAAGGACTATATTTCATAAAATTTCAAGAAAAAAATTATAAAATAGGTTTGGTACCCAAATATCTTTGGTTTATTACAATGGTCCATCTTTCTAGTCTACTAAATTTACTAAGTGGGCTTAGAACAATCAAATCACCATCAAGTTCTCTTCAAACTACTATCAATAAGGGAATGGAGTGGATGAATATACCCATAAGAATAATATGGATTCCATCAATAAATAAACATAATATAAACCAATGGAGTGACATATCTTATTAAAACAAGCACTTAGGGTAGACCGAACCCGACACAAGCAAGCCCTCAAGGCTTCACCTTTTCTGCTAGTGTATGGGCAATAACTAGTCTTCCTCATTACTCTCAAAATCCAAAAGTACTATTTCATATAATATTACATGGGGGAAGATGAAATAATACAATATAAAGTACTTGATATAGTCTAAATGGAGGATGCAAGAACTGAAACACTTCATTGCTTCAATAAACATCAAGACATTATCAAAAGATGGTTTGACAAAAGGCTTAAGATTAATGCCTTCAAGATTTTGGACCTAGTGATTCTATGGGATAATTTACATGATAAAAAATGACAATATAGATTATATGATATAATCTAAATGGAGGATGTGAGAATTGAAGAACTACACACATTAATAATCATCAAGACATTATCAAAAGATGGTTTGATAAAAGGTCTACAATTAAGGCCTTTAGGATTGTGGACCTAGTAATTATATGGGATAATGCACATGAAAAAAATGAAAATATGATAAGTTTAATCCTTTTTGGATTGGGTCATACCAGATATCATAAATCCTAGGTAATAATTGCTTTCTCTTGAAGGACCTTCATGATAATGACCTCACCTATCTAGTTAATAGATAATTTTTTAAACATTATTTCGTGGTTAGTCTAGCTTGGGAGCCTTTGAGTGATTTTAAGTGGAAATGTAGATGTAGTAATAGAGTAGATTTCATAGTTTCTAGATTTGATTTCCTATTTTCTTGATTAGATTTCCTAATTTCTGCATTTTATTTTAGTAGATTAGTTGTTATGCTTTCTAGATTAGTTTTCTAATATTGCAAAATAGACCAACTGATTTATTATGATAAAATTACCAAGACTTGCCAAAAATAATGGGATGATTTTCAAAGATACACAATTTATTTTCACAAGGATTTATTTTAATAGTAATAGATTTTCTAGGATAAAGGTATGTGTTATGATTAAATTAGGTTCTGCTTGGACTAAATGAGTTTATTAGAAGTTTGAGAGTTACTCTAATATAGTCATGTAATTTTTATAAAGAATTTCAATTTCAAAAGATTAATTTCACTAATACATGATAAAACTTGGATGGGATATAATAAATATATAAATAGATGCACACTGATATGGACACATTTATTAAAATAAGTTTTTTTATACATAAACCCAACTAATGATGATTCACAAAACTTATTCTATTTGTATTTCAAAACAAAATCATACAAACTGACATAAGATGGGTGATTAAATTAATATCTACTAAGGCTATACACTTTTGGTTTATAATAGATCAAGGCTTTAAGTGTAATAAAAGGTGTCATTATCAAGGCTATGGATGTTTGGCTGGAAGTAGAACAATGTCCATGCTTCCCTTACTATTTGGTTACAAAATCTGAAGTCAAAATGAAACATACATTGTTTATCTAAGATATTATTAAAACTCTCAAAAATAAAGGGAAATAAGATCCAAAAATCACAAACAAATACAAGTTATGAAAAGGTTTAGTACGTTGCATGTGGAAGTAGGAGTAGTTTTTAGGGTCTAGTTTGTTTATTATTTTCTTGGTAAGGATGAAGTTTTCTTATTATACACTACTAAGATTATAGGTTCTCAAATACTTAGGAGTATTTTCCCCTTTGAGTCACCATTTATTGTTCCATAACACATACACCCCATTTTAAAATTAAAATAAACACCCACTATTTGATTGAATATCTTAATTTGATATCTCATAAACTAAAAATCCATTATGTGGAATTTGAAAATCATGAACTTGAGCTATTTTGAAGTTGTAGTATGTTTCAAAGTTTTAAGAGAACTGAAGTTATGTATAATCCATATTATATTATTTAATTTTATCCTTTTATTTTTTTAACTTGGTACTTATGAACATGCTTGATTTGTGATTAAATGACTAATCAGGTTGACCTATTTGCTTTTAGTTGGTTCTTTTCCCATGTTTCATCTTAAACAGGTTAAGTCATACTTGAGTGTTCCATAGAACACTCCTGATCTCATCTAATTTTTCCATGTTGCATTATTCCACTAATCTAGAGCCTAAGTAAATAATATAAGTTGTCAAGCAAGTAGATTTACAAGATCTTGCTAAGTTTCATCATCATGTTAAACTAGAGGTGATGTCAACATAGTAACTTATTTGTATTATCTTAGGCAAGTGGATTATCAAGATCCATCCATGTGTCATCATCCTAGAAACTTAGAGGTGACATCATCACAGTTCCATGTATAGGCTATCTTGGGTAAGAAGATTGTCGAGAGTCTTCCATGTATCATCATCTTGATAACCTAGAGGTGATGTTAGCATCGTTCCATGTAAATACTATCTTTGATAAGGGGGGGTAGGGATAGATATCCACATGTCATCATACTACTAACCTAAGGCCAAGATAACAAAGCACATTAAACCATAGCTCACCTATAAGTAGAATAACACTAATACACATTTCCCTCAACCACATAGATATAAAGATGCGAAGGCCAAGTCAAAAAGTGTGAAAAAGATACATATGTCACTTCATGCCGAATAATTATCTAAAATCAATTAAAATATGCCACATGAAAATAAAAACTATAGAAGTTGGTGTTATGAAATTTAAATAGAAAGAATAAATAGTAGATAAAGTGAAAGCCATTGTTTCCATTAATTCACATGAATTGGTGAGTTAATACATTCAATTCTCATGGCTAGCATATCAAAATCAATAGAGTTTAAATTACCACATTCAATATAATCACATTGCCTTATACCTGTAAAGTGTACATTTAAGATTTAGAGCTCTATTGTAAACTTTGAATTCAAAACTCGATTGAGATGAATAGTTTATAAAAATTTTACAACATAGACATTTTCACACCAGACTTTCAATGACTTCCTCATCTCTCACTCCATATCCTTATGCATATTTGATTGCAGGACCAACTAAATACATTGATACAACATCCAATTCATTATATATCAATCATGATTTCAAACATTACTATGTGATTTTGGATGATGTTGATGCAATCAAGCCATACAATGTTGAGGACTAGATATCAATGTTTACATAGAGGTAAAATTATGATTTGATGGTAATAAAAGTGGTTGGTCTCCATAACATAGCATCCAAACTAGAGGTAATGCCCCGCATTGACCTATTGTTTGATTTTTTTGTGCATGGATAAATCTCTTCTAAAATATTACATTCTAAGCTTAGCAAGAATCTAGAAATATACATTAGTGTAAATGATTTTGAGAGGTAATAAAAACTCCCCTACAGTTTTAGTTCATAGAACAACTAGGAAGGATAAATACATCATTGATACACCAACCCAAAAATAGGTCACTAGATGGATAAAAGTTATACCTTCTTTCCCTATATTAGGGAGATATTCCCCCATGGAAGTGTTTCCTCTAGAGAAATATCCCTGATCTATTCTTCCAAAGTAAGCAGAGAAATAGGTTGCATTAAACATTCCTTCACGAATCAAGTAGCTATAAAAATAAAAAGAAAGAAGGTAGGACCTAATGATTTTTGAATAACCAATAGTCAAATTTGATTTTATAGACAAACAAATGGCTTGATAAAGGTTAAAATAAATATTGTGTTTGTATAAGGGAAACAGGTTGAGTTGGAACAAAGAGAAGACATATTCTCTCTATCAAAGATAAGAAAGTTAAATCACTTAGACCTAGATAGATACATATAACATCCTTATAGTTTTATAGATGCTACTATAGGATCACATAAAATAAATGTTTAAAATATTAGACCAACTTATTTAGATGCCACTATAGAGGAGCACCATTCAGTATCATAAATAAATTTTAGATAACTTGCGAGGGGAAGATATAAAGTTATATGATAATATTCATTTTATAAGGTCTACAAAGACCACATCCCATCCTAAGTGGAGAGACATACTTCAATTGCTCAATAAAGTGAATGAAATTGATAGTAAGCTTCACTTTCTTAGCTTAATATCCAAAAGTGAGGCTTATACCCATTTAAATTTAATAACATCATCTAAGGCTACATGGGACCAAAATTTTGTTTCTACTAAAAGGGACAACTTTATTTAATTACATCAAGAGATGCAAGCTCTAACACAACCATTTTCAAATCAAAAAAGACAAGTAGTCTTTAATTTTAAAGTGATATGAGAATCAATTAGGTAAGCACTTTGATGAGGTAATCAGTGCCTAAACCTATTTTTTAAAATCTTCTTCAAGTAATAGTTGATATGTTCTGAATGAGATTGAGGGCACGGTTTGTAGGAATAATTAGGATTTTATGTAGCTAATGATTTTTTCAAGAGATCGAATTATAGGAACTAAAACACTTTATGTGGGGATGAAATTTATGTTAGGGATAAATAATAAGTTTATGGATAGGTCTCCATAGTTAATCAAGAATCTTTTGCTCAATTTTGAGATTGTTGACATTAACTTCTAGGCAAACCATGCATTATACCTGCAAATGGAAACATCCAAACAATCAAATTCAGCATCAAGTGCAATACCTAATCCTATTAAGGGTACATAATCTTTGAAGTAGATGATAGTGCAAACATAAACTAGGCCCATGTATATTCCACTTCCAATTTTATTTTCTACAACTATATCAGTAATAACTTCAATTGTATCAGTAGTTATGGTGTATGTTCTAATTGTAACTCAAGATACAATGATATTTCCAAATACTTTAGCTTCTACAACTATTATTCCATAGTTTTTTACTTCTAACGATGTCACATTAGCACTCCTCTAAATATACATATGTATTTTCATGTTTTGACTAAGTTGGTAATAATAGTTCCTAATTTATGTTGGGCACATATGTATTGTATTATAGTTGAATAATTCTATTCTGAGTAGTCACCATTATACATTCATGATTCACATGAGAGTTGACAAATAGTTCTATTTATGAACTTGAATTTTTAGACTTTGCTTGAGAGATGAGGCCTTCCATATCTTAAGCTTATATATATTTGTATCCTCCTAGTCCCAAAGGGAGGAGATTTTTTGTAATTAATTAATTGTAAATTCTAAAGAAAGATATACAATTAGTCATGATGTGTAAATATTGAAACTTATCCAAACCTGTGGATTGTGTAATATGTGTTGTCATTCTAGTATCTTAGTTTTTTGGTTGTGCTTAAGCTATCTTTTTAATATAGTTATTTTAAAATTTTGTTATTGCTTATTTGAATTTTATTTTGTATGTTAATCATAATCTTCTTTGTAGATGTGCTAATGCAATATTACAAACATGTCAACCTTTGATTATATATGCTTAGTTTTATTGTATTTATTATTTCCTTGGATTTATATTTTTTCTTAATTGTTGGCATGATATTAGAATCTTTTAGCAAACATTAGTTTCTTATAACTTGACTAACTCTTAGTTCAAGTGTTGGCTTAGAAAGGTTTCATTTTTATTGACGCATAGGCCTTCTTTTATGCCTTAGCTTTTCCTCTTTTTGAGTTTATATTAGTCAGACCCACCTTAGGTTAGATCCATCATCAACCCACCGATCTCAATTAGATCTAGATTCATCTATAGCCAAATCCATAGGTGGTAAACAATTGTCCTGCCATCACTATTCCACCAAGAGGTACCCAATACCCCACAACACGTGCCTTGGAGTGACTCTTTATTCATGGAGCTTGAAACATTAGAGGCTACCTTGTAAGGTTAGTGTGGTGTGCATAAAATCCACATCAATAGAATTCATGCTCTATAGTTGAGAATTAAAAGGGTTTTTCTCATGTAAAGAATAAACCTTTTGTTATTCTTTTTCTTTATCGATAGTCTCATTAGCATAGTTGTGGTCCTTTAGGTTGTGGTACAATAGTTAAATCAGATGCATTGACCTATTTAAGAACTCACATATAATCTACCTATCATAGTGGTAGAGAAAAGTGATGGTATGGTTGATCATATAATTTGACTACTCAACCCAACCAATAGCATTTGGCAGGTGTAAAGCCAAGTTTCACATTCTATGATGATCTAGATAGTACCCTTATGGCTCAAAAGTGACGTATCTAACCAAAAAATTGATTAGGTACTTTATGAAGGCTACCTCCCCATTCAAATATATAAGTGATTGATTTGGGTCGTAAAGGATGACTTACAAGTAAACCATTATAATTTTCCCATAAAAAATGGAAAAGGACAACACATGTTTTTTAGAAATCATTATGTGGCCTAACCATTTGAGAACCCATCAATGTCAACGTAGAAGTTGGATGAAGTGAACTGTGTTTTGCTAATTAATAAATGATACCAAAAGAAAGGGTCCTAGAGAAGTATATATCTTGGCATATTTTAATATGGATTTATCTAAAATATGTGTGCTAATTTAATACTAATTATAATGACCACTCTCACAATTCATATTTTATTCTTCATATAATTTTTTAAACATTAATATTTTTTTACTAGAATTATCTATATAAAGAGCTTGGGTTTACATATTTTTTATTCTTAATAATGGATCACAACATATGATTTGAAACAAAATTTATTTATATTACTCGGAAAACATAAAAAATATCATCCGCTAATTTAAAAATATATACTAATAATATATATGTATATGTGTGTGTTTATATATATATATATATATAAGTTAATTAAAGCTTCTCAACCTTATTAGATTTGATATTCAACTTAATAAATATTTTTTCAAAAACTAATACATAAATACACTTAAAAAAAAGTTTTCTTATCTTAGTTTTGAGGTTATGCCATTGAAAATTATTAATGAGTAGATAATGCACACTTTTCTTCGAAGCTTCATATTAATAATTTATTTTTCTCCATATAATTTTTGTGATTAAAATATATTTATTAAGTCTTATGCTAGGAGACACTACTTTTTTTTTTAATTTGAAGGTCATTTACATTTTTCCACATTTAGGAAATGTTCCTTTACTCTAATTTGGAGTTTTGAGTAAGTTTATAGCCTGCGTTCTTTCACCTCTAATAAGTAATCCCTCAACAATAAAACTCTCTGCACTTGCACCTAAGTATATGTTTTATATATGAAAAATATATAAATAATCCTAAACCCAGCTAGCATGATGGACACTTTAAATGAATAAAATGTTTCCTTCATCTCTGCGATATAAGATGGAGGATAAATCAAGCCCTATAACACATTCCAATGTTTCAACCCTTTAATTATGATTTGGAGTAAACAAAGTCCTTTCGAAAAGGTTATTCTTAAATCATATATTTATATGACATTTTATATGTTAAAAAAATGCTGCAAACATTTTTTTATTATGTATCAATAAATTATTTAAATATAATTATTTTAAATTTACATTACAAATTCTTAAAATAAAAATAATAGATTGAAAATTCCACAGTATATTTAAAATATTATGATTTTTTTATCGATTAAAAAAAACAATATAATTTAATAATTATCAAATAATATTATAATCCACCATCTTATATTTTGTTATTGTAAATTATTTTTATCATCATAAACAACATCATAACATAAATTTATAAAGAGACTATGACTACATCTAGAAATGGAAATAGTTTTAATGTTTAAATATAATTTCGATAGAAAATGACAGTTTTTGAGATGAAATGATTGAATAAATTATTATATTTTAGTCTCAAATTTGTTTCCTTTATTTATTTTGAATTGTTATGGTTTGATATATACATTATAATTCTTCAATTTTTAATATTAAAATGCTTCAATAGTTATTCGCTTTTTACTTGGGTATGAATAGTATTTTGATAGGGAATAGGTGATTCCTATTATTTGTTGTGTACACATACTATTTACAGAGCTTGGGTGATTCCTATTGTGATAAGGTGTAATTCTAGATTCGGCAAGACTTTCCAAGGTGATAAGAGCATATCTTATGTTGGAGATCTTATCCAACAATTGCACACAAATTTGGATTGAAAATAAACGTGGATGCATGTTTTAGCTTTGAGCCTCATTGTCTCTATAATTTTTATAAAAAATATATCCCTTTCGATGTTCCTTACACCATTCGGACAAAGCATATAAGTGATTGTGTAGACAAAAGCCTTTCATGACAATTCAAATCTTGATTGGTCTGTCGTCTATTCTCTGGTGATGGGATTATAAATGTAACAGACATTGGAGGAGTTGAATCAATGCCTTTATGTTTTAGCCACTTTTCAAATTAATTCTCTAAAGCTCTATATTATGAATGTATGGTGGAAAATTCAAGTTATAAATCCTACTAATGGTTACCACAAATGCCAATTCAAGACAAAAATGAGCAAAAGCTAAACAAAAAATATGTAAAATTGGTAGGACACAACTACAATCCTCCACATGGCTTCTTCTTATTAAGCCAGGGCCCTGTACACTCTGTGACCCTAAGAGAGGTTAGTAGAGTCCAAGTCTAATAAATACTTAGGTATTTTTGCATTTTACTTGTGGTTAGGGTGACTGTTTATCGACCAAGTGGCAATTGCTTGTGAGTTCGGGTGCATACTAAGTTAAAATTGGTCAGATAAATTATGAATTATCGATCCACATCAGACTCCAATATATTTTTAGAAAGACTTGAGGGATTAAAAATTCAAGGAAAATATTGGATATAAATTAGGGGCCCCAAAAAATTGAACCAAATGCTATAAAAGCCAAAAACGCACCTGAGAATGAGATAAAAGTGTCTGCGAGAGTGAGAAAAGGGTGTGAATGAAATAATTTCCAAAGATTTTACAAAGTGAATGCCACATGGGTGCATGAAAAGGCATCATTCTTGATACAATGTGGATGTCATGGGCAGGGATGGTTTTGATCTTCATAGCCAAGAGAATTAGAAATCCTATGCTAAATAAATGTGTAATCATTATGTGTTAAAATATAGTGTTTTGAAATGAAAAAATCCATTGTATAAATATTATTTAGTAAAAGTACGCTATTGGGAGCTGTACCAACAACACCAACTCTACCACCACTAGTCATTATAATGAAGTTTTTATGTCTACTTTATTATTGTTGCATCTAACCCATAATGAAGTTGTGGATTCAAATATTTTTGATTTCTGGTTTGGTTGATTTTTGAAAAAATAGAATATAATATAATAAAAAATTAATGACATTCCTAAGAAGTAGTGAAGAAATGAATTTCTAAAGAAGGGCACTACCTCATTCCTAATATTATCTAAAACAAACACGAGCACTACACTTGCCAAATATTTATTATCTCCTAGATAATATGTCCAAGCATTCATAGGAAAATATCATACACTATGGCTTTCTCCTTTTCCCATTTGCATGTGGGATATAGGATCTTATATGTTAACAAAAAATTTATCAAATACATAGCTTAATATCCCTTATATCTCTCACCATAAGATGCAATCCAACATTAAAATTATTTCTGAACTAACTTTGATATTTATTCAACATCTTACAATGTAAATTTAGGGAAAGAAGATAATTCTTAACTTGATAGGTGCATTCACACATACCACATAGGACCTCAACACTTAGTTAGATCTCGCAAGTTGACCTATGGGTATGTGCATGGAGTTGGCAGATAATTTTATAGACATTTATTACAACATATACACATTATGAACATAACACATATGCACATTATTTGAATTTTATGCTCAAGATACCGATCCATAACATGTATGCATTTCTAGTGTTAAGAATGTGTACATGTTTCAAGCACCAAAAACACGTACACTTTATAATGTATACACATTATAAACATTGATTTTCTTCTAAAAACACATCAAAGCAACTAAATGTCTCAATCATGTTTTTCATTTGTTGTCTTATTCCATCACATGATCACATTTTTTATGCTAGTTATGATACCACATGATATTCATTGAAAAGCCAAAAACCTCACCACATTGATGATGTTGTCATGGAGAAGAGGTAAGTGATAAAAAAATAAAACTAATAAACCTAATTTTTTGTTATTTATTGTAATTTTCATTATTTTGTTGATAGATTATGTTTTATAAACAACCCACTCTATTGAAATAGGCCAACCTACTAATCCTCCTCCTAACTCTCCATCTAACCCTCTTATCCATCTTACATTTCCACAAGATCGCTTAGGTAGTTAGGATGATCTAGTTTCACATATAGTGGAGAACAAAATTGAAATTGAATCAATAATTAAGATACTGAGAGACCCCACTTCCACCAACACCCACCGTACCTATCTTTCCAATACCGTAGATTTGATATTAGGTCAAGTTGAATTAGTAATGAGTCAAACTGATAGATGGAAATCATATAGGGATATATGTAGGGATTACTATGATGAAAAATTAACAACATAGGAGGTGAAGAACAAAGATATAATAAAATATATAATGTGTTCCTTATTCATCAACCCAACTACCAATGTACCATTTCTACTTACCACTAAATGTTTCTCTATCCATTGATGTAAAAATAACTTAATTAGAGCCAATTTTTGGGATCGATGATAGACAGTGTTTGATTATCCACCATGTAACAACCATGAGGTCCCATAAATTATTTTTGATAAAACTCTACTATGAGTTTGTCCTCAATTAGATTCCAAACTATTTTGACTATGGTGAGTTTCAGGGTTGGGGGGAAGGCTTTATACAAGATCGACCAGGTGCATATCATGTTCTTAATTGTCTTGCAATGATCCCTACCCAAAAACCACTTCATCTCAAGATTCCATCTATGGTGAAGGAGGTCATGGATATCAGCACTCTACATGTGCTTAGTGTGTTTATTAATACATTCATTTAGCATATGAGTAGGCTTTCAAAGGCTGATGCTAGAGATACTCCACATAGTGTTCATACCTGACCCCACCCCTAAAAATGTTGTGGTGTTATATGCAATGGACATTTGGATGATGACAGTGGTGATTCAAAGGGTTTGGATGATATAATCTTGATTAATGTGTCTTTTTCACTCACATTTGGTGTGCACATGTCAACTGCTACTGCATGTAGGTATATTTTATATAAATTCCATGTTAAATCTAATTTATATCTAAAAAATTAAAAGCTAACAATTAATTTATACATTAAATGAATAAAATATATGTAATTTTTATGTTACAGGGGGTTACTTCATCATCATGATCCACAAGTGCATTATTTGATCTTAGTCAGCATATTTACACTTACAAACTTGGCTAGTGGGCCATCCACTACTGCATCTATCCATGTTAGTAAAACACCATTCGTATACACAAAGGTAAAATTTTGAGTTAATATTATACTCTATGTGAATTTTCTCTATGTATATTTATTATTATACTAATTTATCTATCAAAGATCTCAAAATTCAAATACACTACTATTAAATATACTCTTGGTTTAATAAAGGTGAAAATTTTGCCATATATCTTCAATAGTTTCTAGAAAACTAAGCAATGTTGTTTGTTCAGTTGATGACTAGAGTAGACACTCCTCGATCACTACGAGTTGAGACAAACATAGGAATTATTAATGCAATGTCATCCAAACAAGCATTCATAGAGGTACATATTAATTTGTAATTTTGAATTGTAAAAATATAATTATTTTATT
>JARHVA010003244.1:1712500-1782500 GCA_037957365.1 Torreya grandis
GTGACAAGTTACAGTCACGTGTCTTGAAATTCAATGTTTTGGTAGTGAAGAGATAACTTCTTAAGTTTCAATTGGAATTTCTACCTCTAAGACCCCTAAGAGTAATTACATCACTCTAAATATGTATTAATGGAAAAATTAAGTGTTCTACAATGACAATGACATCCAATTACACCCAAAATCACATTATCACTACTATTTAGGATTGTGGAAACACTAACAAAAAATGTTGTCAAAGATGAAGCTACAGTTAGAGAACTCCATTTTTGATGATTCTTGGCTAAAAACTAGCACCGAAAGCACATAAAAATGGGATGATAATGACCTATACCATTTTATTGGCCTCCCATTATGATCGATCCATAAACCCATTGTAGAGACTTAAAACTGGCCACAACTAGCTTCTACACGAACATCAGATTGACTCCTACCAACCATTACAAATTAAGCTTAGAAATCATTGAACATCTCAAATTTGATTATGTATAATTAATAAAATCTCAAAATCATGTTGATATATCCCTAATTTGGATATTATATCATATGTAATAATAACCTCTCATGGATTCATCCCTAATCACCTTACGGCATCACAACTATCAATTCAGCCTATGGACCTATTAAGTGGGGTACTTGCACACTTAATCAAATATTGAAAGAGATAAAATGCTAATCAAAATCTATTACAAATATAAATAATATTAAATTCCTAGTTAAATAATCCATTTTTAGTTAATGAATATCTAAAAATGGAAATTCCAAAAATCAAAATATCAAAGTCGTTTATCATTGCCTTAATGAGTTGTCAAGCTCTTTGAAAATATCCTAAAATATCTAATTTGAGATTCATGCCTAGTAATTACAAATTATAATTACTTGAAAACTATTAACTCAACTAGGTTTAGTTTAAACCCATTCCAATCCTAAACATAACCTTGACTCACAATGGGTGAGAGTTAATTCCTAAGGCTATAAATACAAGGACATGCCTATTGAATTTATAAGGTATTATAGTGCAAAGTTATTATGCTTAAATATCTTCAATAAGATCTTTGATGTAGTGTTATAATGCCTAAATGCTTAGCAATTGGTGTTACCATGCACAAATATTAAGCCAAGCAATCACAAAATCAAGGGCCTAAGGAGATAAGGAGCCAAACAACCTCCATTTTCAAGGATTTCTTGATTCACAAGCCAAACAAACCATTTAACAAAGACATTTTGAGATCCCAAGGAAGGTAAAATAGTTGTGTCTTTTTTTTTTTTGTGGTTTTATTTAGTTTTTGTTACCTAAACTCTCCTTAGTGTCTAGGCTAGAGGTGTTAGGAATTTAGTGTGTTCATTTCATTTGTTTTATGATACTAACACTATACTAACCTCCCATTTATGTCAAATTCCTAGTCCACCATGTTGTCACACCTTATGGGACCCTCAATGATCCCATATAACCAAGGAGGATGATATTCTACTTTTAGCTTTGCTGATGGATGCTTAAAAATATTCAAAATTTGAGTTTTAACTTCATTTTTCACATTTTTCTTGTTCTTAGAAACTCACTAGTTACAAGTAACCAATGCCAGTTTATTTCAAAACTTAATAGAGATCAACATTGATTCTCACAAATAAACATTGATCATGTAGATTATCAACCAACATCTATATCTATGGACAAGCATCGGTCCTTATGTGGATCAACTGACGTCGATCTCTATGGACTGACATCGATCTCTATGGACTGACATTGTGCCTTTGAGTTTTAAAAGAACACAACAAATTAACCACATCTTGATCAAACATAAGAGATAGAGATAAAAATAAGTTCATTGGTATTTCAAGTTCAATATAATAGATATTATTTGTGATAATAATTAAGAAACCTAGAAGTGGCATATATTCCTTCAAATGGTTAATATACAAAACAAAGGAAGAATGTACATGATATATGGTTAGTTTTAAGCTATGTGTTACATAGATTATATAATTAATTGAGCCATAAATTTGGTTCAGGGGCTTAAATTTGCCCAAATCATGTCCCTAATTGCACCAATTAAGTAATTAGATAAATTCATGAATAATCAAACTTAATTATGCCTCAAACCATATCATGTTCTTGTAGTTAGGTTGAAGACATTTAAATTGGCCTCAAATGCCTCCTCAATTGAAGGAATCAAATTTTTCTCCATTATATATGGTGACATCAGGGTTAATCTCATTACAATCACATTATATAAGTTTTATTTAAATGTTAAATGGATTTAAATTGGCCTCAAATTCCTTCATGAACTTGTATTTATGATAAAATTAGGGTTTAGGGTTGTAACAATTGACTAATTCTCTCAATATGTAAGAAAATATGAGCTAATTGAACCCCAAATCACATCCTAGACTCATAAAACTAGGTTCAACTAGTTCAAATTGGCCCAAATTACCTTCATCAAAATGCATTTATAATGAAATTAAGGAACTAAAGGGTTGTATTTAGGTTATAAAATTAGGGTTTAGCCTATTTAAGGTTTAGTGCAATGGGTTTGTCTATACATGTGATGAAATTAGGATTTAGGGGAACTATATTTATGATAAAATTATGGTTTATGATGAAAATTTCATGAAACATGAGTTAATTTAGACCCTTTAATCACATATAAGACTTGTACATAGGTTGAAATTTTCCATAATTACCTCCATGTTTATATTTATGATAAAATTAGGGTTAGTTAATCTATATATTGCATATAATATATAATTTATTGGACCATTAATTTGGTGTAAGGGCTCATTTTTTCCCAAATCATGTCTCTAATTATACCAATTAACTAATTGGCTCAATTAATGACATAGTCAAACTTAATTTATCCCTAAATCATATCACATGCTCTTGTAGTTACGTTGAATGGTTTAAAATTGGCCTTAAATGTCTCCTCATTTGAATGAATCAAATCTTTGGTTCATTATATATGATGACATTCTAGGATTGATTTACAAATCACATCATGTATACAATTTAAAATAGGTTCATCTGGCTAATTTTGACCCTAATTGTCTCCAAAATTGAACCAATCAACATTTTCATTCATTATATGAGGTCCATTCAAGTTTATTGAGCTCAAAACCACATCTTATACATGTAAAACTTGCATTTAATGTTTCTTTGCTTCAATATCTAATGAAATTTAAGGTGATGAACCCCCAAATCACATTTTATAGTCATGAAATTAGGTTTAAGGGGCTCAAAATAGCCCCAATTTTCTTTAGATTCAACCATGTTTGACTATTTTGTTTATATTTATTATGAAATTGGGGTTGACACACTTGAACTAAGTCCCGATGACTCATGATTGGCTTAGGTTACACGCTAAATATTCTCATTACATTATCACATTCATAAATTTTCATCATATCTTCATATAACCTATTAAATCCATAGACCCTATCAAAATATAATTGCATCCTTTTTGTGGTAGTCTATATAGGGGAAAGGTACCACTAGTGACTTGTACCTATTGATAGCCAAATAATTTTTTTATTAAGATATGCTCTATTAGTACAACATGTATTATTATTATTATTATTATTATTATTATTATTATTATTATTATTATAACACAACACCTTAATTCACTATTAAAAATTAGGTACCTTTCCCCTATCATAATACACTTCACTTTAAAACTGAAATTATCATGACACACTACTATTAGGGAGTTAGAGATAAAAAATACACATTACCATAGAATTGCTTTTTTGTGTTACAAAAAATAATTTGTATGCATTATAATGCATACATGTTACTTGAATTTAAATTTTTAAAAAATATCCTTTTGGATTGGAAATGGCTTGGATTCCTGAGCTAAAGGCTTGGAACTATCAATCTATAGTCCAGTCTAAGAGTTTTAAAAGAACACAAAAAATTACAACTTTCATTGCCAAATATGCTATGAATTTTAACCCAAAAAAATAAAAAATTATTATCATGACAATGATCATGCACTCATATTTTGAGATATATAATTTTTAGACTACTTTAAGGGTTCAAACTATGTTGATTTCCAACTATACCTTTTTTAGGCCACTACATGCCTTAAATATTCATGACTATGAATGTTTATTTAATTTGTTTTTCATTTATCCAAGTGTAAAACAAGTTATATGGTCACAAACTAATCCTAATTATACACAGACTTTAAAAAACTCAATTTTGTGTTTTTGGTACTTGGGGGGACCGTACAACCGACTATCCATTTTTTTGTTAGTTTTTAGAATCTATTTACCAGAAAAACTAATAAAATGAAAAATATTCATTGAAAAAATAGAAAAGTATATAGGTAACAAACTATAATATCTTATCTAAACATTCACAATTGGGTTTTAAACAATATTAAACTATGCTAAAAAATGGGTGGGCTGCATGAGCATCTATCTAATTTATTTTCTTAATAAATAAGAATTCCTCTTTAAATTTTAGATGTTTGACCTAGTTATACTTAACCAATTTTCATAAAAATTAATGTTTTGGAAACTAGAATCAAAATTATACAATTCATGTTCTTACACCATCTTCAATATTTGAGTGTAGCCATCTCAAATTATCTATAGAAATTCATATTTCTAAAATTTCAAGAAAGTCATGTCCATAGGTAGGCCTTTTTTTATCCCCCCACTTGTGCACTTACCCATATATAGCTATGGCCTCTCTATAAATGGGACCCTCTTTTTTGTAGTTTCTATTTTTACAATATGCACGCTTATCTTGGGATTAAATATGATATAGATAGATAAATTATTATATATATGAGACACACACACACACACACAAACATTACGATATTCATATAATAATATATTAAATATTATAAATAACTTAATACACATAATATATAAATTTATAAAATTAATCATATATATATATATATATATATATATATATATATAAACATTGATGATCTGAGCCACACATCAAATGTGAAGCCTTTCTACATTAAAATTAGTTATCATGACATTTACATGGCACCCATGCTATTATAAAATAGCCATTCAAAGATATTCCACCTTGTAAGTTATAGAGCCCTTTCCAATGGGTATAAGTCATGTCAATCAATTTGAATCCAAGTCTTGTCTACAATATGGGCATTTTATGAGACAATATCAACATAAATTACCTATCATTAGTCCTCACAATCATTGCCTAAATCACTTAAAAATACTCCCTATTCGTAGATTTACTCATCATCCCCCAATAGCCCAATTCATAAATGGACACTTGGAAGTTACATAAGATAGGGGGTGAGAGGTGTGAACCTTGCATCAATTTGTCAAAAAGAAGCAAGGGGAAACTGATGTATATGTATACATAGTGAGTATATGACCATATATTTATTTGACCATGTATTGAAGGTTGGATAAGGACATCATCAAAGCATGTAAGAAAGGGAAAGGAAATAAATAACGTGCATATTTTGAATTGAATTGAAGAACAAGCACGTTGTTCTATAATGTGAATGACAAACCACTCGATCATTATTACATTAATGACTTGGTTTCTTGTTATGTTATATCTATTAAAAATTTATTTTTTTAGCATAGCTATATTAAATAATAATAAATACAATAATATTATACTATACTATTATACATTTACATTATATTACAATACCAATGTAATATATAGCATATAAGATGTAATTTTCAATTTTAGTAAAAAATGGTTTTGTAAAGCATAAAAGTGAAAATTGGTAGTCATATGACACTTACAACTCATGACTAATACCTGTATCTTAGCTTGTGTACACATAACGGTGAGCAATAATAATCATATATTTCTTGTGCAAGTGATAGTATGGAATGAGATTGTGTTCCTTCATAAAACATAGAAATGCGTTGTGTGGAGAGGAGGGATAGGCAACATAAAACATGAAAGTGATGAAATATTTCAAGGTGAGATACATGGTGATGGTGAGGTATAATGACAATATATTTCATGTGATATTAGACACTATAGATCTCGTATCATATAATACACCTGGATTCAAGTTAGTTGTCAAATTTATAGGACTTACGTATATTGCAGAGGTGTATGTAGCTTATAAAGTTGAGACATATTCAATTTGCCATTTTATATTGTTAAGTGTGGATGAGGACATCATTAATGTTTATTTGATTGTGACAAGACTCCACATTTGATGAGTGGTTCAAATCTGCATGACAATGTTATTGATGTGTGGACAAGACATTTAAAATTGGCATGTCAATGTAACAACATTACATAATGATACATGTTAGTTATATGAAATCAAGGTGGTCACATATTTGATTGATTATTTTCTATTATAAATGGTGGATGAAGTCATTACAAAATTCAATTTTATTATGGTAGGGTTCCATAACTCTCTTTATATCGATTTGGTGAAAGGAAGAAATGTAAAATTTTCAAGATGACCACAAACACATCCAATTTTGTGTAGTTTTTTGGATGAGGGTTCAAATCTACAACAATTTTTACACGTTCTCCCAAAGAAGTATGGAAATCACATACTCCTCTCCCATATATTTTCCATGAGAAAAATAGCCATATATATGAAAATAGGGTTTGAATTTTTTGCTTTTTAGATTTTTTATACCAAAACTATAATAAATAATATGAATGTCACAATCATCTCATTGAAAAAAATGTGAGATTTTAGCAAGTAATTTACTCCTCTATGTGCCTTCCTTCCATTAAGCCTAGGACATATGCACTCTACCCCAATGAAAAAATATGGCAGAGTCCAAGTCCAACAAAAACATAGATATTTTTGCATCTTAATTCAATTTAGGGCCAGTGATTTTTAGACAAGAGGAAATTTATTGAGAGTTTAGGTGCATACTAAGTTAAACTTGGGTGAATAAATTGTGAATGATTGAGCCATGTGAGACTCTACTTGATCTTGGGAAATCCTTGAGGGCTTAAACATGTTTGGAAAAGGTTGAATATGCATTAGGGGCCATGGGAAAGTAAACCAAAGGGTTTAAAAACTAAAAATAAGTTTGGGAATGAGATGAAAGGGTTCAAGAGAGTGAGCAAAGTGAATTAAGGATTTGACAGTCATTGCCTTCTTTGCTTCCTTTCAAGCCCATTTTATGTTTCCCAAATCCTCACACTGATTGATAGGTGTTAAGATCTTATTTTTCACAAGCTCTGACTAACCTAATAGCCTATATCTACTTGTTCAATGGCTCAAAACTATTATTGCCACTTGGTTAGGCTTCTTTCACCATAGGGTCTAATATCCCTTAAAGTTTAAGAGGGGTTAGGATTGGTAAGGTCTACTTACTCACCTTTAATTAGTTTCAAACATTCCTATTCCCTACCAAAATTGATAGGTAGGTACTACACTCCTCCATGTGCTTTTCTCTCTTTGAGCTTGGGACATGTGCACTCTGCCACCCTAAGAAATGTTGGGAATAATGGGTGGTCTCCACACATCACATTATATACCTAGGTGTTATATATCTCAAGCACATTATGCATTTTCCACATGTTATAATATTACTCACTATGGGACCAACATCACCTTATTTAATTCCTCTCAAACCCCTTTTATGTTTCCCAATTCCTCACTCTACTTGACAAGTGTTAGAGTGTTATTTGTCGAGGGCTTTGACAGGCCTATCAGCATATATCCACTTGGTTTCTAACTTAATCTTTCCCTCTAGGGTCTGAATTTCCTATTAGCCCTAGAGGGGTTGGGACTAGAAAAGGTAACATGTTTGCCTTTCCTTGGTTTCAGAGATTTCTAGGCCTTGCTAGAACTAGCAAGTTAGGACTACACTCCTCCACATGCCTTCCTCTCATTGAGCTTAGGCCCTGTATACCCTGCCACCTAGGGAGAGGCCAAGAGAGTATGATCCTATTAATTATTTAGGTATTTTTGTATTTTGCTTTGGGTTAGGACAAGTGTTTATCAACTAATAATTAATAGTTTATGAGTTCGGGTGAATTATGATTTAAACTTTGGGCAAATAAATTGTGAATATTTGAGCCACATCAGACTCTGCTTGAGCTCAAGAAAGCCTTGAAGGCTTAAACATGTTGGGAAAAGGTTGAATATGAATTAAACCTTGTGTTAGGAGATAGGTTTGTAATTATTAGAGTTTTGGGATAGGCATTGTATTGATTGGTGGTGATGGAGTTGGTATTTTTGGTGAAGCTCCCAAGAACTGATTTTACTAAAAATAGTTTATACAAGGGAGATTTTCATTTCCAAACACTATATTTTAATAGATAATGATTCAATTTTTATTTAGCATAGTATTTTTGGTTCTTGTGGCTATCAAGATCAAAAATAGGACATGATTTTTCTAACTTTAGAATGATTTTAAGGATAGAGGTTGCATCATTGATATTCCTTCCTTAAATATATTATAATCCAGCAAAATTTGATAAATTAGTGTTATTGGTTTATCGATAAAGTGTACAAAACTCTAACCTAGACTATATATAATATTTATTTATAATATCATGAAACCCCTACAAGCCAAATTACATAGAGTATGTAGTTTAAGAATAGAGAAGAAGAGAATGAGAGTAAGGCAATGGTTACATGGAGGGCAGGTTAGGAGAAGATGAAGATGATGTAGATTAATAGTGAAAAATACATCTTAAAAACCTTATTAATGGTGACTAAAAATTAAAATGTTGGAAGGAAATGAGCCAAATCCAAAAAAAAAGATGAAAATTGGTAGGACAGGACTGTGCTCCTCCACATGCCTTCCTCTCATTGAGCCTAGGCCTTGTGCACTCTACCACCCTAGGAGAGGTTGAGAGACTTTGAGCCTGATAAGGACTTAGGTATTTTTTCATTTTACTTGGGGTTAGGGTGAGTGTTTATTGGCCAAGTGGAAATTTATTGTGGGATAAACTTGGTCAAATAAATTATGAATGCTCTATCCATATCAGACTCCTCTTGAGCTCAATAAATCTTCAAGGGTTTAAACATGCTAAGAAAATGTTGGATATGGATTAGAGACCCCAAAAAAGTAAATCATATGCTTTAAAATATGAAAATGAATCCAATAATCAAATAAAAGGGTCTGGGAGAATAGAAAAGGGTGTGTTTTATAAGAGTTCCAAATATTTTACAAAGTATATTCCATATGGGTGCATAAGAGGTCATCTTTATTGATACAATGTGAATGTCATGATAGAGGAGTAACTAGTTGAGATAATAGGTGAATGATTGGTCATTAGTCCTAGGTGGCAGGGATGGTTGGTGAGTTAAATTATCAAGCATTATGTGGTGTCCACATCATACACCTAAAAGGGGAACACTTAAATGGGCAATATACTCTATTAATGAAAAGAAATAACTTCTAAATTCTTTCTAGAATTCTTTGAACCCTTGGGGTAACTACTAGTATATATACATATGAATACGATAGAATTGTTAGAGTTAAAACAAAGTTAATAATTCTATTATCTCTACATAATATTTTAAAAAATATTGAAATTAATAAAATAAAACTTTCAAAAATAAATATACCTTTTTCATTATCTTTAGATTATCTTATTTCTTGTTTTTTGTCTTTTTTTATGGTTTTTTTTTGCATTTTTTTTTAAATGATTTTTTTTTTTTAAATTTTTAAAATGAAAAGTAATTATTTACGTTTAAATCAATTTATTTAATTAAATTTAAATTTTTGTATTATAAGATTACATTTTTTATATCAAAGTAAATGTTCTCAAATAATGTTGGTCATTTAAAATAGGTTCATCTGGCTAATTTTGACCCTAATTGTCTCCAAAATTGAACCAAACAACATTTTCATTCATCATATGAGGTCCATTCAAGTTTATTGAGATCAAAACCACATCTTATACATGTAAAACTTGCATTTTATGTTTATTTGCTTCAATATCTAATGAAATTTAAGGTGATGAACCCCCAAATCACATTTTATAGTCATGCAATTAGGTTTAAGGTTCTCAAAATAGCCCCAATTTTCTTTAGATTCAAGCATGTTTGACTATTTTATTTATATTTATTATGACATTGGGGTTAACACACTTGAACTAAGTCCCGATGACTCATGATTGGCTTAAGTTGCATGCTAAATATTCTCATTACATTATCACATTCATAAATTTTCATCATATCTTCATATAACCTATTAAATCCATAGACCCTATCAAAATATAATTGCATCCTTTTTGTGGTAGTCTATATAGGGGAAAAGTATCACTAGTGACTTGTACCTAGTGATAGCCAAATAATTATTTTATTAAGATATGCTCTATTAGTACAACATATATTGGTGTGTATATATATTAGTGTGTATTTATTATTATTATTATTATTATTATTATTATTATTATTATTATTATTATTATTATTATTATTATTATTATTATTATTATTACACAACACCCTAATTCACTATTAAAAATTAGGTACATTTCCCCTATCATAATACACTTCACTTTAAAACTGAAATTATCACAACACACTACTATTAGGGAGTTAGAGATAAATACACATAGCCATAGAATTGCTTTTTTTTGTTACAAAAAAATAATGTGTATGCATTATAATGCATACATGTTAATTGAATTTAAATTTAAAAAAATATATCCTTTTGGATTGGAAATGGCTTGGA
This sequence comes from Torreya grandis, assembly GCA_037957365.1. Taxonomy (NCBI): domain Eukaryota; kingdom Viridiplantae; phylum Streptophyta; class Pinopsida; order Cupressales; family Taxaceae; genus Torreya; species Torreya grandis. The sequence goes on from JARHVA010003244.1 coordinate 1,723,130, forward strand.
TTCCTGAGCTAAAGGCTTGGAACTATCAATCTATAGTCGAGTCTAGGAGTTTTAAAAGAACACAACAAATTAACCAATGCCAGTTTATTTCAAAACTTAATAGAGATCAACATTGATTCTCCCAAATAAACCTTGATCATGTAGATTATCAACCAACATCGATATCTATAGACAAGCATCGGTCCCTATGTGGTTCAACTGACGTCGATCTCTATGGACTGACGAAAATCTCTCTGAGATAAAAAAAGGAAACCTGAGAGCTCATTTTAAAATGTTATTTTGTCACTCACTTTTGGGCTTCTAAGAAGGAAACCCCTATAAAAAATTGCAAGTCCTAAGGTTGAAAAAGCAAAGTTTGAAAATAGTTAAATTTTACACACTTTATTTTTGGTGATTAAAACAAACTTATTTCTTTTCATGTCGTCGTTATTTTTGAAGTTTTTTCAAGTTTTTAAACAATTCCAAGGGGACCAAACTTCACAACATACTTTGTTTTGGTGCACTAAAATGAAATTTAAAATTTATTTACATACTCCTAAGAGTTGTTCATTTTAGGTTTATTTGTTGAAAGTTGTTTGTTTGAGAAAAATGAGTGATGTGTGTATGCTCTCCCCCCATCCCCTTTAGGGAACTTAGGTGACTAAAATCATTCATTCTTTACATTTATCACTTTAGTCCAAGAGCTTGAAAATAAATTTGATGAGGCCCTCCCCAAATCCATGGTTTTGATGACCCAAAAATGACCCTAAAGTCTTTTCAGTTGTTTTTATGTTTTATACATTTTGTCTTGTAAGATAGAGTTTATCATCTCCTCATAGGTTCTTTAGGGAAACATTGATCTAAAAATTCATCTCCCGATGTAGTTTCAAACCTACTTCATGATAGGGTATATAAATTGAGCTAGTGAATCACTCAGATGATAGTTTAAGCAGTTAAACTACCTTTTTAAGTGATTATTGCCCTTAGAATGTATGATCAACTCAGACATTGCACTACACTGAGAAAGTGAATATGTAGTGGTTGTGAAAATAATAAGACCTTTTCAAAATAGGATGGTTGATGTGGATCTAATTGATGTAAGTATCTCTTGTTTTAAATACACTTTGTACCATCTAGAAATGAGCAAAAAATGATAGTTTAGAACAACCCCACTTATCGTAGACATGTTGTTAACACAGGATGAGTATCCTGAAGTTCCATGTCATAGTACAAAATATTTGGAGAAGAGGGGTCCTAAAAAACCTAATTTTCGTGCACTTTTACTTTTTAGATTAATAATTAAAATCCTCTCAAAAGTGATTATATTGATGGAATTTGATGATATTATGTAACCTTATCAGTTTTAAGATTTAGGACATTACACTTAGGTGTTTGTGTCATTTTATCCTTTCTTGCATGGTTTTGAGTCTATACTATTTTTTTTATCATACAATTTTAAAATGAGGCTTTTTTATACATCACTTCATTGTTTGAGGAGGTTTTATGTCACTCATTTTAAATCATGCATGTACCTTAGTATTTTTATCAATATTGTTTATGTGTGTCACTTATTCGAAAAGGGGGACTTTATACTACCTAGTTCATTTCAAATATTGTTCCTTTAAGTCTTGAAACAAACCATTGATCATATATTTAGATCATGATAATGTCATTATGCTACTTAAATCATCTCAAAGACTTGTTTTCTTATGTCCAAAGTTTTAATTCAAAACCAAAGCCATGTGTTCCTATTGGATCTTTATCTAGTGTCGTTATATCATTCATTCTTGTAAAGCTTGTTGTTTGTTTAAAGAAGCCTAGTTTTCTACATTGAGTTTGAAACTAGCCTTGATAAGTTTAGATCCAAACATTGATTGATTTCTACCTATGATTTGTGTAATTTTTGCCTAGACATCAATCATTCTCTTTTAGGTTGTGTAATTTAGCCTAATTTCTTAATCAATTTATAAAATATTTGTTTGTGCCTAGATTTTGGATAAATAGCCTATCTTCCATATACCTATAGTTTTATGCATTATGTCAATTGACCATGTTTATATTTAAATCCATATGCCTAGTTTATGTCAAAGTGTTTCAATTTTTTTAGATTAAATCTCATACCTTGTTTGTTTAAATTATATCTTTTGTACCTTTTCCAAAAGACCTAGCACATTTTTGTTTTTGAGCCCAAATTTTATGTATTCTCCAAAAAACCTAAAAACTTTTATTTTCTTTCGATAGACTTATTTAAAACACTTTGAACCTAGAGTTTGGCATTCCTATTTTAGTTCATCCACTTGACCCATTTGTTTAAGACATTTGATGTTAGATCGTTTTAGCCCAAGTTTTAGTGTAAACCATTTTTTGAGATACAACTCCACTTTTCAAACCAAGTTAGACTATGTTTGAACCAATTATCCTTTGGACCTTATTTTTCAAAGTTTGTATAACTCTAAACCTTTTTAAAAAATGTCCATCATTGATTTGGATATGTCTCATTACATTTGTAGTTGAGCCATGTACAATCCAAGTTATGATAATTTGGTTGCACAAATTGACTTGGATCAAGAATGCTATGCTAATGATGTGGTCTAAAAGATGGATCCTTATCCTCCTTATAACATTCAATCTAGGGAACGAATCCAAGATCTTAAATAGCCATATGTGGTGATACTTTCTTTGGGAAAAATAACATACCAAGTTTTCCCTTTTACCACTCATGATACTCGATCCCCCACCGATACCATTAACTTACCTTTGGCTTGTGATAAAAACCAAGATTCATAAAACTCTACCATTACCATTCAAAGACCTCATCTTGTGACTCACGATAGTAACCAAGCTTGACAATGCCCTAACATTACCATTCCAAGACCTTGTCCTTTAGCATGTGATAACAACCAAGCTTCATAATTTCCTACCATCACTATACCAAGACCTCCTTTGAATCATGATAGCAACCAAGCTTCACAATGCCCTACCATTACCATTCCAAGCCCTCATCCTTTGGTTTGTGTGAGTAACCAAACTTAAAAATGCCTTACCATTACCATTATAAGACCTCATCCTTTGGCTCACAATAGAAACCAAGCTTCGTGACATTCTACCATTAACCTTCAAGGCCATTTTAAGTATGGTAGCTCATTATCCCAACAAAGTTGTGCAATCCTGACGAGATGAGTCATTCATTGCCATCCTAGGCCAAAAACCATCCTTTTTATGCCCATCTTAGATGAGCCTATTCATAAACATATCATTACCCAACCACCATCCATTATACATCCATTGCTAACCATTCCCTACTTTAGAAATTCCATGCTGATTATTGAGCCATAAATGATCTAATAAGTACCTCTCTAACTAAGCCAATCATTTGAAGACCAAGATATGCTCAAAAATACTAATTATAAACCAAGGCCAAGAAAACTAACCAATCCATGATATTTTGTTGAAATGTTACCTATTTTTGACGATTCAATATGTGATGAATCACCTTTTGATACTCTCCCTATTATCAATAAGCCTTATTCTGACAAGCTAATCTTTGTTGAGTCACTTCTTAATGATTATAACTACCTTTGGGCAAATCATTATCTTGACCATTGTCCTATTTTTAAAGAGCCCCCCCTTTCAAAAACTAGTCTCTGTAGAGTTGTCTCTTAACCTTTCCCCCTCATCGAGAAGTACCACTCTGAAAAGCTAGTCTCTGTGGATTCCTTCTTATCTAAGCCTATTTTTGAATGTCCCATTATTCCATCATGGGTTTTTACTTATCCAATACAAAAAATTTAACAAGACATCATTATATTGACATCCACACTAAATGAATAATAAACATTGAAGTTAGGTTCTATTTTTGAATCGATATCAGATATAACATCAGAAGTATAATCAATGTAAGTCTCAAATATAGATTTAGAGTCCCTTGAGTTAGATTCAGCTTCAAAATTAGATTACATTCATGGTTGTTACAACATTTGTTACACATGGCTTGCAGATTAGTTTGAATATATTTATGATCCTTCTATAATTTTTGAGGAGGATTACTTCAAGTTTGACACAAGTTTTCCTATTGTCTTTGACAAGGATTATGTTTCCTCTTCCCATTCCATTATCATTCCACATGCCATTACCACCAACCAACCTAACCATTATATTGACATTCCACCTCCCAAAAGTGTTGATTGGGATTAACAATATCAAACCTTATTAGATTACATCTATGGCAACATATTAGTTATAGAATATCAGGAAGATCAAGATCACATTCATGCAGAATAAGAAAAATATCCTAGTGAAAACTTTCTGGAGGTGCTAAGGGGAAATCAAAGTCCAAACTTAGCATCTTCTAGTGAAACTTTGTTTACAGCACTAGAAGACAATTAAAGTCAAAATTCAATGTTCTTTAGTGAAACCTTTTTAGATGTGCTATGGGACAATCAAAATAACTTTGTTAGTGAAAACCTTATAAGGAAGCAATAGATGAGCACACCAATTATTCACTACTTGATGAAGACATTATAAAATATAACATCACTACAGATTTAAATCTATAACATAATCAAATGGAAGCTATTATCAGGCCCAAATAATAGAAAAATATGGTGGTCCTATCAGGAGCATATTCAAAATTCTTTGGCCCCACCATAACTAAAGTTATATTGAATATAAAATCAACAATATTGTGTGTGCCTGAAAATCTTGATATTCACTTATTACCCAACCATAATATATTCTATTATCATCCACATTTACATTGGCAAATTAGACCTATAATATAATATTTATCCATATTTACCATCTCTAGCCACACTTTCCTTTACATATGATACAAATACACCTTGTCTCGATGTTTAGAGGAAACATAATAAATGACCAATGAAGATCACAACAATATTTTTGGAGTCCAAATCAGCAGTAGGTTCTTAACAAAGCAGATATTTAGAAGAGGTGTGGGCTAGAAATTTCCATGCTTGATTATTCTAATTGTATCATATGCAGATTAAGAACAACATAAATATTTTCCTTGATATAACTATTTACCTTGTCATTTTAATTTTTCCATTTATCTTTCCATTTTTGTATGCCCTACAATTTACCTTACCTTCTCACTTGGGGGTAACCCTATTCCCATTATGACAAATTGCCTTCTTATCATCTTATATATGCCATACCCTTTATCATTCTACCATAATTTCACTATTGATCAAAGCCTATTTTTAGCCACCCTACCCAACCCAACCATTTTGATTTTGGTTATTTTGGTTCTTCCTACACCTTTTATGAGGGGATTTTGATCCATTTTTAGTAGTTTCAAAATTATGTGTTTAAATCATAGTCCATAAAAGTAGTGTAAAAGTGGATCTAGCAAGTTATCTTTCATTTACATTTGACTAGTGCCACTGATTATAACCACCTATGAGTAAATTAGTATCCCACCCTATGTTACTAATTATAACTACCTATGATAAAATTAGTATCAAAAACCTATGTCATTCTTTCCTAATTATAACTACCTATGGGAAAATTAGGAACAACAACTTTACCATGCATTACCACATAACTTTGCCATTATTATTCTCATTTTCCTTAATTTATGAATTTGTTATTACCTAATTGGATTTCCCTACCTTTTGTGTTGGTAGAAGTACTATGACTTGAGGTCATAATAGGACTATGTAGTCCATGCTCAATTCATGTTAAGGTCAGCTCAGTCCCCCTTTTCCATAAACTCTCATTGTATTACGAGCAACTTAAGATAATGTTATCATCATTTTGTGAGTGTTATCTTCTCAATATCTAATGATTTAAGATACCTAAAAATTACAAAAAAATTCAAAATCCTAAAAATTAGACAATTGGCTTTCCATCTCCTAGAGAGATATAAAGCCTCAAAATACAAACACATTTGTCCTATATAAACATAGTCAGTCATCTTCAATCTACCCTATTAGGTCAAATACATTGTTGGTTCTAGTCCATTCCACTACCATTAGGGGTGTGACCTTCCCTTTTCCTGTATCCTTGCTTGGGGGCACCATATTTTTATCCTCCCATTAGAACTTAACAAATAGGTGTTGACTTGGTTGATAATAGAAAATCTATGTTGCTTTTTATTTCAACCTTTTTGTGTGTTTATTTGCTTCATTGGTTATTTGTTTATTTGCTTCCGTGTTTGTTTGCTTTTATTTTTATGCCTTGACTTAGTCTATATGTGTTTATTAGGTGAATCCTTGCACATTATTATTGAGTCTATATATATTCATACATCAACCTTGCCATCATGGTTTTTATCTTTGGTGAATTATTTTCAATTGTTTATTAGATCAAGGGTCAGTCCTTATGTATGTTTTTGGCAACTTATCATGGTGTTTTATATCATGGTGCCTACTATCACATACAAAAACAAACATCATCTCAGGAAATATGACAAGTAATGTAGTCATAAAATATTCTCCTTAGAAACCTTGGTAAATCCTCCCACCCTCGATCAAATATATTCATTAACCATTCTGGTTGTATCAATGTGAATAAGGATGAACATCTCTACATTGGTAGGTACAACTAACTCATTCAAATTGATCAATTATTATTCTTCTAATCATCTCTTTCATCACTTTCTACACCCTTGTGTGTCTGGTTGTGTGTGTATTCTTCAATCTTTAGAACATCACATATATGTTTGCATCCACTCATCTTTAATTTGTGCAACATCTTATATCCTTAAGTTATGCTTGCCAATCTAACCTACTAGGGCAAAACCAAAAAATAATTATTCAATCTAGATCTATTTAATGATTATAACTACCTATAGGTAAATCATCATTTCAACTCATTTAACCTATTGGGGAATATGTTTATGTCATTGATTATAACCATATTTGGTCAAATCAGTGTCTCAACCTTTATTACTAATTATAATTGACTTTGGGTAAATCATTAATTTTTAAATAAATATATTCAATCATTATCTCAATTGAATTAATCTCACCCATGGTTTAATTTCATTCTCTTTCTTTCTTCTTTTCAATGGGTCATCCATCAACTGTATATGTTGCCCACTCCCTCGAGGGGGCATCATTATAGGCTTCCAAAACATTATTTGAATCTTATTATTCAATCATTAACTTATTTATTTATTAATGTAATTTTTCATTCTTTGAGAAGATGTTACAATGCCTATAGCTTGCAACATCTTCCCAAAAAGGGGAAAACTATACACACCTAAAACATGCCACAACTAGCTTCCATCTAGACTTCAGATTGATTCCTACAAACCACTAAAAATTAAGAATAAAAATCATTTAACATCCCAAATTTTCTTGTTTGACATTCATCAAATCTCAAAATTATGTTGAGACATCCCTAATTTGGGTATTCTATCGTATGCAACAATAAACTCTCATAGATTCATCCATAATCACCTTATGACATCACAGCTATCAATTTGGTCTATGGACCTATTAAGTGGGGCACTTTCACACTTAATCAAATATTGAAATAACTAAAATACTATTCAAAATAAATTAACAAGATAAACAAGATTAAATGCCTAGTTGAATTATCCATTTGCAGTAAACGAAATCTGAAAATGGAACTAAAAATCAAAATATCTAAGCCATTCTTCATTGCCTTTATGATTTGTCAAGATATTTGAAAATATCCAAAAATATCTAATTTGAGAACCATGCCTAATAATTGAAAATCATAATTACTTGATAACTATTAACACAGTTAGAGTTAATTTTAACTCACCTATGTTTAGTTTGAAACCACTACAAGACTAAACTCAACATTGAATCACTTTGGGTAAGAGTTAATTCCTAAGGATATAAATAAAAGGCCTTCCCTATTGAATTCATAAGCTATTTTGGTGAAAATTCATTATTCTCAAATATCTTCAATAATATATTTTATGTTGTGTTATAATGCCTAAATGCCTATCAAATAGAGTTACCATTCTCAAATCTTAATCCAAGAAATCACAATCCAAGGTGCCAAGGAGAGAAGGAGCTAAGAAACCTCCATTTTAAAAGACTTATTGATGCACAATCCAAACAATATATTCAATAAATTCATTTAGATCTATCAAGAAAGGTAAAAGAGTTATGTCTTTTATGTTTTTGTTTTGCTTTCATTTAGTTTTTGTTACCTAAGCTCTACCTAGTGTCTAGAATAGAGGTGTTAGAATATTAGTGTGTTAATTTCATTGGCATTATGAGACTAACACAATACTAACCTTCCCTCTCTATCAATTCAAATTTCACACCCACCACCCATTCCAAGCTCAAGAATGCACTTGCCAACACAATAAAAATACATATTTTTAGCCTAGTTTCAGACATGCATAAAAATAACACATTAAGTTATATGGACGAACCATAATATCATTTTTATACATGTTAAATATTTATTATTTCAACCCAGATAAAGTAACTAGAAAGTTAGATATCAATGCGCAACAAAAGTTGAAATAGCGGGTCCTAAAATATAAATTTTTGGTAGTGAAGAGACAACTTCTTGAGCTCCAACTATCATTTTTACCTTTCAGAGCCCATGGTGAATATAAATCACTATAATCACATCCATGTTGATAAATTACATGTGATCTAGTGACCATGACATCCAAGTCCACCTGTAATCATATTTTATCTAATGTTTAGGAGTGTGGAAACACTGACAACAAATGTTGTCAATGTTGAATCTATAGTTGCAGAACTCCATTTACTATGATTATTGACTAAAACTTGGAACTATAGATATATTTTTATGGATAGATAACATACAATACCATTTTTTTGGCCTGTTATCATGCCTAATCAACAAATCCATGACTCATTCTAGACTCAAGAATGCCTTTCCCAATAAAAGAAAAATACATATTTTTAGCCTAACTTTAGATATGCATAAAAAAGAATAATAAGTCACATGGATGAACCATAAGATCTCTCTTATGCATGTGAAATCCCTCGAATTACACCCCAAATCAAGTTAGTCTGAAATCCTTTTTAAGGACTCATGAGAACACACTATATCTTAAGGAATCAACCTTCCACATCATTTTAATAGACTTTTGAAGATAAAGTATAGACCTAAAGATAAGTGTAATGACTCGCGAGAGCTTACACAAACCTAAAAAAATCATTCTTAAATCTCAACCCTTGATTATGACGCCTAAAATGATCCTTCAACTTTGTATGAATACCTTAAAAAGTGCTAAAATACCTTAGGGGTGGACAACTACTACTCAAGAGCACAAAAACATTGACAATAAATATTGTAAAAGTTAAAAATACAGTTGAAGAGATTTATTTCTAGTTCTTCATGGATAAAAAATAGAACTGATAACCTGTATGGAGGGGTGTATTTCACACCCAGTCAATAAACCCACCACCCATTTTGAACTCAAGAATTCCCTTCGCAAAAAAAAAATGCATATTTTTAGCCTAACTTCAAACATGCATAAAATAAACATAGTAAGTTATATGGAAGAACCTTAAGATCCCTCTTATTCATGTAAAATCCATTTAATTACACCTAAGACCAAGTTATTATAAACTTAAAGAGCAATATGTGACACAAGTTGCAATAATGGGTCCTAAAATACAACTGTTTGGTAGTGAAGAGATAATTTATTGAGCTCCAATAGGGATTTATACCTCTAGACCCCTAGATGAAAATACATCACTTCAAAAAAATATAGATGGGTAAATTACACATGATCCAATTAATATGACATCCAAGTCCACATGTACATAAATTTCAGGAATATGGAAACACTAATAATAAATATTGTTAAAGTTGAAGCTATATTTGGATAACTCCATTTTCGATGATTCTTAGATGAAAATTGGCACTTTCAACATGTATAGACAAGTAGGTAATGTCTAGGAAACATTTAATAGCCTCCCATCATGATTGGTATATAAATCCACCACCCATTTTGGGTTCAAGAATGCCCTTTCCAACACAATGAAAATATAGATTTTTAGCCTAACTTTAAACATGTGTAAAATGAAAATAGTAAGTCATATGGAATAACCATAATATCCTTCCTATGCATGTGAAATATATATAATTTCACCCCAGATAAAGTGAGTATAAAATTATAAATCAATGCATGCAATAAATTACAGTAATGGGTCTTGAATTACAACTTTTTCGTAGTGAAGAGAACTTTTTAAGCTCCAATTGATATTTTTGCCTTCGTAATCCCTCGGTGAAAATACATCACTCTAAATACAACTAGATGGAAAAATTACACATTTTTTAATGACCATGACATAGAATTCCACATGTAAGTATATTTTCACTACTGTTCAAGAGCGTGGAAACACTAACAATAATTATTATCAAAGTTGAAGCTAAAATTGGATAACTCCATTTCTAGTGATTCTTTGCTAAAAATAAGAACTTCCAAAATATATAAAGAGGTGTATAATTTATAGGACTTGGTTATTGGCCTCCCATCATTCCCAGTCAATAAAACCACCACCCATTTTGGACACAAGAATGCCCTTCTTAATATAATAAAAATGTAGATTTTCAACGTAAATTCAAACATACATAAAATAAACATAGAAAGTCATATGGATGAACCATAAGACCCCTCCAATGCATGTTAAATCCATTTAATTTCACTCTAGATTAAGTGATTATAAATATATAGATCAATGTGTGGCACAAGTTATAGTAACAGGTCTTGAAATGCAACTTTTTGGTAGTGAAGAGACAACTTCTTAAGCTCCAACTAGCATTTATATCTTTGGGACCCCCAGGGGAAAATTCATCACTCCAAACACATTCAAATGAGAAAATTTCATGTGATATAATGACCATGATCCATTTCCACCTATAAGCACATTTTCATGACTTTTTAGGAGCACAAAAACACTAGTAATAAATGTTGTCAAAGTTGAAGCTATAGTTGCATAAATCCTTTTCTAATGATTCTTGCATAAAAATTGGCACTAAAAATACATCATAAGGGTGGATAAAGTATAATAATAGGTTATTTGTCTCCCATAATGTTCTATTCACAAACCTACCACCCATTCTGAGCTCAAGAACACCCTTTCCAACACAAGACATACAAATTTTTAGCCTGGCTTTAGACATGTGCAAAATGAAAATAATAAGTCATATGGATGAATCATAAGATATTTACTATGAATTTTAAATCCCTATAATTTCACTTCAGATCAAGTGAGTATAAAATTAGATATTGATGCATGGTACAAGTTACAGTAATGAGTCTTGAAATGTAAGTTTTTGGCAGTGAAGAGAGAACTTATTGAACTCCAACTAGCATTTTTGCCTCCAAGACCTCCAAGTGAAAATCCATCACTCTCATCACATCCATCTTGGAAAACTACATTTGATCCAATGACCATGAGGTCTAATTCCACCTGTAAGCATATTTTAACTACTATTTAGGAGTGTGAAAACACTGATAATAAATGTTGTCAAAGTTGAAGCTACAGTTGTAGACCCATTTTCAGTGCTTCTTAGCTAAAAAATAGTTCTTAAAACATGTTTTTACAAGTGGGTAACATTGATGATTAGGTTATCGTCCTTTCATTATGCCTAGTTGACAAACCCACCACCTATTTTGCACTCAAGAACAACCTTTCCAGCACCAAAAAAATATAATTTTTTAGCCTAACTTTAGACATGTGTAAAAACAAAATAGTAAGTCATATAGATAAATTGTAAGATCCATCCTATGAATATTAAATTCCTCTAATTGTACCCCAAATCAAGTGAGTATAAACATAGAGATAAATGCATGACACAAGCTGTAGTAATGGGTCCTGAAATGTAACTTTTTGGTAGTGAAGAGACAACTTACTAAGCTCCAACTAACATTTATGCCTCTGGGACCCCCATGTGAAAATACATCACTCTGAGCACATCCAAATTGGAAAATTGAATGTTCTCAAACAACCATGATGTCCAAGTCCACCCGTAATCACGTTTTCACTATTGTTCAGGAGTGCAAAAACATTGACAATAAATGTTGTCAAAATTAAAGTTACAGTTGTAGAAATGCATTTCTGGTGCTTCTTGGTTGAAAGATGGTACTTATAACATGTCAAGAGGGATCTATAACAATTTAAACTAGGTTCTTGGCCTCTCATCACATCTGATCGACAAGCCCACTACCCATTCTGGGCTCAAGATTGCCCTTCCCAACACTAGCCTAACTTCAGACATATGTAAAACAAAAATAGTAAATCGTATAAATAAACTATGAGATCTTCATATACATGTGAAATCCCTCATATTAAATTTAGAAAATAAACTCTCAAATAAAAATATTAAGTTAAAAATGCCAACATATATTTAAAATACTCTAATTTTTTTTAGATGAAAAATTTAATATATTTAAATAAATATAAAAATGCATTACAATCCACCACTTTTGTCATTACATATTATTTCTATCATCATAAATAATATCATAACATAAATTCATAAGGAGGCTATTACTACATAAAAAAATGGATTTTTTTTAATGTTTGAATATAATTTAGATAGAAAATGATATCTTTTGAGATGAAATGATTGAATAAACTATTATATTTTATTCTCAGATTTGTTTTCTCTATTTATTTTCATTTTTTATGGTTTGATATATAGAATATAATTATTTACTTTTTATTATCAAAATGCTTCAGTAATTCTTCGGTTTTTACTTAGGTACGAATAATATTTTGATAGGGAATATGTGATTCCTATTATTTGGTGTGTACGCATACTATTTATAGGGCTTGGGCGATTCCTATTGTGATAAGATGTAATCCCATATCTGGAGAGACTTGCCATTACACATGAATTTGAATATAAAATAATTGTGGATGTATGTTTTAGCTTTTAGCCTCACTGTCTCTATAAGATTTATATAAAAAAGAACCATTTAATGCATTATCCAAAATTGAAGACTGAGTGCCTCCTTGACAAGATGTAGTTGTCTATATTCTAAATCATATAAAATACAAATTTTTTTTGGAATTAAATGCTAAAAATGAAGATGAAACAAACAGGTAAATGTAAAAATCCATAAAACATGGTAATATCTAAATTCACTAATAATATGAAATTATTACAAAAGAAAAAGATACACACCAAAATATTAGGGAAGGCTTTTTCACCATCCTAAGAGAGTAGAGATAAAGTCCAATATAACACAGATGATGACATAATAGAAAAAGACACACCCTAAAATAATTAATCAATTTCAATACAAAGATACAATGGTTGTGCCTTCTTCACATTTTTTCTACTAAGTCAACAAAGTGGAAAATCATCTGTTTGAAAAGAGAATGAAAATAAATGTGATATGATTTATAAGAGCCCATACAAATAATGTGAATCTTTCTTACATAAACAAATAACAATGTTCATTGTGTTTGTTTATTGTAATTATTGTTAAAAAAAATTATAAAATTTTCTAGAATTTTTTATTACTAGAGTTTCATAATAAAATTATATACTTCATTGTAATGTTTGTTTTATGGTTTCTATATATTTTGCATTTAAAATTCAATGCATTAATTCAGGTATTCATTATTGGTTTCTATCTTTTACTATGAGAAAGTTTTTCTTAAAGTCGAATCATTGAGGATGAGATTTTATAGGAGATTTAAAAAGACCTTTTTTTGTCAATGGAAAATTTGGGGACAATAAACACTGATATGTAGTCATTAAAAATAGGGTTCTTTTTTTGTTTTTTTCCAATAGTTTTTTTACACCAGAGGCATTTTATTTGAGAAGGTATGCAAAAATTAATCTCATATATGCCTTGGAAACAAAGTTTTTTCCACCCATAATTTATGGAAACAAAGATCCCTTAGGTGAATTTGAAATACCCCTAATTTCATGAATGATCAAGTGAGTAGAAACATAGAGAGCAATGTGTGGCACACATTGTAGTAACAGGTCCTAAAATATAACTTTTTGGCATAGAAGAAATAACTTATTCTGCTTTAACTGACATTTATACCTCTAGGACCCCTAAGTACCTATTCATCACTTTAAACACATCTAGATGGTAAAATTACACGTGTTCCATCAACCATGGAATACAATTTGACCCATAAGCACATTTTCACTATTATTCAGGAGCACGAAAACATTGACAATAAATGTTGTCAAAGTTGAAGTTATAGTTGGAGAACTATGTTTTCACTACTTATTAAATGAAAAATTTCGCTATAAACATGTAAAAATTAAAGGATAATGTATAAAAATAGGATATTATCCTCCAATTATACTTGGTTGACAAACCCACCACCCATTCTATTCTAGTTTTTTTTCTTAACCTTAAGATATTGTAGTCACTAAAACTGATCTAAATTGAAAACGACCCATCCAATTGGGTTTAAATTTGGTATATAAATTTTTAATAATGATATATATGAATTAAATTTGGTCTCATCCTTTTAATACCTTTAAAAATCTCTAAATAGATGAATATATATTTCAGTTATGTGAAAGTCAAGAAAGTGAAGTTTTTGGAATAAAGAAACTTGTATATCTCTTAAAGTATTACCTTAAACATGAATTGAAACCTTTTACACACCTGTTAAATGATAATATTAAAATATTTATGTGATTTTAATATTTTTAATACTATCCAAATAATCTTATCAATGATTGTGTGTAATCACACTTGTGTCTAAAAAAACAAAACAGGGTTTTAAGAGACTAAAATTATTATAAATCCCAAATAATTGAGAGATGGAGCCTATAAATTTATATGTAGCTTGGATAAGTTTTATATAATGTTTCTAAGATGGTTATAAAGTCTTATGAAGAATATATAAGTAATAATGATTCATAATAGACATGAAACATATTTGTTAGTAGGCAAATTTTTGAGTTTTGTGAGAATTAACCAAAAGAAAGGACATAAATTGTTGAAACCATATGATTAATGATTGTATTAAGTGTCATATGGACCTGATAAAATTTGTTTAATGATATGATATTAAGTAAATAATGAGATAAATTTGGATTTTAGATTTGTAGACCTAAACAATAAGGATAAAAAATTAGTTTTCTGAGAGTGCAAGTTTAAATCAAGTTGTAAGTTAAGGGTGAAACCCTATGTGATAGGTTAAGAGCATCGAGGTGGACACAAAAACATTAAAAGAGGAATTTAATAATCTATTTTTTTCTAAATATGTCATGCAAGTATAAAATTTACATCATTAAGCTTATTTATTAACAATGCCAACCGCATGGACGTGGAAGCTTAATGATGTAAATCAAGTGGGAATGTGTCCTTCCTTATCTTGAAATGTTCATCCAACCATTTATCCCTAATTTTTTACCTTGCATACTGATAAAAAAAGTTCTCCCTAAATTTTTCCATAAATTCTAAACAAGGTACTTATTTTATAACAAGCTTACACCTTTTTTATTCTTTTACATTATAAGTCGTAGATTTGTGTTTGCTCAAACCAACTATGTCTTGTCCAATTGCACTTGTATGATCCTCATGGATACAATTATTTAATTTTTTAAATCCACCAAAAATGTTGTAATTTCCATCCAAACATACTTTCTTATAGAATAACTATCCATCTAGTCTTTCACAGAACAAAATTTAGAATAAATTCTTTAGCTGAATTTAGCATAACTTCTATGCCACACTCTTATAAAATGTTGTATGTAAACTATAATGAATATGAATGAAATAAATCATCGTGCATTTAAAATTAAACCTGTTTCATACAACAACAAGTGGTGTGTATGTGTGATTTATTATTACATAAAAAGGTTTGTTCATCTCAATAAATCTTTGACTACTAAAAATGTGTGGATGTTTTTCTAAAAATTTAGAGTATAATTATGTTTGAATCATATCCAAGAAATGTTCTAGATGCAATTCATAGTTACTAGAACTGACACCTTTTTTCACATCTCTTTCATTGGGTGAAACTCTTGTATTGTCTTTCCAAAATTATGTAGGTAACTCCTTTAGAGAATCGACTGTAAACTTGTCCTTTCATGGAAGTATACTAGAGAATGGCCAAAGCTCACTAGCATTGATTTTATTAATTTTTCCACATCTTCCAATTGATTTCATTAATATTTTATGTTTTATCAAGTGGTCATCTTATTTTTGTAATAAATCATTTTTTCCCTATTTGACCACATAATGCACAAGTTGTAATTATACACCAGAAAGCACTATAATATTTATTGCATGATTTTAGGCCTATAATATGATATGAATCATGTATATTTTTAAAAATTTAATTGTTTTCATATCCATTTAATATTTTCTTAATCTTAATGTGTACATTGTAGGTCTCATCTTAATCAATTTCATCAACAAAAAAAAAATTGACATTTTTTACTATGGTAATCCAATGTATGAAATAAAATGTCCTAAATTTATGAATCCAATCTTATTGAATGGTGGTCAGATATTCTATTATGTATTGGTTTAAAAATATTTGCATCGACGTAAATTAATTAATTATTTTTTCTATGCACAATTCTTGGAGGTTTTGTTAATGGTCAAATGTGTTGAGAGGGTATCTAAAAATCATTATTATTTTTGTTGTTTAGTGCTGGGATGACATTTTATTTGTTGTTTATTTATTAATTATATGTTTCCATAAAATTTTATTCATTTTTTGGGGGTAAAACATCATTCATAGACTCATCATCAACAAAATAAAATACTTTATACTTTGAATGTGAACTTTTAACATTATTTAATTCAATATTATCAATTTCATCATTATTCAATTCATTATTTTTAACTTCATCATTACTCAATTCATTAGCATTAGTGGTTGCACTTTTTATAGAACAAAATACTTGCATTCATACCTTGTGTTTTTCTCTCAACTCTTCTAATTGCTTTGATGTTTTATTCTTCAACTTCTTCCTCTTCCTTGAACATGATCTATCACCCATTGTAATTGATAATGTTTCAAAGGTGGGATCAAAATAATTCATTGAAATCATGCAGAGAATATGAAAAAGGTACATATATAATGTCTATCGGGACAAAATTCTTGATTTGGGTTAAAAATAGTAATTGAAAACTAAGTTTTATCTATAGAGGAAATAATGTGTATGCATTATTTATTATATGCATTCATCTTATATAAATATGCAATAATACTATCATAAAATGTAGTTTCCCCTTAATTTATCCCCTTAATTTGATTCATGTCCACATTAGGTTCAATTAGGCTAAAATTAGATTGAATCACTCAAAATTATGCTAAATTTACCCCTTGGCTGATGTCAATTAGTAGAAAATAGATTAAATTAGACTAAATTAGATTCATTTTATCCAAATTAGAGTAAATTATCCTAAATAGGATTTAAAATTAGTCCAATTTACATTCCATTCATGATAAAATTAGGGATTAAGGCCAACACATCATAAAATGTGGGCCACTTCAGCGCCTTTAATCACATCGTAGAGTCACATTTAGGTTGAATAGGTTGAAATTCACCATAATTGCCTTTGTATTTTAATTTATGATAGAATTATCTATCCAATTCATTTATGATTAATTTGAGGCAAGACCCTTTGAGCAAATCAGAATAAACATGTCTAGACCTAAGGAGCAAGGGTTACAATTAAATTTATTATCTTTTGAGAAACCAATAACAAGATTGGTTTCTCATCATTATAAATGATCCATGATAGTTATAAGAAAAATATAGGAAACCACTAAGGTGAACTTATGTGAATGATACCTTTATAATATCTAAAGGGACTTATCTACAAAATTATAGTAATTTTTTGGGTTGAGTCAAGATTCTTGGTCATTTGGTAACCTAATTGATAATTTTAACTTGTGAAAAACTTTTAGAGGCTTTGTAGATCATTGTTTTAAGTCTTTTAACTCTATTTAAGTCTTTTATCCAGAGTTAGAAATGAAAATGAGTAAATAATAAGGTTGAGAGTCAAATCTTGAACTAGATGCATGTAATAGTCCACCCTACCAAAAATTATAGGCTTTTAGGAAGAACTATTTGAAGATTGAATAAATTAGATACTTCTTGGCATCAATTTTTGGAATCAAGAGGATCCATGGTGATAGAAAAAATTGATGGATGGGATAATTAAAAGTGAGGTAAAACCAAGGTATTAGTATCTTTAGATTGTATAAGGGTATTTTAGGACTTAAACCTTGACTAGAGACATTAATCAATCATTGGTTGATCAAACATAAGAGATAGAGATCAAAATAAGTTCACTGGTATTTCAAGATCAATATAATAGATATTATTTGTGACAATAATTAAGAAACCTAGAAGTGGCATATATTCCTTCAAATGGTTAATATACAAAACAAAGGAAGAATGTACATGATATATGGTTAGTTTTAAGCTATGTGTTACATAGATTATATAATTAATTGAGCCATAAATTTGGTTCAGGGGCTTAAAATTTCCCAAATCATGTCCCTAATTGCACCAATTGAGTAATTAGATAAATTCATGAATAATCAAACTTAATTATGCCTCAAACCATATCATGTTCTTGTAGTTACGTTGAAGACATTTAAATTGGCCTCAAATGCCTCCTCAATTGAAGGAATCAAATTTTGCTTCATTATATATGGTGACATAAGGGTTAATCTCACTACAATCACATTATATAAGCTTTATGTAAATGTTAAATGGTTTTAAATTGGCCTAAAATTCCTTCATGAACTTGTATTTATGATAAAATTAGGGTTTAGGGTTATAACAATTGACTAATTCTCTCAATATGTAAGAAAATATGAGCTAATTGAACCCCAAATCACATCCTAGACTCATAAAACTAGGTTCAAATAGTTCAAATTGGCCCAAATTACCTTCATCAGAATGCATTTATAATGAAATTAGGGAACTAAAGGGTTGTATTTAGGCTATAAAATTAGGGTTTAGCCTATTTAAGGTTTAGTGCAATGGGTTTGTCTATACATGTGATGAAATTAGGATTTAGGAGAACTATATTTATGATAAAATTATGGTTTATGATGAAAATTTCATGAAACATGAGTTGGTTTAGACCCTTTAATCACATAGAAGACTTGTACTTAGGTTGAAATTTGCCATAATTACCTCCATGTTTGTATTTATGATAAAATTAGGGTTAATTAATCTATATGTTGCATATAATATATAATTGATTGGACCATTAATTTGGTTTAAGCGCTCAATTTTTCCCAAATCATGTCTCTAATTATACCAATTAAGTAATTGGCTCAATTAATGACATAGTCAAACTTAATTTAGCCCTAAATCATATCACATGCTCTTGCAGTTACATTGAATGGTTTAAAATTAGCCTCAAATATCTCCTTATTTTAATGAGTCAAATCTTTGGTTCATTATATATGATGACATTCTAGGATTGATTTACAAATCACATCATGTATACAATTTAAAATAGGTTCATCTGGCTAATTTTGACCCTGATTGTCTCCAAAATTGAACCAATCAACATTTACATTCATTATATGAGGTCCATTCAAGTTTATTGAGCTCAAAACCACATCTTATACATGTAAAACTTGCATTTAATGTTTCTTTGCTTCAATATCTAATGAAATTTAAGGTGATGAACCCCCAAATCACATTTTATAGTCATGAAATTAGGTTTAAGGGGCTCAAAATAGCCCCAATTTTCTTTAGATTCAACCATGTTTGACTATTTTGTTTATATTTATTATGAAATTGGGGTTGACACACTTGAACTAAGTCCCGATGACTCATGATTGGCTTAGGTTACACGCTAAATATTCTCATTACATTATCACATTCATAAATTTTCATCATATCTTCATATAACCTATTAAATCCATAGACCCTATCAAAATATAATTGCATCCTTTTTGTGGTAGTCTATATAGGGGAAAGGTACCACTAGTGACATGTACCTACTGATAGCCAAATAATTTTTTTATTAAGATATGCTCTATTAGTACAACATGTATTAGTGTGTATTATTATTATTATTATTATTATTATTATTATTATTATTATTATTATTATTATTATTATTATTATTATTATTATTATTATAATAACACAACACCTTAATTCACTATTAAAAATTAGGTACCTTTCCCCTATCATACTACACTTCACTTTAAAACTGAAATTATCACGACACACTACTATTAGGGAGTTAGAGATAAAAAAATACACATAACCATAGAATTGCTTTTTTGTGTTACAAAAAAATAATGTGTATGCATTATAATACATACATGTTACTTGAATTTAAATTTTAAAAAAATATCGTTTTGGATTGGAAATGGCTTGGATTCCTGAGCTAAAGGCTTGGAACTATCAATCTATAGTCCAGTCTAAGAGTTTTAAAAGAACACAAAAAATTACAACTTTCATTGTCAAATATGCTATGAATTTTAACCCAAAAAAATAAAAAATTATCATCATGACAATGATCATGCACTCATATTTTGAAATATATAATTTTTAGACTAATTTAAGGTTTCAAACTATGTTGATTTCCAACTATACCTTTTTTAGGCCACTACATGCCTTAAATATTCATGACTATGAATGTTTATTTAATTTTTTTTTCATTTATCCAAGTGTAAAACAAGTTATATGGTCACAAACTAATCCTAATTCTACACAGACTTTAAAAAACTCAATTTTGTGTTTTTGGTACTTGGGGGGACCGTACAACCGACTATCCATTTTTTTTTTAGTTTTTAGAATCTATTTACTAGAAAAACTAATAAAATAAAAAATATTCATTGAAAAAATAGAAAAATATATAGGTAATAAACTATAATATCTTATCTAAACATTCACAATTGGGTTTTAAACAATATTAAACTATGCTAAAAAGTGGGTGGGCTGCACGAGCATCTATCTAATTTATTTTCTTAATAAATAAGAATTCCTATTTAAATTTTAGATGTTTGACCTAGTTATACTTAACCAATTTTCATAAAAATTAATGTTTTGGAAACTAGAATCAAAATTATACAATTCATGTTCTTACACCATCTTCAATATTTGAGTGTAGCCATCTCAAATTATCTATAGAAATACATATTTCTAAAATTTCAAGAAAGTCATGTCCATAGGTAGGCCTTTTTTTATCCCCCAACTTGTGCACTTACCCATATATAGCTATGGCCTCTCTATAAATGGGACCCTCTTTTTTGTAGTTTCTATTTTTACAATATGCACGCTTATCTTGGGATTATATATGATACAGATAGATAAATTATTATATATATGAGACACACACACACACACACACACACACACACACACACATTACGATATTCATATAATAATATATTAAATATTATAAATAACTTAATACACATAATATATAAATTTATAAAATTAATCATATATATATATAAACATTGATGATCTGAGCCACACATCAAATTTGAAGCCTTTCTACATTAAAATTAGTTATCATGACATTTACATCGCACCCATGATATTATAAAATAGCCATTCAAAGATATTCCACCTTGTAAGTTATAGAGCCCTTTCCAATGGGTATAAGTCATGTCAATCAATTTGAATCCAAGTCTTGTCTATAATATGGGAATTTTATGATACAATATCAACATAAATTACCTATCATTAGTCCTCACAATCATTGCCTAAATCACTTAAAAATACTCCTTATTTGTAGATTTACTCATCATCCCCCAATAGCCCAATTCATAACTGGACACTTGGAAGTTACATAAGATAGGGGGTGAGAGGTGTGAACCTTGCATCAATTTATCAAAAAGAAGCAAGGGGAAACTGATGTATATGTATACATAGTGAGTATATGACCATATATTTATTTGACCATGTATTGAAGGTTGGATAAGGACATCATCAAAGCATGTAAGAAAGGGAAAGGAAATAAAGAACGTGCATATTTTGAATTGAATTGAAGAACAAGCACGTTGTTCTATAATGTGAATGACAAACCACTCGATCATTATTACATTAATGACTTGGTTTCTTGTTATGTTATATCTATTAAAAATTTATTTTTTTAGTATAGCTATATTAAATAATAATAAATACAATAATATTATATTATACTATTATACAT
Organism: Torreya grandis; assembly: GCA_037957365.1. Taxonomy (NCBI): domain Eukaryota; kingdom Viridiplantae; phylum Streptophyta; class Pinopsida; order Cupressales; family Taxaceae; genus Torreya; species Torreya grandis. The sequence goes on from JARHVA010003244.1 coordinate 1,745,196, forward strand.
TTATATTATATTACAATACCAATGTAATATATAGCATATAAGATGTAATTTTTAATTTTAGTAAAAAATGGTTTTGTAAAGCATAAAAGTGAAAATTGGTAGTCATATGTCACTTACAACTCATGACTAATACTTGTATCTTATCTTGTGTACACATAACGGTGAGCAATAATAATCATATATTTCTTGTGCAAGTGATAGTATGGAATGAGATTGTGTTCCTTCATAAAACATAGAAATGCGTTGTGTGGAGAGGAGGGATAGGCAACATAAAACATGAAAGTGATGAAATATTTCAAGGTGAGATACATGGTGATGGTGAGGTATAATGACAAGATATTTCATGTGATATCGGACACTATAGATCCCGTATCATATAATACACCTGGATTCAAGTTAGTTGTCAAATTTATAGGACTTACATATATTGCAGAGGTGTATGTAGCTTATAAAGTTGAGACATATTCGATTTGCCATTTTATATTGTTAAGTGTGGATGAGGACATCATTAATGTTTATTTGATTGTGACAAGACTCCACATTTGATGAGTGGTTCAAATCTGCATGACAATGTTATTGATGTGTGGACAAGACATTTAAAATTGGCATGTCAATGTAACAACATTACATAATGATACATGTTAGTTATATGAAATCAAGGTGGTCACTTATTTGATTGATTATTTTCTATTATAAATGGTGGATGAAGTCATCACAAAATTCAATTTTATTATGGTAGGGTTCCATAACTCTCTTTATATCTATTTGGTGAAAGGAAGAAATGTAAAATTTTCAAGATGACCACAAACACATCCAATTTTGTGTAGTTTTTTGGATGAGGGTTCAAATCTACACCAATTTTTACACGTTCTCCCAAAGAAGTATGGAAATCACATACTCCTCCCCCATATATTTTCCATGAGAAAAATAGCCCGATATATGAAAATAGGGTTTGATTTTTTTGCTTTTTAGATTTTTTATACCAAAACTATAATAAATAATATGAATGTCACAATCATCTCATTGAAAAAAATGTCAGATTCTAGCCAGTAATTTACTCCTCTATGTGCCTTCCTTCCATTAAGCCTAGGACATATGCACTCTACCCCAATGAAAAAATATGGGAGAGTCCAAGTCCAACAAAAACATAGATATTTTTGCATCTTAATTCAATTTAGGGCCAGTGATTTTTAGACAAGAGGAAATTTATTGAGATTTTAGGTGCATACTAAGTTAAACTTGGGTGAATAAATTGTGAATGATTGAGCCATGTGAGACTCTACTTGATCTTGGGAAATCCTTGAGGGCTTAAACATGTTTGGAAAAGGTTGAATATGCATTAGGGGCCATGGGAAAGTAAACCAAAGGGTTTAAAAACTAAAAATAAGTTTGGGAACGAGATGAAAGTGTTCAAGAGAGTGAGCAAAGTGAATTAAGGATTTGACAGTCATTGCCTTCTTTGCTTCCTTTCAAGCCCATTTTATGTTTCCCAAATCCTCACATTGATTGATAGGTGTTAAGATCTTATTTTTCATAAGCTCTGACTAACCTAATAGCCTATTTCTAATTGTTCAATGGCTCAAAACTATTATTGCCACTTGGTTAGGCTTCTTTCACCATAGGGTCTAATATCCCTTAAAGTTTGAGAGGGGTTAGGATTGGTAAGGTCTACTTACTCACCTTTAATTAGTTTCAAACATTCATATTCCATACCAAAATTGATAGGTAGGTACTACACTCCTCCATGTGCTTTTCTCTCTTTGAGCTTGGGACATGTGCACTCTACCACCCTAAGAAATGTTGGGACTAATGGGTGGTCTCCACACATCACATTGTAGACCCATGTGTTATATATCTCAAGCACATTATGCATTTTCCACATGTTATAATATTAATCACTATGGGACCAACATCACTTTATTTAATTCCTCTCAAACCCCTTTTATGTTTCCCAGTTCCTCACTCTACTTGACAAGTGTTAGAGTATAATTTGTCGAGGGCTTTGACAGGCCTGTCAGCATATATCCACCTGGTTTCTAACTTAATCTTTCCCTCTAGGGTCTGAATTTGCTATTAGCCCTAGAGGGGTTGGGACTAGAAAAGGTAACATGTTTGTGTTTCCTTGGTTTCAGATATTTCTAGGCCTTGCTAGAACTAGCAAGTTAGGACTACACTCCTCCACATGCCTTCCTCTCATTGAGCTTAGGCCCTGTACACCCTGCCACTTAGGGAGAGGCCAAGAGAGTATGATCCTATTAAATATTTAGGTATTTTTGTATTTTACTTTGGGTTAGGACAAGTGTTTATCAACTAATAATTAATAGTTTATGAGTTGGGGTGAATTATGATTTAAAATTTGGGAAAATAAATTGTGAATATTTGAGCCACATCAGACTCTGCTTGAGCTCAAGAAAGCCTTGAAGGCTTAAACATGTTGGGAAAAGGTTGAATATGAATTAAACCTTGTGTTAGGAGATAGGTTTGTAATTATTAGAGTTTTGGGATAGGCATTGTATTGATTGGTGGTGATGGAGTTGGTATTTTTGGTGAAGCTCCCAAGAACTTGATTTTACTAAAAATAGTTTAGACAAGGGAGATTTTCATTTCCAAACACTATATTTTAATAGATAATGATTAAGTTTTTATTTTGCATTCTATTTTTGGTTCTTGTGGCTATCAAGATCAAAAATAGGACATGATTTTTCTAACTTTAGAATGATTTTAAGGATAGAGGTTGCATCATTGAGATTCCTTCCTTAAATATATTATAATCCAGCAAAATTTGATAAATTAGTGTTATTGGTTTATCGATAAAGTGTAAAAAACTCTAACCTAGACTATATATAATATTTATTTATAATATCATGAAACCCCTACAAGCCAAATTACATAGAGTATGTAGTTTAAGAATAGAGAAGAAGAGAATGAGAGTAAGTAAGGCAATGGTTACATGGAGGGCAGGTTAGGAGAAGATGAAGATGATGCAGATTAATAGTGAAAAATACATGTTAAAAACCTTATTAATGGTGACTAAAAATTAAAATGTTGGAAGGAAATGAGCCAAATCCAAAAACAAAGATGAAAATTGGTAGGACAGGACTACGCTCCTCCACATGCCTTCCTCTCATTGAGCCTAGGCCTTGTGCACTCTACCACCCTAGGAGAGGTTGAGAGACTTTGAGCTTGATAAGGACACAGGTATTTTTTCATTTTACTTGGGGTTAGGGTGAGTGTTTATTGGCCAAGTGGAAATTTATTGTGATATAAGCTTGGTCAAATAAATTATGAATGCTATATCCATATCAGACTCCTCTTGAGCTCAATAAATCTGCAAGGGTTTAAACATGCTAAGAAAATGTTGGATATGCATTAGAGACCCCAAAAAATTAAATCATGTGCTTTAAAATCTGAAAATGAATCCAATAATCAAATAAAAGGGTTTGGGAGAATAGAAAAGGGTGTGTTTTATAAGAGTTCCAAATATTTTACAAAGTATATTCCATATGGGTGCATAAGAGGTCATCTTTATTGATACAATGTGAATGTCATGATAAAGGAGTAACTAGTTGAGATAATAGGTGAATGATTGGTCATTAGTCCTAGGTGGCAGGGATGGTTGGTGAATTAAATTATCAAGCATTATGTGGTGTCCACATCATACACCTAAAAGGGGAACACTTAAATGGGCAATATACTCTATTAATGAAAAGAAATAACTTCTAAATTCTTTCTAGAATTCTTTGAACACTTGGGGTAACTACTAGTATATATACATATGAAAACGATAGAATTGTTAGAGTTAAAACAAAGTTAATAATTCTATTATCTCTACATAATATTTTTAAAAATATTGAAATTAACAAAATAAAACTTTCAAAAATAAATATACCTTTTTCATTATCTTTAGATTATCTTATTTCTTGTTTTTTGTCTCTTTTTTATGGTTTTTTTTTTGCGTGTTTTTTTTTAAATGATTTTTTTTTAAAATTTTTAAAATGAAAAGTAATTATTTATGTTTAAATCACTTTTTTTATTTAAATTTAAATTTTTGGATTATAAGATTACATTTTTTATATCAAAGTAAATGTTCTCAAATAATGTTGGTCATTGAATTTCCTTTCACAAACACAATATTAGAGCCTTATTTAGATTGAATCCATTGTATAGTATGCCTCTCAATGTAATGTGATATAATTAAGTAAACTATACATTAAATTCTATATTTATAAAATCTATAGTTTATTTAATTTAAAAGGAAATAAATAATAAAAAAAGAAGTTTCTATTTTATTAATTATAAGAATATTTTTTTTATTGAAAAGAATAATTTCATTAATAAAACAAAATATAATACACCATAATAATACAAAAATGATGGGTGGAAAAGTCACAACCCAAAAGCATATCCAAACTACTAAAACAAGCCTTGAGAATAAACCAATGTCAATAAAAGGCCATGACATGGATATTACATCTAAGGTTAAATTAATTCAAGTGAACATCAACCATAAAAAGGATAAAAATAATCATTAACAAAAAATAACACATTAAACAACAACAACAAACATGGTAGTATGTGGAGGCAGAGGATCTTAAGGGTTTCCTCCTTAACCACTTGAGAAAGGGGTCTCCATCAACTAGCATGGGATCCAAACCATCAATGTGTTGATTATATTTAGTAACATCACATTTCTTAATTACAATATCCTACCTCAAGGATGAAATGGTGAAAGTGTCCTATGGAGGAAGACCCCGTGACCCCATACCACCACCACTATCTCTGGAATCCATGTGAGATCCATGGTGTGGATATGGCCACCATCGATGAGGAGAGGCACTCCTCCAACTCATAGTATACGTGTTGTGATAACATCAATGTCTACCCCCATTCCCATGGCCCAAGTGTGTTGGGGATGGTTGTGGTAGGCATCTATAGACTCATAGCTAATCACATAAGGAGCATTCCCCCAATAATCTAAGATAGATTGCATATGGTGGATCTCAAGCTAAACTTTATTTGTTTGAATTTGGATCTGGAGGTTAACATTAGACATCACAAAAACTTTGTTACTTACATAAAAAATTTATTCCATAACGTCATGATTAAAAAAAATCTTTATTTCAATATTTTTAAACACGAAAAAGAATATAAATATGGAAAGTATGTTGTAATGTATTATATCTTGTAGAGAGGAAGGTGAATTCCCCCACAATATCCATATTACACATTTACGTTTCAATCCTAAAGGGCTTGAAGAGTGTATGAATCCATATCCAAGCTGACTAAGCATGAGGGCAAAACCAAAAGAGGTTTTTAAGGGATTATGGTTAGTGATAGGTGAGTTAGGTAGGATTTTAAACCCCCATGTGCTTAAGATAATAACCCATAGGTAGGGTTTATTAAATACTATCCAAATGAAATGGGATTTTTTAGGTTCAATGAAATCCACCTAGTTTTTATCAAACCTTCTAATCTAGATATGGTGAAGGGATATAAGATTCCAATAATGATTGAGGTTTTTATTATCAATATGTTGACGGGATAAAAATTCATATCCAAGTCAAAGAGAGTAGTGATGAAATAATGTATCCATTAGCCAAAAAAAGTCTTTCCAACATGGCGTGAGAGAGATAACACCAATTTTATGTAGATGATCATTAGGGATGAAACTCTATAATTCAAAAATAAAAAGTGCATCTTAATTATTAAGCTTAAACTTAGACTTCACAAGATTTCATGGAAGCTAGTCCTAAATGATATTAAATAAAATGTCCCCAATTGTGTAGATAAATTTTTTAAACAAACTCAAACATTCAATAAAAGGGACCATCATGAAAGGAACGTAATGTAGATTTAGTGTGGTAGACTAGGAAATAGATTAATCATTAAGTAAGATACCACTTTGAAACCCTTCCCCCACCCAAATGTGGTTTGGTTTGATATTCTCCAAATCCCTCTAGATACATTTAGTAGTAAAAGTGACCTCACTTTAATAGAAATATAAGTGATGAGGGTGTTGGGTAGACTAATTCCTTTACAGACCTTTCGGCCAAGAGGGTAGTCTTGAGAGATGTAGTGATTCAATAAAAAAATTTAGGATTCATCCCATTCCATATTTCTAATAATCCATTTGAGATTGAGATCAGACCTTGAAGCTTAATGTCAATGAGCCTAAGACCACAAACCTATTTAGGTTGATAACAAATAGCCCAAGAGACCCTAGGAAAACCATGATGGCCTTCAGAATTGGCCCATATAAAGTCTCTTATGAGTTTCTTAATCTCTTCATCAGAAGAATTGGAAGGATCCCAATAGGATGAGTAGTAAACATGATTAGAAATGATCACCTTATAATAAATCTAAAACATCGAAGCTAAAGTCAAGAGTTTGGTGATCTAGAAAGAAACTTTATTATCAAGCCTTCAAACCACATAGGACCATAAATTAGTGGGTGAAGATCTAAAAGCAAAGGGAATTCATAATAAATTAAACTAAAATATGAAGATAATCCAATACCATTAGTGTCCATCCAACCAAAGGAGTTTGGGAGAGAGGGATTAGCGATAACACTGTGTATTTTGCCATTGAATGGAATACATAGAAGTGAGGTAAAAAGTGTCTTTAAAATCTATGCCATGTTTAAAGATCCCTCTTCATCCTAACGAGTGAGGAATGAGTCATCAAAAAAGTGCCCATTAATCAACTAATAGTCTGGTTTAGGGAGAGACATACCCTTTACCAAACCCCTAGAAGCATAGTTATCTAGAAGATAATTAAAACCCTCGGTAGTAAAAATATAAAGTGAAGGAGATATAGGGCACCCTTATATGATAGATATATGAATATCAAAGCATTTATATTGAGAACCATTTATACTAATGCAATCACCATCACCCTAAAAAAACATATTAACAATTTATACAAACATGCAGCCAAAACCAAGAGCCTAAAGCATAGCTATAATGAAAGTACATTCAATTTGATCATAAGATTTTTAAAAATCAATATTAATGAATAAAACCTTTTAGCTTAACATCCTAGTCCATTCCATACCTTAATATAGTAATGACGTTGTCCAAAATATATTTGTGTTGAATAATATTGATTTTCTCACTTCTCACAATTAAGGGGAGAAGGTGTTTTATTCTGAGGTCAAGAGCTTTAGCTATAATTTTATAAGATACATTAAAAAGAGTGATAGGCATCTAGTTGTTAACAACCTTAGGGTACCCAAATTTAGGAATGAATTTTATGTTTCCTTGATTAATGAGAGAGCCCAAAGAGTTGGACAAATCAATTTCATAATAAATATTATGGAGATCAGGTCCAATAGTATCTCAAAATATTTAGTAGAAATCACAAGGAAAACTATGAATTCTTGGGGATTTATTAGTGGTCATATACATAGAAACTTTTTAAAGATCACTCAAGATGAGGGTTCTATTGCATGTGATTATTTGAGCTTTAGATAGATAACATGGGACAACTCACAAGAATAGAGAGAGGTTAGCTTCATGAGCAAGAGAGGTGAGATGAGCATCAAATACACCATGATAGTGATGCATATAATATTTAAAAATGTTAGGTAATTTGTTAAATATGGATGATTAATATCTAATGGCTTTGATAATATCTACAACTTCTTTAGAGTAGAGGAGAAAAAAAAATTCTTTGGTCACTTTATTGCCAAGTTTTGTCCAATGCATCTGAGCTCTACTTTATGCTTCTATAGTCTTGTAAGCCTTGGCCAATTGGGTTTTATGTCTCTATATGGATGTTTGAGCTTAAATAAGAGGGATAAAATGTGAGGATTCCAAATCCTCTGAAACCCCAAAGTGTTAATGATTTATGTATGATGGATACAATAACAAAATATTACAGCTTGCTTATCATATATCCAAAGAAAAGCTATGGTGCGAGCTATGGCTTCTTCCCAGTAATCAATATAGCCAATATAGCTATTGGGTTTAGGAGTGAAGTTATAAATTTGAATGATATAAACAAATGTCTACTCAAGACTGAGATGGGTAGTGTTGATGTAAAACATAGAATTTTGGGGATTTATAGAAAAAAATTAATGAAATAAACTGGAAGACATGAAAAAATTAATGAAACTAATACCAATGAGCTCTAGTTATTCTTTGGTAGACATCCATGAAAAGATAAGGCTATATATGATGCTTTCATAGAGTTACTTGAATAATACAAGAGTTTTGCCTAATGCAAGAGATGTAGTGAAAATAAGAGTTAGTTATCATAACTATGAACCACATCTAAAAAAATTCTTGGATATGAATTAAACATAATTATATTCTATGTTTTTGGAAAAACATCCATAGATTTATATTGGTCAAAGATTTTTTGAGATGGCCAAACCTTTTTATGTAAAAATAAATCACGCACACATCACTTATTGTTGTAGGAAACAAGTAAAATTTTCGATGTACCATGATTTTTTTTTCTATATTCATTTTACTTTTCATATTGACAACATTTTTTAGGAGTGTGACATAAAAGTTCTGCCAAAATCATCTACATAATTTATTCCATTTTTTGTGTGAAAGACTGGATGGATAGTTATTTTATAATAAAACATGTTTGCATGGAAATTCTAACATTTATAGTAGATTTAAAAAATAAAATAATTGTATCTATGAGGAGAGTAAAAGTGCAATTAGATAAGAATTAATTGGTTTGATCAGATACAAATCTATGAATTATTAGTAAAATATGGAAAAGAATTAAAAAAAGTGTGAAATTGTTACAAAACATATACTTGCTTTAGAGTTTATGGATAAATTTAGGGAGAAAAATGTTTATGAGTATGAAAGGTACACACATAGGGCTATATGGTTGGATGAACATTTCAAGCTAAGGAAGGACACATTCCCACTTGATTTGATTGTTTTAGTAGTTAAATTTACTAAAAATTACACATTAAAACCACAAATGAAAGTTCAATCATAGTATTATAACTCACCATAAGTTGCCATGTTCATGTATATAGTATCCATGCATGAACCTAATAGTAAAAACCAAAATAAAAAATATCAAGGGATTACCATTTCTATATTAGTGATGATGGATCACATTGTACAGAGTACGTGTAAGGATATTTTGATAAGTTATATGGATAGTTAACTTAGAGGAACCTTACTTTCAATTAACATTACATTTGGTCAGATAATTGCACATTACAATTCAAGAATGCAAGAATGTTTTATTGGTTGAGTAGGATGCATGTTACCACTGAAATATAACATATTTTGAGTTTTACTGATGCTAGCCACAAAAAAGGGGAAAATGACAGTGCTAGATCATGTGAAAAAAGAGCCATTACAAAGATGAGTTGAAATTTAAAGAGGTTTCTAATTTTAATGATGAAAAAACTATGGCTCAATGGTTTAATTAGAACATGTGACATGGTTCTCAATTAAATTCTACTTTTCATAGACATGTTTGATTAATGGAAGAAGAACACTTGGAAAACTACGAGGATTATATGACTCAAATGGGTTAAATTAAGATCAATCTCATGACTCTCAACCACAAGGCTAATTTGTGGCTCTCTCACAACCCTTCACCTTCTATAGATGAGTACTATGTTCCAAATAAGAGGCAACCCATCAATATTGAAGAATTTTCCTATATAGTTCATCTTTAAATTAGTTTGCATCCCTCTCATACCTCATAGAGGGAAATCATATGAATCTTAATGGTTTTAAATTGATTTTAATTCATGGAATTTTATAGGTGTAACTAATTTGAAATGTAACTATACAGTCAAGAACAATTGTCATAACTTATCCAAAATGATTTTTAATGCATGCAAGAAGATAAAATCTCTAGCTTCTTCATTTAGTATATTGGTCACATTATCTGGCATGAGGACCTTTGTCATGTCACTTGTAATGAGCCCTATTAAGGTACTATTGTCACCCTTTTGGTAACTGAGATTTATCTATTTATTATTTCTCAAGGTTTTGACCCCACCTAGTAGGTGGTTTAGAATATTTTTCACTTTTATAGTCACATCATTGGCCTTATCAACCTATATGTGTACAATGATGATGTAGAAAGGACCTTTATCTAGATATTGTTGGTAGATTCCATTATGGATTCCCACTAGATCCTCTACATGTATTTAAACATGGTTGAGTCTATAGAATACAAAGAAGGAAGCCTCCCTATGCGATGTTGTGCATGGGAGTGGGAGGCATGGTTTTACATGTGTAACAAACTTGGGGTTTTTAATCCCAATCACCACTAGAGGATAAATTCAAATTATCCTGGTTCACCTAGTCTAATTTTTGCCACAAAGAAGACAAAGTAGTTAAGAATATTTACCATACATTTATAGCATAACATAAGTTTTTTTCTTTGTTCTTTATCAAGTGCTTGGATTGTTTTTGAAATCAATTATTTTTCCATGTTTGACCACTTATTGTACAAGTTTTAATTTTATGCCATGAAACATTACAATATTCATTGAAAGATTTTGGGCCTGTAGTTATGATATACATAATGTATATTTCTAACAATTTCATTATTTTCATCATCTATGTGATTATACACCATGCAACATTATACTATTTATTGCATGATTTTTGGCTTGCAATTATGATATGCATCATGTTTATTTCCAATAATTTCATTATTTTCATCATCCATGGTAGATTTTATTAATCCTAATATTTACATTATATGTCTCATCCTAATTAGTTTTTATCAATGAAACAAATAATTGACATTTTTTACTATCATAATCCAATCTATGAAAGAAACTATCCCAAATTTCTTGAGGAATTTTATTGAATGTTGGTCAGACATTTTATTCCACATTGGTTTCAAAATATTTTCATCAACTTTAATTAATTACTTGTTTTTACCATGCACAATTCTTGGAGGTGTTGTTAATGGTGGAATTTATTGAGAGGGTGTTCCAAAATCATCATTAGTTTCATTTTTAAGTGGTGGGATGACATTTTATTCCTTATTTATTTATTCATTATATGCTTCCATGAAATTTTCTTCATTTTTAATTTCATCATTATTTCTTTGCATGAAATTTTCTTCATTTTGGGGGGTAAATAATCATGCATAGACTCATCATTAACAATACCAAAAAAATTATACTTTGAATGTGAACTTACAACATTATCTAATTCATTATTGTCAATTTCATCATTATTCAATTCATTATTATTCAATTCATTAAGATTTATGGTTATACTTTATCTAGAATGAAGTTCTTGCATTTGTACCTTGTGTTTTTCTCTCAACTCTTCTAATTACTATGGTGTTTTATTCTTCAACTTCTTCCTCTTCCTTGAATGCGATCTGTCACCCATTGGAATTGATAGATTTTCAAATGTGGGGTCAAAAAATTTACTTAAAAGCATGCAAGGAATATATAGAAAGTACATAGAGAAGCTTTGTGAAGACAAAATTCTTGATTTGGGTTAAAAATAGTCATTCAAAACTAATTTCTGTCTATATATTAAATAAAACATACGTGTTATTTATTTTATAGTTTCATCCTACATAATTATGCAATAATACTTTCATAAAATGTAATTGCCCCTTCAATTAGCCCCTTAATTTGAATCATGTCCACATTAGGTTTAATTAGGCCAAAATTAGATTCAATCACTCAAAATTAGGTTCAATTTTCCCCTTGGTTGATGTCAAATAGTCTGAAATAGATTTAATTAGTCCAAATTAGATTCTATTAGCCTGAATTAGATTTTACATTATTCCAAATTACATTCAATTCATGATTAAATTAGGGTTTAAGGCCAACATATGTCATGAAACATGGGATCATTCAGCCCCTTTAATCACATCATAGACTCGCACTTAGGTTCAATAGGTTCAAATTCACCATAATTGCCTTTATTTTTGAATTTATGATAAAATTACCTATCTAAGTCATTGGTGCTTAATTTGAGGCAAGAATCTTTGAGGAAATTAGATTATGTCTACATAGACTTAAGGATTAGGGGTTACATTTGAATTTATTTTCTTTTGAGAAACTAATAATTAGATTGGTTTCTCATCATTATAGATTATCCATGATAGTTCCAAGAAGCATCTAGGAAATCATTGAGGTGAAATTCAATGAATAACACTTTTCTAAGATCTAAAGGGAACTATCAACAAACCTATAGTAGTTTTTAGGTTTGAATCAAGACTCTTGGTCATTTGGAAACCTAATTGATAGTTTGAACTTGTGAAAAACTTTTAGAGGCTCTGAAGATTATTGTTTTAATTTTTTCATCTAGAGTTGGAAAGGAGAATGAGTAAAGAATAAATTTGGGAGTCAAGTATTGAACTAGATACAAGTAATAGTCCAACCTACCATAAATTAAAACCTTCCAAGAAGAACCATTTGATGAATGAATAAATTAGACTCGTATTGGAATCAATTTGTGCAATTTAGAGTATCCATGGTGAAATAAAAAATTGATGGATGGGATAATTCAAAGTGAGGTAAAACTAAGGTATTGGTTTCTTGAGCTTGTAAAAGGGTATTTTAAGACCTACACCTTGTATAAAGACATTATTTTATCTTTGTCTAATAAAACACAAGAGACATAGATAAAAATAAGTTCATGGCTCTTTCAAGACCAATATAATAGATATTCTTTGTTACAATCATTAAGAGACCTAGAAGTGGCCTATATTCCTTCAAGTTGGTTATATATAAAACAAACGCAGAATGTACATGATATATGGTCATTTTTAACCCATGTGCTACATATATTTTATAATCAATTGAGCCATAAATTTGGTTTAGGGGGTCAATTTTTCCCAATTCACTCCCTAATTCCACCAATTGACTAATTAGATAAATTCATGAGATAATCAAACTTAATTTTACCTCAAACCATATCTTACTTTTGTAGTTAGGTTAAATGTGTTTAAATTCACCTCAAATGCCTCCTTGGTGAAATGAATAAACTCTTTGTTTAATTACATATGATGACATTAGGGTTAATTTCACTCCAATCACATTCTATAAGTTCTACGTAGATGTTCAATGAGTTCAGATTGGCCTCAATTTCCTCCATAAACTTTTATTTATGATAAAATTAGGGTTTAGGGTTTAAAATTGTAAAAACTGACTAATTAGCTCAATATGTAAGTCAATATGAGCTAATTTATTACCAAATCACATCTTATGCTTGTAAAAATAGGTTCAATAGGGTTACATTGTCCCAATTACCTTCATGAGAATGCATTTATGATGAAATTAAAGAGCTTAGGGATTGTATTCAAGTCATAAAATTAGGGTTTGTCTCATTTAGGGTTTAGTGTAACATGTTTGTATATACATTTTATTAAATTAGGGTTTAAGGGAACTATATTTATGCTAAAATCATGGTTTATGGTCAACATGTCATGAAACATGAGTTAATTTAGACCCTTTAATCACATTGTAGACTTCTATTTAGGTTTAAATTGGGAACAATTTCCTTTATGATAACATTAGGGTCAGTTAATCCATATGTTGCATATATTATACAATCGATTGGGCCATGAATCTGGTGTAGGGGATAAATTTTTCCCAAATCATGTCCTTAAATGCACCAATTATCTAATTACCTCAAATCATGACATAATAGAACTTAATTTAACCCCAAATCATATCACATGCTCTTGTAGTTACATATAAGTGTTTCAAATTAGCCTCAAATGCCTCTTTGATTGAATCTATTTACTCTTTAGTTCATTATAAATGATGACATTATATGGTTAATTTCAATCCAAATCACATCATGTATACAATTTATAATAGGTTCATGGGGCTCATTTTGACCCTAATTATCTCCATAATTGAACCAATCGACATTTACATTCATTATATGATGGTCCATTCAAGCTTATTGAGTTCAAAAACACATCCTATACATGTAAAACTTACATCTAATGTTTTTTTACTTCAATATATGGTGAATTTGGAGGTGATCAACCCCCAAATCACATTTTATAGTCATACAATTAGGTGCAAGGGGATTAAAATAGCCTCAATTTCCTTCAAATTCAACCATGTTTGATTATTTTGTTTAAATGTTTTTATGACATTTGACTTGGCATGCTAGACTTGAACTAATTCTTGATGTATCATGCTTAGATTAGGATGCATGTTAAGTATTCTAACTACATTATCACATTTAGACATTTTCATCATGTATTCAAATAAACTATTATCCAAGGCCATATATTTTATCAAAATATAAATGCAGCCTTTTATGGTAGTGTTTATATGGGAAAGGTACTAGTAGTGACCTACACCTAATAATAGCCAAACAAGTTTTTTTTATTAAGGTGTGATCCATCAATGGAAAATATATTAGTATGTATAAATATTAGTGTGTATTTATTATTATATTATGATACTATAACACCTTAATACACTATATAAGTTTAGGAACATTTCCCCTATCATGATACACTTCACTTTGAAATTTAAATAATCACAACACACCATTATTAGGGAGCTAAAGATAAAAAATACACATACCCATTTGCTTTTTTTGTGTTATGAAAAAATAACATGTACATGTTATAATGCATAATCATTACTTAAATTTGAATTCAAAAAATGATCCTTTTGGCTTGAAAATGGCTTGGATTGTTGATCCAAAGGGTTGGACCTATTAATCTACAATCGATTCTGAGAGTTTTGATAGAAAATAGAAAATTCCAAATTCCATTGCCAAATAAAATATGAATTTAAATAATAAAATTCAAAAAATTATTGGCATGACAATGAGTCAACTCTCGTATGTTTAAATATATGATTTTTATAATTCCTAGACTATTTTAAGGGTTCAAACTATATTAATTTCTAACTATACCTTTTTTAGGCCACTACATACCACAAATATAGATTCCTATTCATGTTCATGTAAATTTTTTTTTTTAAAAAAATTTATCCAAGTTCAAAACAAATTATATGGTCACAAAGTAGGCCTCAATCTACATACATTTAAAAAAATAAGTCTTTTAGGTACTTAGGGGGGCCGCATGGCTGGCTATCCATTTTTTCATTAGTTTTTAGGATCTATTTACTTGTAAAATTTATAAAAAAAATATTCATTTAAAAAATATAAAAATATATAGGTCATAAACTAGAAGATTTTATCTAAATATTCACCAAAGGGTTTCAAACAATATTAAACAGTGCTAAAAAAATGGTGGGCCACACAGATGTCTATTTAATCTATTTTCTTAAAAAAATAGAGTCCGTCTTCAAATTTTAGATGTTTGACATAGTTATACTTAACCATTTTTTTAAAAAATTATGTTTTGGAAATTAGACTTAAAATGTTATAATTTATGCTCTTACACCATCTTCAAATTTTCAGTGTCACTGTCTCAAATTATCTATAGAAGTTTAGAATTTTCAAATTTTAGGAAAATCATATGAATAGGTAGGCCCTTTTTTGTACCCCAACTATGTGCACTTACCCCTATACAACTATGGCCTCTTTATAAGTGGGACCCTATTTTTTGTAGGTTCTATTTCCTTAATATGTGTGCTTATCATACATACATACATACATACATACATATATATATATATATATATATATATATATATATATATATAGACACACAAAAATATATTACAATATTCATATAATAAAATATTAAATATTATAAATAAATTATTTACGCATAGTATATAAATTTATAAAAATTAATATTATATATATATATATATATATATATATATATATATATATATATATATATGAATGATAGACACACAAAAATATATTACAATAATCATATAATAAAATATTAAATATTATAAATAAATTATTTACGCATAATATATAAATTTATAAAAATTAATCTTATATCTATATATATATATAGACACACACACACACACAATTTATAGTATATGATAGACACACAAAA
Source organism: Torreya grandis (assembly GCA_037957365.1). Classification (NCBI taxonomy): domain Eukaryota; kingdom Viridiplantae; phylum Streptophyta; class Pinopsida; order Cupressales; family Taxaceae; genus Torreya; species Torreya grandis. The sequence goes on from JARHVA010003244.1 coordinate 1,761,132, forward strand.
ATATATTACAATAATCATATAATAAAATATTAAATATTATAAATAAATTATTTATGCATAATATATAAATTTATAAAAATTAATCTTATATCTATATATATATATATATATATATATAGACACACACACACACACAATTTATAGTATATGATAGACACACAAAAATATATTACAATAATCATATAATAAAATATTAAATATTATAAATAAATTATTTACGCATAATATATAAATTTATAAAAATTAATCTTATATCTACACACACACACACACACACACACACACACACACACACACACACACACACAATTTATAGTTAAAGAATTATATAATATAATTAGATATAATCCTATTGTATTATATTTATAATTAATATATATTATCAATATCACATTGATGATGTGAGCCACACATTGAATGTGAAGCATTTATACAATAAAATCTATTATCATGACATCTACATCATATACATGATAATATAAAATAGACAGTGAAAGAGCTGACACCCTACAAGTTATATACCCATTTCCAATGGGTATAGGTCATGTCAGTCGATTCACTCCCTTGAATCCAAGTCTAGTCTACAATATGGGCCTTTAGGGTACAATATTACTATAAATTCCATATAATTACCCCTCTCAATCATTTCCTAACTCACTTGAAAATATTCCCTATTTGCAAAAATTTTCATCATCCTCCCAATAGCCCAACATATATTGGACCTTTGGACGCTGCATAAGACATGGGTGAGAGGTGTGTGGCTTACATCAATTTGTCAAAATAATCAAGGGGAAACTAATGTACATGTATACATAGTGAGTATATGACCATATATTTAATCAACCATGTATTGGAGATCGGTTAAGGATGTCATCAAAGCATGGAAGAAAGGGCAACGTGATAAAGAACATGCAAATTTTTAATTGAATTGAAGAACATGCCAGTTGTTCTAAAATGTGAATGGCAACACGACTAGATCATTGTTATATTAGTGACTTGGTTGTTTGTTATGTTATATCTCCTATAAATGTATTATTTAGGATAGCTATAGTAAACAATAATAAATACAATAATATTATACTGTATTATTATACATTTATACTATATTATAGTACTAATGTAATATATAGAATACGAGATATAATTTTTGGTTTTAGAAAATCATGGTTTTGCAAAGCCTAAGAGTTAAAATTGATAGTCACATGTCACTTGAAACCCATGACTTATTTTCTCATCTTAGATTTTGTTGACATAACGATGAGTAACAATACTCGTAGATATCTTTTGCAGGTGATAGTATAGAATGAAATTTTGTGCTTTACATAAAACAGAAATGCATTGTATGGAGAGGAGGGTTAGGCAATATAAAACATGCAAGTGATGAAATATTTCAAGGTGAGATAAATGGAGATGGTGAGGTATAATGACAAATAATTTCATGTGATAACAAATACCATAAATCCCATATCATACACTACATACATTTAGGCCAGTAATTGGATTTATAGGACTTACACATATTGTAAAGGGGTACATAGCTAATAAAGTTGCATCATCTTTAATTGGCCATTTTATATTTTTAAAGGTGGATGAGGATGTCATGAATGTTTATTTAATTATGATAAAACTCCACATCTGAGTAGTGGTTTGCATCTGCATGACAATGTTACTTATGTGTGGATAAGGCATTAAAAATTGGCATGTCAATGTAAAAAAATTGTATAATGATACATGTCAGTTTTATCAAAGCAACATGGTCATATATTTGCTTGATTATTTTATATTGTAAAGGGTTGATGAAGGCATCATGAGTTTCAATTTTATTGTGGTAGGTTTCCATGACTCTCTTTGTATTTATTTAGTGAAAGGAAGAAATATACAATTTTCATGATGACCACAAACGTAGTGAATTTTGCGTAATTTTTTGGATGGGGGTTCAAATTTACACCAATTCATATATGTTTTCTCCAAGCACTATGAAAATTACATCCTCCTCTCCCATATAATTTCCATGAGATAAATATCTAGTTATATGCAAATGGGGTTTGAATTATTTTTCTGTAGTAATTTTTTGTACCAAAACTATTATAGATAATATGAATGTCATAATCATCTCACTGCAAAATAATAACTTGATATTTTAGCCAGTACTTTGTTCTTCTATGTGCCTTACTCTCATTGATTTTGGGAACTATGCACTTTACCATTGTGGGAAAGGTTGGCAGTGTCTATGTCTAACAAAGACTTTTATGTTTTAATTTGGGTTGGGGTTAGTGTTTATCAAACAAATGGAAATTTATTGTGAGTTTGGGTGCATACTGGGTTAGAAAAGGGTGAATAAACTATGAATGGTTGAGCCACATGAGACTCCACTTGAGGTTGGGAAAGCCTTGAGGGCTTAAACATGTTGGGAAAGGGTTGAATATGCATTAGGGCCCCTAGGAAAGTAAAACAAAGGATTTAAAAACTAAAAATAAGTTTGGGAATTAGGTAAAATGGTTCAAGAGAGTGAAAAAAGGGAATTTGGGATTTGATGCTCATTGCCTTATTTACTTCCTCTTAGACCCATTTTATGTTTCCTAGATCCTAACCCCACTTGATAGTAATTGAGATCTTATTTTTCACAAGCTCTGACTAGTGTACCAGCCTATATCCACTTGGTCCATAGCTCAAAACTATGGATTTGACTTGGCTAGCCTTTATTCACCCTAGTATCTAACATCCCTAGCAGACCGAGAGGGGTAAAAAATGGAAAGGACCACATGCTCACCTTTTATTAGTTTTGAGCACTCCTAGGCCCTACCAAAACTGATAGGTCAGGACATCACTCCTCCACATTCCTTCCTCTCATTGAGCCCTAGCCCTATGCACTTTACCACCTTGAGAAACACTGGGACCAATGGTTTGTCACCACACATTATGTTGTAGACCCAATTTTTAGATATCTTGACCCCATTATGCATGCACCACATGCCAAAATATTATTTGTTATGGGACCCACATCACCTTATTTACTTCTTTAAACCCCTTATTTTTATTAGTTCATCACTTAGCTTGATAAGTTTTAGAGTCTTATTTGTTAAGGGATCTGACTAGCTTGTTAGCCTATATCCACTTGGTTCCTGATTCAATCATTCCCTCAGGGTTTGGCTGCCCTACTAGCCTAGGGGAGGCTAATACTGGTAAGGGCCACATGCTTGCCTTTCCTTGGTTAAGATAATTGTAGGTCCCTGATAAAACTATTAAGGTGGGACTACACACCTCCACGTGCCTTCCTCTCATTAAGCCCAGGCCCTATTCACCTTTTTACCCTGGGAGAGGTTGACAGAGTTTGATCTCGATAAAAATGTATGTCTTTTTTATTTTATTTGGGGTTATGGTGAGTGTTTATTTTCTAATAATCATTTTTGGCTACTTAATGAGTTAAACTCAGACAAATACATTGTGAATTCTCAATCCATGTCAGACTTCACTTGAACTCAAGAAAGACTTGAGGGATTAAACATGTTGGTAAAAGGTTGAATATGAATTAAACCTTGTGTTATGAGATACATTTCTAATTAGTAGAATTATGGGGTAGGAATCATAGATATTGGTGGTGGTAGAGTTGGTGTTATTAGTAAAGCTCCCAACATCCTGAATTTACTAAAAATAGTTTATACAAGGGAGCAATTCATTTCCAAACACTATATTTTAATAGGTAATGATTAAGCATTTATTGAGCATATGATTTCTAGTTGTTTTGGCTATCAAGATAAAAACTAGGACAATATTTTTTTGAATTTATAATGCTTTTAGGGATAGAAGTCACATCATTATGATTCATTCCTATAGTATATTATTATACAAAAAATTTTGATAAATTAATGTTGCTAGTTTATTAAGAAATTTTGAAAAACTCTATCATCAAATGTATGTGATATTTATATATATTATTTCATAGATCCCTCACAAGACAAATTATATAGAATATGTAGTTTAAGAATAAAGAAGAGGAGAATGAGAGCAAGTCATGCAATGGTCACATGGAGGGTGGGTCATGAGAAGATGAAGACCTTGCATATTAATAGAAGTAAATCCAAGTTAAAAACCCTATTGATGGTGACTGCAAATGTCAATTATGGATATAAATGATCCAAATCCAAAGAGAAAAGATGAAAATGGGTAGGTTGAGACTATGCTCCTCCACATGCCTTCCTCTCATTGAACCTAAGACCTGTGGACTATGCCACCCTAGGAGAGGCTAAGAGAATATGAGCCCAACAAAGACCTAGGTATTTTCACATTTTCCTTGTGTTTAGGGTGATTATTTATTGATCAAGTGGTAATTTCTTGTGATTTAAACATGGTCAAATAAATTATCAATATTCTAACCATGTTAGACTCGTACAGAGATCAGGCAAGCCTCGAGGTTTTAAACATGATGGGAAAAGGTTAGAAATGCATTAAGGCCCCCAGGAAAATAAAACAAAGGATGTAAAATTCAAAAATGAACCCAAGAATGAGATAAAAGGGCTTGGGAGAGTGAGGATAGGGTTTTGATCCATAAAATTAAGTAATAATACACTTGAATATTTTAATTTTGCTTTACAATATTAATTTATGGAATAATTTAAAATTTTGATTTACAAAACATCAATTTAACAAGAATAATTCAAGACAATCTCAAAACACAACACACAATTTGATAATAGAGTTTGGCACGAAGGCCTATGTCTTCATGTCCTATATCAGTCGATGTATTAGGAAAAATACTTACAAACATCAAGTTATATATGGTTTGTTTGGAACATTCAATAAATAATATAAAATTGGACCATGGTAAAATAATTGGTGGCAAGCCATGAGGTGGCTTGAGAACCCACCATATGGTCCAATATCCACTTGCCACTTTTCATCCATTCACCACTTTTTGACCACTCACCACTTGACGTGTCCAACTAGATGTTCTATCCAAACCCAATTTTTTTATTGCCCTGCTTGATCTTCAATTTGTGATATCTTTCACATATGGGATCCATTTTGTTAATCTTGAGTTGCATAGAAAGCTCTCGATAATCTCTTCACCATGACAAAGATCAACCTAAAATTCTATGTCTTATTTTATGAATCAAATATGGATCTTCCTGGATCAATCCTCCCCACTAAGAAGGCTTTTTGTCCTCAAAAAAATGATACTAGACCTGGTACTCAATATGAGGATCTTTTCATGGCTCTATCTCTAAGCTCTAGCTCTGATGATCTCCTGAATGTCAATTAGTTTTAGGCCTTCAAATCTAAGCATGTTGCATGTCATCTAGGGTTATAAAAATCACCATTTTACAATTTCCCTGTTAGGGTCTTATATAGCAACACAGTTTTACAAACATTGCCCATACTTGGGTCTTATGCATTTATAAACAATGCCTATATTTAGGTCTTACAAATATAAGTCAAATATGTATGCATGTTTGCATACTCTAAAACATATATATTAAGATATAAAACCAATCTTTTGAGTTGTTCTCAATGCTTCTCATGATGACATCTTCATGTTGTCCTACAATGTTCCTATCAACAATATACATGAGTATAAAAACACTAAAGACACCATTTTATTGTAACAGTTACTAATAATGTGCTCACATGAGATATTTAATCCTATCTTTTACAATTTTATACTAATTTTCCTTCTTGGAGTAAGTGGCCTTTCTCAAAGACAAATATGGTTAACCTATGATAATGCTACTAAACTGAAGTGGAACCACATCTAATTCAACATCATCTAAAAATTTGGTGGTAATTGCAAACCCTAGTTTATATGTTTTACTTACATGTACATTACTACCATCATCTTTATTATCCAAAAAATAGGGTTGGAAATGGGGATTAGTTTACAAACCTAGGGTTTCTACAACATCTTCTGATATCAGCTTCTTTTGATAATTTTTATCAAAAATAAGCTTAACAATTATTCTTTTAAAGAAGTGTTGCTTACCTTTCTAGGATGACAATCTCTAAACTATCAACTTCTCATTGACTACCATCTCCTTCGGTGATGTTATCTCAAGTTATAACTAACAAAATTTTGTCTGCTTCTTGATTGAAGATGTAATTACAACCTTTGACTTAGGTTGTTATTGACTTTGCTTATCTTCTTTCAGCATTTGTCACTTAGCATTGAAGTAAAAACCAAACTTCATGTCTTCTTTAGGTAATTTTGTTTTGATATTCTTTTCCTTGACATGTCTCTTAAGCATCTTTATAGGGATTTCTGAGGCATAATTATAAAATAAATTTGAGTATTTCTTCTTTTCATACCTTGATGAATCATTTGAATATTCTTTGTCTAATGTAACTATTGCATCTTTAGAGAGTACTTCTTCTAGCTCTTTAGAGTGTTATAACTTTTTTCTTGAGTAATCATTCAACTCAACTTCTTGGGATATTTTTCCTTCACCTCCATACCCTAATCCTACAAAGACTGGTCTCTTTTCCACTTGGATAGGCTAGATAATTCCTTGACCATTAATGCCAAGGCATTTTATTTTGAATCACATTTTAGCTAACAACTTAGAACCTATTCACTTCATGTGCTATTCAAATGTATCATCATAATTAATTTATCAATATATATAATTAAAACACAAAGTATCCCTAACATTGTCAATATATCCAGAAGATTTGATTTCATTTCTTTCATTTTCTAAATGTAGCGTAATATTTAGTAACTAACTTGGCAACATCTCTTCGATGAATCCTTCATCTACTGCTTGATGCTTAGGAGAACTAGGATTTTTAGATTCTCTGATAGGTGTCTTCTCTTTTTCTTTGCATCTCTACTCATTTTTCTTCTTGAACCATAATGGATCCTCATTAGGATGTAGGATCCAACATTGCTCAATAATATGACCTCATCGGGCACAATGTCCACAAGTTTTTGAATCTCCACGCATCCTATTTTTCTGTTTGCATTCTTATTGTAATTATACTCATAGTGCAACAATGCTCTATTATATCCTCTCAATATATTTCTCCTAATGTTTCTCTACATCTTTTTGACTTTGCTCTTGAGATTGCAGGCATTTCATTATCACAGTGATAATGGAATTCAATAATAACTAAATTTGAGCTAGCATTGGATCCATTATTCTATAATAATTTAGTTTAGTTAAAACAAAAAAATCACAAATTCACCTACAAATTTAGTTCTAATATCAAACTTAACATTTCAGACTAATGTCTAAATATAAGTTAGCCCAACCTTAACATTTTAGACTAATGTCTAAATAGAAGTTAGCCCAACACACAAACTACTCTGATACCAACCTGATATGTAAACTTAAGAAATAATACACTTGTTTATTTCAATTTTTATTTAAAATATTAATTTATGGAATAATTTAAAAAATTTATTCACAAAACATTAATTTAACAAGAATAATTCAAGACAATCTCAAAACACAACACAATTTATAACAGAGTTCGATACGAATGCCTACATTTTTGGGTCCTATATCGATCGATGTATTATGAAAAATGATTGAAAAATAATTAAAAACATCTCCAAAATGAAAAGTGAATAATTGGAAACTTGTTCCTTGGGAAAAAATAATATAAGTCCCTTTTTGAACTTTTCCCCAATTCTATCTCTGACACTCTTTACAACTCGTACAAGCTTTCTAGCTAAAGCCTTTAACAATAGCTGCTAAGATTTTTAAATTGAATTTAAATACAATGTTGAAAAATTTATATAGCATTTAGGACCATAGCCCACACATTGAGGCCTTATCCCTTTTACTAAAACATTTAAAGTTTGAATCCAATGCTCATTGTTTTTGGTGGCCAAAGTATATCCATTAGTCCCACTTTGAAAAGTGGTGGGGGGGGGGCAGGTGGGGGGGGCACGGCGGGCACATAGTGATTCAAATACCACAACATTTGTGGTATGATATGCCAAGTAATTGTCATTAGCATTTATTTCAATGGTATATGTGTTTGACATGGATATTTGGACATGGCATGTGGTGGCATGTTGATTATATTATGGGTATGTGGATGTGGAGAGGTTTCATGTGGAATATTGAGTGGTATCACGTGGAAACTTATGACATGGAATGTGAATGGAATATGGGGTCACATGTAATTTAGGGTATGACACATGGAAAGGATGTTGGTGTAACATGGAAAGTAGGATTACATGATAATGGTAAGTTATATATGGTTTGTTTGGAACATTTGGGAAATAATATAAAATTGAACCATGGTAAAATAATTTGTGGAAAGCCACGTGGTGGCTTGAGGATCCACCATATGGTCCAATCTCCACTCACCACTTATCACCCTTTCACCACTTTTTGACCACTCATCAATTTTGGACCTCTTTCCACTTGTCGACATCTAACTGGATGTTCAATCCAAACCTAAATTTGTTATTGCCTTGCTTGATCTTTGATGTGTGATATCTTACAAATATGGGCTCCATTTTGTGAACCATGAGATGAGTCAGAAATCTCTCAATGAGCTCTTCATCGTGACAACAATCAACATAAAATTTGACATCCCTTTTTCAAAGAAAATATAGATCCTCCTAGATCAGGTGTGGTTAAAATGAGTTCCAAATCTTTTAGAATGCATGCCACATGGGTGCATAAGATGGCATTATTTTATATACAATGTGAATACCATGGTGGAGGAGTCACTAATTGAGATAATAGGTGAATGATTGGTGATTAGTCCCAAGTCATAGGGATGGTTGGTGAGTTCAATTATCAATAATTATAGGATGTCCACATCATACACATAAAATTAGAACACTTAAATGGGCAATATACTCAAAAAATGAAAAGAAATAACTTCTAAATTTTTTTTGGAATTCCTTGCACCCTATGGGAAATTGCTAGTATATATACATATGCATAATATAGATTTTAAAGTTAGAGTTAAAGCAAAAGAATAATTCTATTATTTCTACTTAATATTCATAAAAATATTTAATATAAATAAAATATAACTTTAAAAAATAAATATACCTTTTTCATTATCTTTAGATTATGTTATTTCCTTTTTTTGTCTCTTTTTTATTGTTCTTTTTTCAAGTATTTTTTTTAATGATTTTTTTTAATTTTTTAAAATGAAATTTAATTAATTATTTTTAAATCACTTTATGTAATTAGACTTAAAGTTTCATCTTATAAGATTACATTTTTATCAAAGTACACGTGTTAAAATAATGTTGGTCAAGGATTTTCCTTTCACAAACACAATATTAGAGCCTTATTTATATTATTTCCACTATATATTATGCCTCTCAGTGTAACATGACATAATTAAGTAAACTATAAATTAAATTTTATATTTATTAAATCTATGGTTTATTCAATCTTTTTTAAATCATTGATTTAAAATAAGATTTTATTTTATTAATTATAACAACATTTTTTTATTGAAAAGCATACCTTCATTAATAAAAGAACATATAATACATCTGTAATCATAGAAAAATAATGGGTGGAAAAGTCACACCCCAAAAGCATATCCAAACTAAGTTAAAACAAGCCTCAGGAATAACCCACTCTCGAAAAAAGGCCACCACATGGTGAGTACATCCAAGGTTAAATTAATTAAATTACACATCAATAAAAGAAAGGATAAAAATAAACACTAAATGCAAAAAACTCATCAATCAACAATAGTAAACATGGCAGCATGTGGAGCTAAAGGATCATGAGGATTTCTTCCTGAACCCCCTTAAGAAAGAGGGTCTTCATCAACTGGCATGGGATCCCAGACATTAGTGTATTGATTATCCTTAGTAACATCATGTTACTTAATTAGAGTATCTTACCTAGAGGGTGAAATGGTGAGAGCCAATCATAGGAACTTATCTTATGAAAGAAGAACCCATTGCCTATATGTCACCACCACTATCTCTATTAGCCATGTCATATCCATGGTGTGGATATTTATACCATCAACGAGGAGAGGGACTCCTCAAAATCATAGGCCACTGATTGTGACAAAATTGACTTCTACCCCACTCCCATGGCATCAGAGGGGGGGGGGGGGTGGAATATAGAGGGTCATCGCTAATCCCACAAGGACCATTCCTTGAATGGTCAAGGATAATTTACATATGGTGGAGCTCAATATGAGCGTTATCTATCAAAATCTAGATTTGGAGGTTAACATTAGATATCACAATAACTTATTTACTTACATAAAAACTTTTTTTCATAACTTCATGATTAAAACATGCTTTATTTCAATATTTTCAAATATGAAAAAGAATATCAATATAAAAAATATGTCATAATATATTGTATCTTGGAGGAATTAAGGTGGAGTCCCCAATGAGAGCCATCTTCCACATTTAAATTTCAAGCCTAAAGGGCTTAAAGAGGGTATGATTTCATATCTAGGTAGACTAAGCATAAGGGTAAAATTAAAATAAGTGTTTAAGGGATTTAGAGTGGTGATAGGTGGCTTAAGAGGGATTTAAAACCCCCATGTGATTAAAATTATCATCCATAGGCATACCTTGGTAAATAATATACCAAAGGAAATGGGATATTTTACGTTAAATTAAATGCACCTAGATTTTATATAACCTTCTAGTCTAAACATGGTGAAGGGATCTAAGATTCCCATCATGATTGAGGGGATAAAATATTACACCCACACTAAAGAGAGTAGCAATGAAATGTCATAGCCATAGGACAAGACCAGTCTTTCCAACATGGCATGAGAGATGTAACAACAATTTTGTGTAGATACTCATTATGAATGTAGCTCTCTAACTTAAAAATGGATTATGCATCTTAATTATTAAGATTTAACTTAGACTTCATAATATTCCATGGAATCTAATCCTGAATTGTCTTACATAAAATATCCCCAATTATGCAAATAATTTTTTTAAATAGCCTCAAAACTTCAATCAAAGGGACCATGGTGAAAGGAACATTATGGAAATTTCCTATGATAGGTCACCAAACAGATTGGTCATTAAGTGAGAGAACAATTTGAAACCCTTCCCCCACCCAAGATAGCTTTTGTTTGATATTCTATCCAGATGCTTTGATCAACAAAAGTGCCCCCACTTTAATAGAAATTTGGTGATGAGGATGTTGGGTAAACTAATCCATTGTCAGACCTTTTGACCAAGAGGGTAGTCTTGAGAGATGTAGTATTGCAATAGAGTTTTCTAGGATTTATCCCCTTCTAGGATTTTAATAATCCATTCACCATTGAGAGTTGTACCTTTGAGTTTAATGTCAATTAACACAAGACCACAAAATTATTTAGGTTAGAAATAAATGGCCCAAGAGGCCCTATGAAAACCATGATGGCCTTCATAATTGGCCCATATAAAATCTCTTTGGAGTTTATCATAAGAATCATTGGAAGAATCCCAATAGGATGAGTAGCAAACATGAGTAGTGATGAGCACCATACAACAAATCTCAAATTTCCAATCTAGAGTCAAGGGTTTGGTGATCTAGAAGGAACACTTATTTTCAACCCTTTAGACCACATAAGAACACAAATCAATGGGTAAGGCTCTAAAAGTTAAGGGAATACCTAATAAATTAAATTGAAATCTATAGATAATCCATTTCCATTGGTGTACCTCCAACCAAAGGGGTTTGGGAGAGAGAGATTGACAATAACACTAAGTATTTTGTCATTGGATATAAGACTTATAAGTAAGGAAAAAAGTGTCTAGGAAATAAATGGCATGTTTAAAGATCCCTCTTTCTATTGAAGAGTGAGGAATGAGTCATTGTCAAAGTTCCCATTAATAAACTAATGTTATAATTTAGAGAGACAAATACCCTTTACCAAACCCTTGGAAGCATACTTATCTAGAAAATAATTGAAACACTCAATAGACAAAACATATAGATAATGAGCTAGAGGTCACCCTTGTATGACAGATATATGAATCTTAAAGCATTGATATTGAGAACCATTGATAATCAATCAAGAACCATCATCCTAAAAAATCATATTAACAATTTGCGCAAACTTGGGGTCGGTAAATAATATACCAAAGGAAATGGGATATTTTACGTTAAATTAAATGCACCTAGATTTTATATAACCTTCTAGTCTAAACATGGTGAAGGGATCTAAGATTCCCATCATGATTGAGGGGATAAAATATTACACCCACACTAAAGAGAGTAGCAATGAAATGTCATAGCCATAGGACAAGACCAGTCTTTCCAACATGGCATGAGAGATGTAACAACAATTTTGTGTAGATACTCATTATGAATGTAGCTCTCTAACTTAAAAATGGATTATGCATCTTAATTATTAAGATTTAACTTAGACTTCATAATATTCCATGGAATCTAATCCTGAATTGTCTTACATAAAATATCCCCAATTATGCAAATAATTTTTTTAAATAGCCTCAAAACTTCAATCAAAGGGACCATGGTGAAAGGAACATTATGGAAATTTCCTATGATAGGTCACCAAACAGATTGGTCATTAAGTGAGAGAACAATTTGAAACCCTTCCCCCACCCAAGATAGCTTTTGTTTGATATTCTATCCAGATGCTTTGATCAACAAAAGTGCCCCCACTTTAATAGAAATTTGGTGATGAGGATGTTGGGTAAACTAATCCATTGTCAGACCTTTTGACCAAGAGGGTAGTCTTGAGAGATGTAGTATTGCAATAGAGTTTTCTAGGATTTATCCCCTTCTAGGATTTTAATAATCCATTCACCATTGAGAGTTGTACCTTTGAGTTTAATGTCAATTAACACAAGACCACAAAATTATTTAGGTTAGAAATAAATGGCCCAAGAGGCCCTATGAAAACCATGATGGCCTTCATAATTGGCCCATATAAAATCTCTTTGGAGTTTATCATAAGAATCATTGGAAGAATCCCAATAGGATGAGTAGCAAACATGAGTAGTGATGAGCACCATACAACAAATCTCAAATTTCCAATCTAGAGTCAAGGGTTTGGTGATCTAGAAGGAACACTTATTTTCAACCCTTTAGACCACATAAGAACACAAATCAATGGGTAAGGCTCTAAAAGTTAAGGGAATACCTAATAAATTAAATTGAAATCTATAGATAATCCATTTCCATTGGTGTACCTCCAACCAAAGGGGTTTGGGAGAGAGAGATTGACAATAACACTAAGTATTTTGTCATTGGATATAAGACTTATAAGTAAGGAAAAAAGTGTCTAGGAAATAAATGGCATGTTTAAAGATCCCTCTTTCTATTGAAGAGTGAGGAATGAGTCATTGTCAAAGTTCCCATTAATAAACTAATGTTATAATTTAGAGAGACAAATACCCTTTACCAAACCCTTGGAAGCATACTTATCTAGAAAATAATTGAAACACTCAATAGACAAAACATATAGATAATGAGCTAGAGGTCACCCTTGTATGACAGATATATGAATCTTAAAGCATTGATATTGAGAACCATTGATAATCAATCAAGAACCATCATCCTAAAAAATCATATTAACAATTTGCGCAAACTTGGGGTCGGTAAATAATATACCAAAGGAAATGGGATATTTTACGTTAAATTAAATGCACCTAGATTTTATATAACCTTCTAGTCTAAACATGGTGAAGGGATCTAAGATTCCCATCATGATTGAGGGGATAAAATATTACACCCACACTAAAGAGAGTAGCAATGAAATGTCATAGCCATAGGACAAGACCAGTCTTTCCAACATGGCATGAGAGATGTAACAACAATTTTGTGTAGATACTCATTATGAATGTAGCTCTCTAACTTAAAAATGGATTATGCATCTTAATTATTAAGATTTAACTTAGACTTCATAATATTCCATGGAATCTAATCCTGAATTGTCTTACATAAAATATCCCCAATTATGCAAATAATTTTTTTAAATAGCCTCAAAACTTCAATCAAAGGGACCATGGTGAAAGGAACATTATGGAAATTTCCTATGATAGGTCACCAAACAGATTGGTCATTAAGTGAGAGAACAATTTGAAACCCTTCCCCCACCCAAGATAGCTTTTGTTTGATATTCTATCCAGATGCTTTGATCAACAAAAGTGCCCCCACTTTAATAGAAATTTGGTGATGAGGATGTTGGGTAAACTAATCCATTGTCAGACCTTTTGACCAAGAGGGTAGTCTTGAGAGATGTAGTATTGCAATAGAGTTTTCTAGGATTTATCCCCTTCTAGGATTTTAATAATCCATTCACCATTGAGAGTTGTACCTTTGAGTTTAATGTCAATTAACACAAGACCACAAAATTATTTAGGTTAGAAATAAATGGCCCAAGAGGCCCTATGAAAACCATGATGGCCTTCATAATTGGCCCATATAAAATCTCTTTGGAGTTTATCATAAGAATCATTGGAAGAATCCCAATAGGATGAGTAGCAAACATGAGTAGTGATGAGCACCATACAACAAATCTCAAATTTCCAATCTAGAGTCAAGGGTTTGGTGATCTAGAAGGAACACTTATTTTCAACCCTTTAGACCACATAAGAACACAAATCAATGGGTAAGGCTCTAAAAGTTAAGGGAATACCTAATAAATTAAATTGAAATCTATAGATAATCCATTTCCATTGGTGTACCTCCAACCAAAGGGGTTTGGGAGAGAGAGATTGACAATAACACTAAGTATTTTGTCATTGGATATAAGACTTATAAGTAAGGAAAAAAGTGTCTAGGAAATAAATGGCATGTTTAAAGATCCCTCTTTCTATTGAAGAGTGAGGAATGAGTCATTGTCAAAGTTCCCATTAATAAACTAATGTTATAATTTAGAGAGACAAATACCCTTTACCAAACCCTTGGAAGCATACTTATCTAGAAAATAATTGAAACACTCAATAGACAAAACATATAGATAATGAGCTAGAGGTCACCCTTGTATGACAGATATATGAATCTTAAAGCATTGATATTGAGAACCATTGATAATCAATCAAGAACCATCATCCTAAAAAATCATATTAACAATTTGCGCAAACTTGGGGTCGGTAAATAATATACCAAAGGAAATGGGATATTTTACGTTAAATTAAATGCACCTAGATTTTATATAACCTTCTAGTCTAAACATGGTGAAGGGATCTAAGATTCCCATCATGATTGAGGGGATAAAATATTACACCCACACTAAAGAGAGTAGCAATGAAATGTCATAGCCATAGGACAAGACCAGTCTTTCCAACATGGCATGAGAGATGTAACAACAATTTTGTGTAGATACTCATTATGAATGTAGCTCTCTAACTTAAAAATGGATTATGCATCTTAATTATTAAGATTTAACTTAGACTTCATAATATTCCATGGAATCTAATCATGAATTGTCTTACATAAAATATCCCCAATTATGCAAATATTTTTTTTAAATAGCCTCAAAACTTCAATCAAAGGGACCATGGTGAAAGGAACATTATGGAAATTTCCTATGATAGGTCACCAAACAGATTGGTCATTAAGTGAGAGAACAATTTGAAACCCTTCCCCCACCCAAGATAGCTTTTGTTTGATATTCTATCCAGATGCTTTGATCAACAAAAGTGCCCCCACTTTAATATAAATTTGGTGATGAGGATGTTGGGTAAACTAATCCATTGTCAGACCTTTTGACCAAGAGGGTAGTCTTGAGAGATGTAGTATTGCAATGGAGTTTTCTAGGATTTATCCCCTTCTAGGATTTTAATAATCCATTCACCATTGAGAGTTGTACCTTTGAGTTTAATGTCAATGAACACAAGACCACAAACTTATTTAGGTTAGAAATAAATGGCCCAAGAGGCCCTATGAAAACCATGATGGCCTTCATAATTGGCCCATATAAAATCTCTTTGGAGTTTATCATAAGAATCATTGGAAGAATCCCAATAGGATGAGTAGCAAACATGAGTAGTGATGAGCACCATACAACAAATCTCAAATTTCCAATCTAGAGTCAAGGGTTTGGTGATCTAGAAGGAACACTTATTTTCAACCCTTTAGACCACATAAGACCACAAATCAATGGGTAAGGCTCTAAAAGTTAAGGGAATACCTAATAAATTAAATTGAAATCTATAGATAATCCATTTCCATTGGTGTACCTCCAACCAAAGGGGTTTGGGAGAGAGAGATTGACAATAACACTAAGTATTTTGTC
The DNA here is from genome assembly GCA_037957365.1 of Torreya grandis. Classification (NCBI taxonomy): domain Eukaryota; kingdom Viridiplantae; phylum Streptophyta; class Pinopsida; order Cupressales; family Taxaceae; genus Torreya; species Torreya grandis. Next base: position 1,777,290 of record JARHVA010003244.1, read on the forward strand.
ATTGGATATAAGACTTATAAGTAAGGTAAAAAGTGTCTAGGAAATAAATGGCATGTTTAAAGATCCCTCTTTCTATTGAAGAGTGAGGAATGAGTCATTTTCAAAGTTCCCATTAATAAACTAATGTTATAATTTAAAGAGACAAATACCCTTTACCAAACCCTTGGAAGCATACTTATCTAGAAAATAATTGAAACACTCAATAGACAAAACATATAGATAATGAGCTAGAGGTCACCCTTGTATGACAGATATATGAATCTTAAAGCATTGATATTGAGAAACATTGATAATCAATCAAGAACCATCATCCTAAAAAATCATATTAACAATTTGCACAAACTTGGGGTCAAAACCAAGAGCCCAAAGCATAGCTAAAATGGAGGGACATTCAATTCGATACTAAGGTTCTAAAAAATCAATACTGATGAATAAATCCTTCTATTTGTACATACTAGCCCATTCCATACCTTCCCAAATAGTAATGGCTTTGTCCAAAATGTATTTGTGTTGAGTAAACTTGGTTTGCTCACTTCTCACAATTAAGGCTAGAAGGTGTTTTATTATGAGGGTTAGAGTTTTAGCTAAATTTTATAATATACATTAAGAAGAGTGAAAGGCCTCCAGTAGTTGATAGCCTCAAGGTCCCTAGGTTTAGCATTTAATTTTATATTTCCTTGATTAGTGAGAGGACCCAAAGAGCTAGACAAAATAACTTCAGAATAGACTTTATGGAGATCAGGTCCAATAGTATCACAAACGGTTTAGTAAAAATCACAAGGAAAATTTTCAACTCCTAAGGCTTTATTAGTGGACATATGGATAACAAATTTTGTAAGATAACTCAATTTGATGGGTATATCACAAGCAATTATCTGAGCTTTAGATAACTTCCATGGGACAAGTTTTAGGAATTGAGAGAGGGAAACTTCATGAAAAGGAGAGGTGAACTAAGCATCAAATACACCATGATAGTGATGATTAAAATCTTTGAATATGTTAGGTAATTTATTAAATTTATTTGATTCAGATCTAATGGATTTAATTCTATCAATAGTTTGTTTAGACCGGAGGAGAGAAAATAATTTGTTGGTCACTTTGTTGCCAACTTTTATCCAATGCATCTACACTCTAATTTTTGCTCCTATGGCCTTATAATCCTTGGCCACTTGGATTTCATGTCTCCAGGTGGTTGTTTGAGCTTGAATAAAAGGGATAAAAGGTGAGGATTTCAAATCCTCTAAAACCATAAGGTGTTCAGGACTTGTGTCATGATGTATACATAGCTAGAATATTACAACTCGCTCACCATATTTTTGAAGAAAAGCTATGGGTTCATCCTAACAATGAATCCAAAAAATATTCCCAATGCATATAAGATCCATGTTCTAAATTCACATGATATGACCAATAGCCTGGTCATGATTGATATGGGTAGTGTTGAGATAAAATTGAGAATTATGGGGATTTGAATTGGGGTGGTCTATTAAAAATAGAAATAGATAGGGTGATGGTTAGACAAGAAGGTGTATGGGATCATAGATACATGCCAATTATGAATAGGAACAAAGAAAAAATGTTATTTTCTACCAGAAATGTATGGCCAATGAGATTAAGCACTCTTTTCTCCCTAGATAAAATTAGACCAAGTGAACTAGGGGAAATTTGACTAGCTCATCTAGTGGTGATAGGGATCAAAAACCACAAGTGTGTTACACATGTAAAACCATGCCTCCCATTCCCCTACACACCACTATATGGGGAAGCATCCTTATTTGCCTTAAACATACTTAACCATATTTAAATCCTTATAGAGGATCTAGTGGGCATATAGAATGGAATATACAAGTCAAAGTCTAGACCACTTGATGGGTGGGGTAAAAATATTAATAAATAATAACTTAATAAAGCTTAGGTAATAAAAGGGTGCCAACATGCCTCATTAGGTCTCACAAAAAGTGGCCTGATAAAGGGCCTCAAGCCATATAGTGTGAGAAATAGACTAAAGGAAGAAGTCATAGATTTTGACTTCTTGCATGTAAAAAAAAACCATTTTGGATAAATCATGATAATGTATTGTGACTGTATACTTACATTTTGGATTAATAATGCCTATAACATTCCATGAATAAGCATCCATTTATAACCATTAAGATGTATATCATTTTCCTCTATGAGGTATGAGAGGGATGCAAACTAAGCAAAAGATATTTCTAGTACACAGGTGAATGGGATGGGGTTTTTGGGTTATGAGCTAAACAAGATCAAAGTTAAATGAAAAGGAGCTACCATCATAATAAGGCCCTAGTTTAGATAAACAAAGAAAATATAATAAATCTATGATATACTTGGAAGGATCCCGATTGGATCATCATAGTTCTTGAGGCTTTAGGCCAAATTTTGAGGTGAAATTCAACTTTTTGATATATGTTTTATACATGATACAGTCACAATGACCTCAGTGATTATCTAGTAGAGATGATTACTAAACAAAGATAGATTCAGGATTTGGTTAATTTTGATGAGTCAAGTCTTTGGGCAGAGCATAACCTACCCATGTGTAGATATCCAACCTATTTGGTTAGATGATTGCCTATTTGGCAAAGGAATGACTAACCCATTTGGTTATATGATTGCTTGGTTGGTAAATAAATTACTAACCCATTTGGATAGATGATTTCCCATTTATAAAAGGAATGACTAACCCATATGGTTAGATGCTTACCCATTTGGAAAATGATATCCTATAGGATAAGATATATCCAAGTTATATACACATACAAACATTGATTGAATTAAAAAAATATGTGTTTTAGGATAGTAATTATGGTCTCTACATTGTGGTATTAGAGCCTAGGTTTGAAATCTAGGCTTTAATCCTACTATGACCTATGCTTAGCGAAAGATTGATTATTAATGTTAACTTGTTGAGAAAGTTGAAAACTATGAGGAAATTAATTTGGTTAAAGTTGGTTGTTTAGACATGGCTCATGGAAAAAATTAAAAGAAAGGAAAAGGGAAAAGAAAAAAACACAAGGGGAAAACAAAATTTCCCTCTACTTTGAAATAACCCATTTACATTCCGGACTCAGATACAATAGTTGCAATCTAGATTAAACTCAAATCTTTGAAATTAGAGCTAGATAAAACAAAAATAGATATGATTGAACCTTTAGTCAAATGTTTGTTTAAGAGGCCTTCAATAATAAGAGCTTTTCCATTTGTAATGGGTTCTAACACACCATACATAAGCCTTGAAGTGTGTAAGGAATATAACTGATGCCACCAATATGTGGTTCACTCAGAAGATAAAGTTCCTGAAGAAATAGAATAGGATGAAGAAGATTTTGTTTAGAATAATTTTGAACCAATGTTATATAAACATCTATATGTATAGTCATAAATCTTATCCTCTATAAAGCTAATAACTCTATGTAATAAAAAGTTGAATAAGATTATCAAATGTTTACTTTTTGTCAAACCTATGTGTGACTGTGATCAATAATAGGAGGTATGAGAAAAATTAGAGTTATTCAAAAGAGAGTTATACTATCAATTTTCTTGAATGAAAACTTAGAAGATTTTTTTATTTCTATCAAGAAACCAAATGGAAATACCTAGGAGAGCAACTAGGAATCGAATGAAAAATGTGAGATACGTTGAATCCAATAATGAAAATGTTGAACAAGTTCCAAAAAATAGAGAATTGGTGATAAAATCCCTCATCAATTTGTTAACTAGGCAAAGAGATAAAATATACTCACTTGAGTAAGTGATTAATGATCTTAATTCAAGGAAATAAAATGTAGACAACATATTGAAACCTAACCTTGATAATCTACCAAAAAAGAATCCACCACCAATAAATGAGATGGAGGTTGTAGCTCCTAGAATTGAAGTTCTACTTTTTGATCTTAGCAAGGATTTGAAGAATATTTTACCCCCTAAGTTTGATGGGAAACAATTAGGTGAGGGTGATGAGAATCGGCTAAATGAAATGGATAATTACTTTGACTTGAGAAAATAAAATGATTCAACTAAGGTGTTGTGGGGATCCTACCAACTGGTAGGAGAGGTAGCTAGCTAGTAGACTAACACGAAGGAGTTAAATGGAATAACTATGGAAAATGTGACCTAGGATCAGTTTGATCACCATTTCAAGAAGAGATGGTTACCCTAGTTATTCTTTGATGAGAATATGACTAAATTTCACAACCTAAGGTAGGGAGGCATGTCAATCCAATAGTATTGGGATAGATTCACCAAATTACTTAAGTATGTGGTCATGTACCAAAAGGATGAAAGAGGTCAGACTAGAAAGTTCATCCTAAGGCTGAATGCAAACATAGGAGTGGAATTAAATATGCATGGCCCTGAGAACATGAAATAAGTGTTGGAAGAATCTCTCAAATAGGAATGGAAATTATAGGCCCTAGCTATGGAAAGACAAAACTTTAACAATGACAGAAACAAAGCCTTCAAAAGGAAACTAGATTTCAAGGGAGAGCAGGTTGTGGAAAAAAACCCAAGAGAAAATCCAATAGGTAGAACACCCCCAACCAATCAAAATTAGATAAATAATTTATGAAGGAACAACAACAGGGGAGGAGATAATAACATGAATGATCAAAGGAATTGAAATTTCCCAATGTATCATTCACATATTTTTAGCGACGCCCCAAGGAACCCAGTACCAAAAGGCCCTCCAGGAGGATGTTTTGCTTGTGGAGGAAATCAATTTGCCCAAGAATGCCTAAGGATGTAGGGACAGATAAGGGCCAATAAAGGTTACACGGGACCACAATAAAGGATCAATGTTCCAGTAAAGAATCACCAAAATAGATACCAAAAATGTGCTAGTTGAAGCTACAGGTAAACTATTGGGTAAACCCATTTCAATTTTCATAGATATTGATTCATCAAAAATTTTCATTTCTCCAGAGTTAGTAATAAAAATGTCTCTTTCAATGAATCACATGAACGCATCATGGATAGTCTAGTATGGGGATAAGGAAGTCAAGGAAGTATCTCAATGTCTACCCAAGACAAAAATACAATTTCCAGATTTTGAGACAAGTTTATACCTCTTTGTAGCACCTTTATTAGCCCATGATCTAATAATAGGGATTAGTTGGCTCACAAATCACCAAGATAAAATAGACTATTATATCAAGTTGGTTAGGTGTTTCAGTGATGAGAGGAGATGGGTCA
>JARHVA010003244.1:1787500-1792500 GCA_037957365.1 Torreya grandis
TTGTCTATACAATATTAATACCATGGTAGAGGAGTCACTAATTGAGATAATAGATGAATGATTGGTGATCAGTCCCAAGTGGTAGGGATGGTTGGTGAGTTAAATTATCAAGAATTATAGGGTGTCCACATCATATGCTTAAAAGGGGAACACTTAAATGGGCAATATACTCTAAAAATGAAAATAAATAACTTCTAAATTATTTTTCAAATTGATTGCACCCTAGGGGCAACTACTAGTATATATGCATATGCATAATATAGATTTTAATGTTAGAGTTAAACCAAAATAATAATTCTATTATTTCTACTTAATATTCAGAAAAGTATTTAATATAAATAAAATATAACTTTCAAAAATTAATATACCTTTTTCATTATCTTTAGATTATGTTATTTTCCTTTTTTTGTCTCCTTTTTTATTGTTCTTTTTGAAAGTATATTTTTTTTAAATGATTTTTTTAAATTTTTAAAATGAAAATTAATTATTTATTTTTAAATCACTTTATCTAATTAGACTTAAAGTTTCGGCTTACAATATTACATTTTTATTAAAGTGCACATGTTAAAATAATGTTGGTCAAGGATTTTCCTTTCACAAACACAATATTAGAGCCTTATTTATATTATTTCCACTCTATATTATGCCTCTCAGTCTAACGTGATATAATTAAGTAAACTATAAACTAAATTCTATATTTATAAAATCTATAGTTTATTCAATTTTTTTAAAATCATTAATTTAAAAGAAGATTTTATTTTATTAATTATAACAATATTTTTTTTAATTGAAAATCACACTTTCATTAATAAAACAAGATATAATACATCTCTAATAATAGAAAAATAATGGGTGGAAAAGTCACAACCCAAAAACTTATCCAAACTAAGCTAAAACAAGCCTTGAGAATAAACCACTCTCGACAAAAGGCCACCATGTGGCGAGTACATCCAAGGTAAAAATAATTAAAGTTCACATCAATAAAAAAAGGATAAAAATAAACACTAAATATAAAAAATTCATCAATCAACAATAGTAAACATGGCAGCATGTGGAGCTAAAGGATCACAAGGCGTTCTTCCTAAACCCCCTTGAGACAGAGGGTCTTCATCAACCGGCATGGGATCCCAAACATTAGTGTATTGATTATCCTAAGTAACATCATGTTCCTTAATTATAGGATCTTACCTATAGGGTGAAATGGTGGGAGGTAATCGTAGGAACTTGTCTTATGAAAGAAGAACCCATTGCCCACATATCACCACCACTATCTATGTTAGCCATGTCATATCCGTGGTGTGGATATTGCCACCATCAATGAGGAGAGGGACTCCTCAAAATAATAGGCCACTGATTGTGACAACATTGACTTCTACCCCACTCCCATGGCATCAGAGGGGGGGGGGGGGGTGGGGGGGTTAGAATATAGAGGCTCATCGCTAATCCCACAATGACCATTCCTTGAATGGTCAAGGATAATTTACATATGGTGGAGCTCAATATGAACATTATCTATCGGAATCTAGATTTGGACGCTAACATTAGATATCAAAATAAGTTTGTCACTTACATAAAAACATTTTTACGTAACTTCATGATTAAAACATGCTTCATTTTGATATTTTAAAATATGAAAAAGAATATCAATATAAAAAAATATGTCATAATATATTGTATCTTGGAGGAATTAAGGTGGAGTCCCCAATGAGAGCCATCTTCCACATTTACATTTCAAGCCTAAAGGGCTTAAAGAGGGTATGATTTCATATCTAGGTAGACTAAGCATGAGGGTAAAATTAAAATATACAAGATGAGTAGTAAACATGAGTAGTGATGAGCACCTTACAACAAATCTCAAACTTCCAAGCTAGAGTCAAGGCTTTAGTGATCTAGAAAGAACACTTATTTTCAACCCTTTAGACCACATAAGACCATAGATTAGTGGGTGAGCCTCTAAAATTTAAGGGAATGCCTAATAAATTAAATTAAAATCTATGGATAATCCATTTCCATTGGTGTCCCTCCAACCAAAGGGGTTTAGGAGAGAGGGATTGGAAATAACACTAAGTGTTTTTCCATTTGATAGAAGACTTAAAATTAAGGTAAAAAGTGTCCATGCAATAAATGGCATGTGTAAAGATCCCTATTCCTCTTGAAGAGTGAGGAATGAATCATTTTCAAAGTGCCCATTAATCAACTAATGGTCTAAATTAGGGAGATAAATACCATTTACCAAACCCCTGGAATCATAATTAGCTAGAAAATAATTGAAACACTCAATAACTAAAACATATAGATAAGGATCTAGAGGTCAGCCTTGTATGATAGATATATGAAGCTTAAAGCATTGATATTGAGAACCATTAATAGTAATTCATGAAACATCATCCTAAAAAAGCATATTAATAGTTTGAACAAACTTGGGGCCAAAACCAAGAGCCCAAAGCATAACTAAAATGGAGGGACATTCAATTCGATCCTAAGCTTTTTAAAAATCAATACTTATTAATAAATCCTTCTAGCTATACATACTAGCCCATTCCATACCTTCCCAAATAGTAATGACTTTGTCCAAAATTTCTTTGTGTTGAGTAAACCTGGTTTGCTCACTTCTCACAATTAAGGGGAGAAGGTGTTTTATTTTGAGGGTTAGAGTTTTAGCTAAATTTTATAATATAATTTAAGAAGAGTGAAAGGTCTACAATAGTTGATAACCTCAAGGGTCCCTAAGTTTAGGATTTAATTTGATATTTACTTGATTAATGAGAGGGCCCAAAGAGCTGGGCAAAAAACTTTAGAATAGACTTTATGGATATCAGGTCCAATAGTATCATAGAGGGTTTAGTAAAAATCACAAGGAAAAATTTCAATTCCTAGGGATTTATTAGTGGCCATATGGATAACAAATTTCATAAGATCACTCAAGTTGAGGGGTATATCATAGGCGATTATCTAAGCTTCAAAGAACTTACATGGGACAACTCCCAAGAATTTAGAGAGGGAAACTTTATGAGAAGGAGAGGTGAGTTGAGCATCAAATACACCATGATAGTGATGAATAAAATCTTTCAAGATTTTAGGTAATTTATTAAATTTAGTTGATTCACATCTAATCTATTTGATTCTATCTATAGTATATTTGGACTAGAGGAGAGAAAATAATTCTTTGGTCACTTCGTTTCTAACTTTTATCCAACGCATTTGCACTTTATTTTTTTCTCATATGGTGTTATAATCCTTGGCTACTTGGATTCTATGTCTCCATGTGGTTGCTTGAGCTTGAATAAGAGGGATAAATGGTGAGGATTTCAAATCCTCTAAAACCATAAGGTGTTCATGAATTTGTGGCATGATGTATACATAGCTAGAATTTTACAGCTTTCTTACCATATTTTCTAAATAAAATATATGGTGTGAGCTATCGCTTCATCCCAACATTCAATCCAACCAATATCCCCAGTGTGTATAGTATATAGGTTCTAAATTCACATGATATGACTAATAACCTGAACATGATTGATATGGGCAGTGTTGAGGTAAAATTGAGAATTATGGGGATTTAAACTAGGGTGGTCCATTAAAAATAGAAATAGATAGGGTGATGGTCAGACAAGAAGGTGTATGGGATCATAGTTACATGCCAATTATGAATAGGAACAAAGAAAAAACATTATTTTATAATTGCAATGTTTGGCTAATGTGCTTATGCACTCTTTTCTCCCTGGAGAAAATTGGACCAAGTGAACCAGAGACAATTTGACTCACTCCTCTAGTGGTGATTGGGATCGAAAACCCCAAGTTTATCACACATGTAAAACCATGCCTCCCATTCCCATGCACACCACCACATGGGGAGGCATCCTTCTTTGTCTTAAACATACTCAACCATGTTTAAATCCTTGTAGAGGACCTAGTGGGCATATAGAATTGAAAATACAAACCATCTCTAGATAAGTGTAATTTCCACAACATCATTGTACACATATAAGATGACAAGGCCAATGATGTGACTATCAAAGTCAAAAAGTGTCTAGAACACCTAATAGGTGGGGTCAAAAGCTTAAGAAATAATAAATTAAGAAAGCTTATGTGCCAAAAGGGTGTCAACATACCTCATTAGGTCTAACAAAAAGTGTCCTGACAAAGGGCCCCAAGCCAGATAGTGTGAGAAACAGACCAAAGGAAGAAGTCATAGATTTCATCCTCTTGCATGCAAAATAAAACAATTTTGGATAAATCATGATAATGTATTATAATTGTATACTTACATTTTGGATCAATAATTCCTCTAAAATTCCATGAATAAACATCCATTTATAAATATTAAGATTCATATCATTTTCCTCTATGAGGTATGAGAGGGATGCAAACTAATTGAAAGTTGAACTATAAGGGAAAAATATCCAATAGTCCATAGTCCATATCCACATAGTCCATATCCACATAAGGGTTGCCTCTTATTTGTCACATAGTCCATATCCACATAAGGTGAAAGGTTTTGAGAGTATGACAAACTAGTTTCGTATTTAAGACTCATGATAATGATCTCAAAGTCTGAAAAACTATCCCCTAAAGGGGATTGTGAAGATGGAGATATAGGAGTAATAAATAGAGAGGAGACAATATTGGTGATGACTTGAGGTGAATAGGAGATAGGAGGTAGCAGTTTAAATTTTGAAGCAAAAAGTGCCTTGCTAGCTGAGATCGATGAGCTTAGACCCCCTATGGGTTAGTAAATAGCTATTAGGGTTTGCCATTACCATGGGTCAAATTATTTTTAAAATTAGTGACTATCATCCACCTATTAGAATTCCCATTTTGGGGTTTTGAGTTACACCAAAAATTTTATTGAGAAAAAAAAGAAGTAGGGACAACTAAAGGGCATTCTATAATCATATGGTCTAAATAATGGCACCAAAAATAAGTATTATGGATGTTAATATATAATAAACACTACATGAAGTGATTATTACACCCTTGTATCTCATTAGACTCCTTAA